>JAKWJD010001757.1:51706807-52060725 GCA_027705065.1 Solanum peruvianum
AAATATCTGAATTAGAATCTATACTTATCAGAAAAGAATTAATGGAAACGCTAGTTCTAGTAGTCCATTTCAAAGAACAATGAACAAGGTTATACTGCAGACAATAGCACAGGAAATATACCACGTAGAAGAGTATATAGACAAGGAGATACTCCAACAATAGGTAAAACCTATGGGAAAAAGAATGCCTATAGAAGAACCAATAACACTCCAAGAAGGAGGAAGTAAAGGTAAAATCTTAAATATAGCAGCACATGATCCACAAAGGTGGAATTCAGTAATAGACTTATGGAAAGGAAATAGTAGTAGCAGACTTTATAAAAAATTATACAGAAACAGATGCTGAAACCATGTACAAATACTTAGAACCATTTTTAGGAGAATCAACTAAAGCATTATGGGAAGCTTATAAAGTAGAATTCCCATCAGAATTTCAGTATTTAGTGTCACTAGGACAAATCCTTATAACTTTACAAATAAAATACATACATTTAACAGGAGAAGATCCAATAGTGGATTATTAGCTCGACAACGAAATGCAGTAATAAAATTAGAACAATTAAGCATAAGTAATTGGTACTATATAAGAAATTTTAAATGATTATTTTTATTATTGTACAATTAGTGGAAACGCTTTTGACCAAGACTTAGGTAAAAAATTATTTAATAAATTACCAGGAGCTTTAGGAAGAGAAATAGAAGAAAGATGGACTAAGAGAGACGGAGTAGCTCAAAACCTCAAGCAAAATGGTCAATAGGACATAGAATACAACATATAATGGAAATACTACAAGAAAATGTACGAATCTACAAATACAAAAACAACTAAACAAAATGAAATGAATTTCTGTAAAGATATAAATATATACAACTCAAAGTTATGATAAAGATCAATATAAAAAGAAAAGATATAAAAATATCATCCACAAAATAATAAGAGATATAATAGGAAAGGATATTTTCTTAGAAAATCCTCAGCAAGAAACCATATCTAAATAGAGACAGACATGTTAGAAAATATAGAACAGATAGAAACTATAAAAATAAGCTAGAATGTTTTACATGTGGAAGTATAGAACATTTAGCAAATACTTGTCCTAAAAGATATAATACTAAGACCAGAAATGCTCATTAGTAGAAAAGAATTTAACGAAGCATTATTAAATGTAGACGAATATATGTCAGACAATGAAAGTATTTACTCTATAGTAAGTATTGATATAGATGAAAAATAATAAAGAAGAGATTCTTCTAATTCAGACAGGAGAAGAATTAATTATGAAATAGGAATAGAAGACTTGAATATAGATAATCTAAAAATAAATTTTATGAATATAGTAGAATGTGAACATAATTTTGAAAAGGATACTGGTTAGATAGTAATCCATGTAACTGGTGTAAATGGTACCCAAGCAAACATAAAAGAGCTAAATGCAATAAATGTTTTATAGAAAGGATGTATAAACTGCATAGAAACTCAATTAGGAATAATAACTCAGAAAGGAAAGAAAATATACATAGAAGAACCTCTATATAACTTAAAAGTGCTAGTATTAGAAGTAAGGTTAGAAAAAAGAAAAAATATACAACAGGAACACCAGTAGATAATCAAGAATTAATGAATGAAGAATCTAACACTTTAATATGTAATGAAGACAAAAATATAAATATATTTAAAATATTAGCAAACTTCAGATTGGAAAATATGAAATAGAGACTTTAGCATTAATAGATTCAGGATGTACTAAAAGTATTCTAAATAAAAAGATTGTACCCATAGAACTAATAAAAACTTTAGAAAAACCACTTGCAGCTATGCAAATGGATGGAACACATAATATATATAGACATTATATAGATAAAGCTCAAATAAGTTTCTTAAATACTTGTTCAGAATTTTATAAACCCACCTATAAAATGGACAAAATATGGGTAAGAGATCTAGATATAAGAGTAGATTTTGTGTTAGGATTAGATTTTATATTACATAACAAAGGAGGAACTTAATAACTAGAGACGGAACTTACTTTTATGAAAAATATTACTTATACTTCAGTTTTAACTAATAAAATTGAAACTAAACTAAGACATAAAGAAAAATGTTGCGACAACCGTGAAAATAATATACAATGTACTAAAAGGGAATGTAATACATTATATGAAAATACATTAGAAATAGATGAAGAAGATGAAATAATTAATAAAAACTATGTTTTAATAGAAATGGAAACAGAGCTATATAATTTTAAGACAGGAATACAAAATAAAGAATAGGAAATAAAAAATCAGCCAGATTTAGATAGATAGTATAGTAAAATCCTAGATGAAATAGAGATAATAGGAGAAAAAAACCTTAAAACATTGGGAAAATAATAATATAGTATGTAAATTAGATATCATAAACCCAGAATATATAATAAAAACAGCCTCTATGAAGCCACAAATCAAGATCAAGAAGACTTCCAAAATACAAATTAAAGAATTATTAGACTTATGAGTATAAGTAATAAGAAGATCAACTTCAAAACATAGATCAGCAGCCTTTATGGTACGAAATCATAATGAAATAGTTAGAGGAAAGGCTAGAATGGTTATAAATTATAAAAGATTAAATGATAATACTAGAACAGATGGATATAAGTTACCAGATAAAACAGAATTAATAAATAGAATTCAGGTTAAAATATTTTTAGTAAATTTGACTGTAAATCAGGATAGGGCTGGCAATAAAAATGCATCCAGATAGTATAGAATGGACAGCATTACTTGCCCAGAAGGACATTTTGAATGGCTAGTTATGCCATTTGGATTAAAAACAGCACCTCCAATATTTCAAAGAAAAATGGATAAAATATTTGGAGAATACAAAAGATTCGTTTTAGTATACGTAGATGATATCTTAGTGTTTAGTAAGATATAAAAGAACATTTAGGACATTTACAAACAGTTTTTAGATTATTTGTTAATAATGGAATAATAATTAGTAAAAAGAAATGGAACTATGTAAAAATTATATAAATTTTTTAGGAATTATTTTAGGAAAAGGAAAGATTAAATTACAACCTCATATAGCTAAAAAAGCATTAGATATGCCGGATAAATTAAATAATTTAAAAGATTTACAAAATTCTTAGGGATAGTTAATTATGCAAGACCTTTTATAAAAGATTTAGGTAAAATAGCAGGACCATTATATTCTAAGACAGGAAATAAAGGACAAAGAAATTTTAATATAGAAGATATAAAATTAGTACAAAAAATAAAAGAAAGAATAAAAATATTCCTGATCTAAACATGCCACTAGAAACAGATTATTTAATAATAGAAACAGACGGAAGCTTTGAAGGATGGGGTGCAGTACTAAAATCAAAACCACATAAATATAGCATTAAACAAGAAGAAAAGATATGCGCTTATCAGAGTGGAAAATTTAAAGAAAAAGGTAATAAGGCTAGTATAGATGTTGAAATTCTAGCTGTAATATATGGTTTAAATAGTTTTTAGAATTTATATTTTAAATAAACCAGAAATATTAGTAAGAACAGATTGTGAAGCAATAGTAAAATTTTATCAAAAGGTTAATGATAAAACTAGCAGTAGAAGGAGATGGTTAAATTTTTTAGATACCATATCTATTTACAATTCTATAATTTTTGAGCATATTAAAGGAAATGATAATAATATTGCAGATCAATTAAGTAGATTACTAATTAAAGTTTAAATTTTACAGAATGAGACCTCTATTATCAGACAAAGGTAAAAGGGTTCAACCTTCAACCTCAGGTTTGGCAGACTCTTATAAGCAGACTGTATTAGCTAATTTACATTTTAAATCATTAGATAAAATTGACGATGTTAGAATAGATAGAATGCAATTTGGAATACAAAACTTAATTGCATATGAACCGTCAAATTTAACATTTAGACATTTACCTAACTGTCAATTAGACAAACAACAGACATGTCTTATGGATAACATATGGATAGCACATAATAAAAAAAGACACTAAATATATAATTGCTGTTTTAAATGCTTTAGGATACTATTTTACTAATAAAAATACAGAGAATAGATTCAAATATTATGTAGTAATCCATGGTAAAACAAATGGTGTATTTCAAACATGGATAGAAGTTTTAGATTCAATCAAAGATTTTCGCAAACCACTTTTCAAAGGTTTTAATGATTTTACAGAAGCTTTAGACTATGCTAGAGGAACATTAGGACCAAATTATTATATTTCTCCAGCTCTCAGACAAAACCCAGAAAAAATTCCACAATATAATATCCAAAAAGACACAAACAAAATTATATTTTGTGACCATTGCTCATCCATGACTGAAGCATTTAAGAGGCTAAATTTGAGAAATGAAGCCTTAATGGAAGAAAATGTCAAGCTCAAGGAAAGACTCAGCAAATGGGAAAGCAAAGGTAAGAATATACAAACTCAGACAAATACACAGGGTTCTCCATCCCAAACAAAAATGGATGAGATGGGTGTGCATTCCCCACTGAATGCTAAGAAATCCACTGTATCGGATAATGATACAGCTAGTCCGGTTCAAACGGTGGCCGGTAAAGACTTCTCAAACCCGTTAATGGCTGTCACTTTGCCAAAAAGTGAAAAGATGAAGGGTCATCTTCAAGAAGAAAGTTACCACTTTCATTTAACCAGACAATCAGACAAAAAGTCAAAAAAGCCCAAAAAAATAAAGAGTTAGAAAACCTAATAACCCAGACTGTAGAAAAACTACTCAAACAAAGACAAGAAAAAGACAAACACATAAACCCAAGCCCAATACAAAGCCCAAGACGAACTTCTACTCTTAGTTCAAATAATTCAGATAATTTTGAGGACCCAATGCAATTTGCCCAAGACCCTGATGATAATGATTCAGGAGCAAGTTTTGATTCAATTGCATTACACAATTTAGACACATAAAAAAAAAAAAAAAAAAAAAAAAAAAATATATATATATATATATATATATAAATAAATATATATTGTCTTGTAATATTAAAGAGGGATGCCTCTTTAGTCAAATATGTGAGTCCCACTTTACTCACTACCACACATGTGGAAAAACTGTTGGGACGCGTCTTATTAAAGTAAAAGATAAGATAGACAGAATTCAGATTCCAAGGACAATAATGCAAAAAGAAGGGACAATGACTTCACGTGACGATGGGGCCCAAATGTGTACCCGGCTGAAGTGATAAGATTCCCTTTTCCATTTGAAATCCGGAACTTCAAAATAATACAGACATGTTAGAAAATATAAATAGGGACTATAAAAATAAGCTAGAATGTTTTACATGTGGAAGTATAGAACATTTAGCAAATACTTGTCCTAAAAGATATAATACTAAGACCAGAAATGCTCAGTTAGTAGAAGAATTTAACGAAGCATTATTAAATGTAGACGAATATATGTCAGACAATGAAAGTATTTACTCTATAGTAAGTATTGATATAGATGAAAATAATAAAGAAGAAGATTCTTCTAATTCAGAAGGAGAAGAATTAATTAATGAAATAGGAATAGAAGACTTGAATATAGATAATCTAAAAATAAATTTTATGAATATAGTAGAATGTGAACATAATTTTGAAAAGGATACTGGGTTAGATAGTAATCCATGTAACTGGTGTAAATGGTACCCAAGCAAACATAAAAGAGCTAAATGCAATAAATGTTTTATAGAAGGATGTATAAACTGCATAGAAACTCAATTAGGAATAATAACTCAGAAAGGAAAAGAAATATACATAGAAGAACCTCTAGTAAACTTAAAAGTGCTAGTATTAGAAGCAAAAATAAAAGAATTAGAAGAAAGAATAGTAAGGTTAGAAAAAAGAAAAATATACAACAGGAACAACCAGTAGATAATCAAGAATTAATGAATGAAGAATCTAACACTTTAATATGTAATGAAGACAAAAATATAAATACTATTAAAATATTAGCAAAACTTCAGATTGGAAAATATGAAATAGAGACTTTAGCATTAATAGATTCAGGATGTACTAAAAGTATTCTAAATAAAAAGATTGTACCCATAGAACTAATAAAAACTTTAGAAAAACCACTTGCAGCTATGCAAATGGATGGAACACATAATATATATAGACATTATATAGATAAAGCTCAAATAAGTTTCTTAAATACTTGTTCAGAATTTTATAAACCCACCTATAAAATGGACAAAATATGGGTAAGAGATCTAGATATAAGAGTAGATTTTGTGTTAGGATTAGATTTTATATTACATAACAAAGGAGGAACTTTAATAACTAGAGACGGAATACTTTTTATGAAAAATATTACTTATACTTCAGTTTTAACTAATAAAATTGAAACTAAACTAAGACATAAAGAAAAATGTTGCGACAACTGTGAAAATAATATACAATGTACTAAAAGGGAATGTAATACATTATATGAAAATACATTAGAAATAGATGAAGAAGATGAAATAATTAATAAAAACTATGTTTTAATAGAAATGGAAACAGAGCTATATAATTTTAAGACAGGAATACAAAGAATAGGAGAAATAAAAAATCAGCAAGATTTAGATAGTATAGTAAAAATCCTAGATGAAATAGAGATAATAGGAGAAAAACCCTTAAAACATTGGGAAAATAATAATATAGTATGTAAATTAGATATCATAAACCCAGAATATATAATAAAAACAGCCTCTATGAAGCCACAAATCAAGATCAAGAAGACTTCAAAATACAAATTAAAGAATTATTAGACTTAGGAGTAATAAGAAGATCAACTTCAAAACATAGATCAGCAGCCTTTATGGTACGAAATCATAATGAAATAGTTAGAGGAAAGGCTAGAATGGTTATAAATTATAAAAGATTAAATGATAATACTAGAACAGATGGATATAAGTTACCAGATAAAACAGAATTAATAAATAGAATTCAGGGTAAAATAATTTTTAGTAAATTTGACTGTAAATCAGGATACTGGCAAATAAAAATGCATCCAGATAGTATAGAATGGACAGCATTTACTTGCCCAGAAGGACATTTTGAATGGCTAGTTATGCCATTTGGATTAAAAAACAGCACCTCCAATATTTCAAAGAAAAATGGATAAAATATTTGGAGAATACAAAAGATTCGTTTTAGTATACGTAGATGATATCTTAGTGTTTAGTAAAGATATAAAAGAACATTTAGGACATTTACAAACAGTTTTTAGATTATTTGTTAATAATGGAATAATAATTAGTAAAAAGAAAATGGAACTATGTAAAATTATATAAATTTTTTAGGAATTATTTTAGGAGAAGGAAAGATTAAATTACAACCTCATATAGCTAAAAAAGCATTAGATATGCCGGATAAATTAAATAATTTAAAAGATTTACAAAAATTCTTAGGGATAGTTAATTATGCAAGACCTTTTATAAAAGATTTAGGTAAAATAGCAGGACCATTATATTCTAAGACAGGAAATAAAGGACAAAGAAATTTTAATATAGAAGATATAAAATTAGTACAAAAAATAAAAGAAAGAATAAAAAATATTCCTGATCTAAACATGCCACTAGAAACAGATTATTTAATAATAGAAACAGACGGAAGCTTTGAAGGATGGGGTGCAGTACTAAAATCAAAACCACATAAATATAGCATTAAACAAGAAGAAAAGATATGCGCTTATCAGAGTGGAAAATTTAAAGAAAAAGGTAATAAGGCTAGTATAGATGTTGAAATTCTAGCTGTAATATATGGTTTAAATAGTTTTAGAATTTATATTTTAAATAAACCAGAAATATTAGTAAGAACAGATTGTGAAGCAATAGTAAAATTTTATCAAAAGGTTAATGATAAAACTAGCAGTAGAAGGAGATGGTTAAATTTTTTAGATACCATATCTATTTACAATTCTATAATTTTTGAGCATATTAAAGGAAATGATAATAATATTGCAGATCAATTAAGTAGATTACTAATTAAAGTTTAAATTTTACAGAATGAGACCTCTATTATCAGACAAAGGTAAAAGGGTTCAACCTTCAACCTCAGGTTTGGCAGACTCTTATAAGCAGACTGTATTAGCTAATTTACATTTTAAATCATTAGATAAAATTGACGATGTTAGAATAGATAGAATGCAATTTGGAATACAAAACTTAATTGCATATGAACCGTCAAATTTAACATTTAGACATTTACCTAACTGTCAATTAGACAAACAACAGACATGTCTTATAGATAACATATGGATAGCACATAATAAAAAAGACACTAAATATATAATTGCTGTTTTAAATGCTTTAGGATACTATTTTACTAATAAAAATACAGAGAATAGATTCAAATATTATGTAGTAATCCATGGTAAAACAAATGGTGTATTTCAAACATGGATAGAAGTTTTAGATTCAATCAAAGATTTTCGCAAACCACTTTTCAAAGGTTTTAATGATTTTACAGAAGCTTTAGACTATGCTAGAGGAACATTAGGACCAAATTATTATATTTCTCCAGCTCTCAGACAAAACCCAGAAAAAATTCCACAATATAATATCCAAAAAGACACAAACAAAATTATATTTTGTGACCATTGCTCATCCATGACTGAAGCATTTAAGAGGCTAAATTTGAGAAATGAAGCCTTAATGGAAGAAAATGTCAAGCTCAAGGAAAGACTCAGCAAATGGGAAAGCAAAGGTAAGAATATACAAACTCAGACAAATACACAGGGTTCTCCATCCCAAACAAAAATGGATGAGATGGGTGTGCATTCCCCACTGAATGCTAAGAAATCCACTGTATCGGATAATGATACAGCTAGTCCGGTTCAAACGGTGGCCGGTAAAGACTTCTCAAACCCGTTAATGGCTGTCACTTTGCCAAAAAGTGAAAAAGATGAAGGGTCATCTTCAAGAAGAAAGTTACCACTTTCATTTAACCAGACAATCAGACAAAAAGTCAAAAAAGCCCAAAAAAATAAAGAGTTAGAAAACCTAATAACCCAGACTGTAGAAAAACTACTCAAACAAAGACAAGAAAAAGACAAACACATAAACCCAAGCCCAATACAAAGCCCAAGACGAACTTCTACTCTTAGTTCAAATAATTCAGATAATTTTGAGGACCCAATGCAATTTGCCCAAGACCCTGATGATAATGATTCAGGAGCAAGTTTTGATTCAATTGCATTACACAATTTAGACACATAAAAAAAAAAAAAAAAAATATATATTATATATATATATATATATATATAAATAAATATATATTGTCTTGTAATATTAAAGAGGGATGCCTCTTTAGTCAAATATGTGAGTCCCACTTTACTCACTACCACACATGTGGAAAAACTGTTGGGACGCGTCTTATTAAAGTAAAAGATAAGATAGACAGAATTCAGATTCCAAGGACAATAATGCAAAAAGAAGGGACAATGACTTCACGTGACGATGGGGCCCAAATGTGTACCCGGCTGAAGTGATAAGATTCCCTTTTCCATTTGAAATCCGGAATTTGAAGTCCGAAGACTCCTATAAATATTAGACACTATCAGAAGAAGGAGATAAGAGCGAAAGAGCGAGAGAGCAAAGAAGACCAAAACACCTACAATCCACATTTTCAAATCCTCCCAAGATCCATCTTCTTATAAAATACAGAAATAATAATATTTCCTTTAAGTTCTTAGGTTTGATTTTCAAGTTTTTGTAAAGTTTTTTGGAAGTCGTTCGGGTTTCCCGAAAGGGAAACTTCACTCTGTTCTAATAATGTAAGTTTTCATATTTAAGTTTCTAGTAAACTTCCCATATATGTAAATTATTTGTGTTTATGTAAATCATGTGTGTTATTATGATTACTTAAATATTCATGTAAATTTATAAATATCATCATGAATCTATGTTACTTAGTATATGGTTAGTCTCTTAGCTTCTTAAAAATATCGATGGATTAACCTGTAAATTCCTAGGAAATTGTCAGGTTAATTGTTCTAAGAAGAACTATGAATAACCAAATCCGGGGTGTGGTTAAAGAAGATTATTTTTAAGAACAAAGGCTAAGAGAAAGAGATGAACAGTAATAATAGATTCATGAATGGACAGAGTCCATAAAAAAAAAAAAAAAAAAAAAAAAAAAAAAAAAATCCTAATTTAAAAAAAAGGGAAGTTAAACTAGAAACTAAAATGATAATTACATAACAGAACAAGAGAGTGAAGGAGTACTGAGTAGGACTACACAACATTAGGAAAAAACCACAAATATTTTTTAAAAAAAAAAATCACTGCATTGGTATCAAAATAAGGCGATATTTCGATAATAAGATATTTCGATAATGCAGTGTAATGCAGTGATTTTTTTTTTTTTAAAAAATATTTGTGGTTTTTTCCTAATGTTGTGTAGTCCTACTCAGTACTCCTTCACTCTCTTGTTCTGTTATGTAATTATCATTTTAGTTTCTAGTTTAACTTCCCTTTTTTTTAAATTAGGATTTTTTTTTTTTTTTTTTTTTTTTTTTTTTATGGACTCTGTCCATTCATGAATCTATTATTACTGTTCATCTCTTTCTCTTAGCCTTTGTTCTTAAAAATAATCTTCTTTAACCACACCCCGGATTTGGTTATTCATAGTTCTTCTTAGAACAATTAACCTGACAATTTCCTAGGAATTTACAGGTTAATCCATCGATATTTTTAAGAAGCTAAGAGACTAACCATATACTAAGTAACATAGATTCATGATGATATTTATAAATTTACATGAATATTTAAGTAATCATAATAACACACATGATTTACATAAACACAAATAATTTACATATATGGGAAGTTTACTAGAAACTTAAATATGAAAACTTACATTATTAGAACAGAGTGAAGTTTCCCTTTCGGGAAACCCGAACGACTTCCAAAAAACTTTACAAAAACTTGAAAATCAAACCTAAGAACTTAAAGGAAATATTATTATTTCTGTATTTTATAAGAAGATGGATCTTGGGAGGATTTGAAAATTGTGGATTGTAGGTGTTTTGGTCTTCTTTGCTCTCTCGCTCTTTCGCTCTTATCTCCTTCTTCTGATAGTGTCTAATATTTATAGGAGTCTTCGGACTTCAAATTCCGGATTTCAAATGGAAAAGGGAATCTTATCACTTCAGCCGGGTACACATTTGGGCCCCATCGTCACGTGAAGTCATTGTCCCTTCTTTTTGCATTATTGTCCTTGGAATCTGAATTCTGTCTATCTTATCTTTTACTTTAATAAGACGCGTCCCAACAGTTTTTCCACATGTGTGGTAGTGAGTAAAGTGGGACTCACATATTTGACTAAAGAGGCATCCCTCTTTAATATTACAAGACAATATATATTTATTTATATATATATATATATATATATATATATTTTTTTTTTTTTTTATGTGTCTAAATTGTGTAATGCAATTGAATCAAAACTTGCTCCTGAATCATTATCATCAGGGTCTTGGGCAAATTGCATTGGGTCCTCAAAATTATCTGAATTATTTGAACTAAGAGTAGAAGTTCGTCTTGGGCTTTGTATTGGGCTTGGGTTTATGTGTTTGTCTTTTTCTTGTCTTTGTTTGAGTAGTTTTTCTACAGTCTGGGTTATTAGGTTTTCTAACTCTTTATTTTTTGGGCTTTTTTGACTTTTTGTCTGATTGTCTGGTTAAATGAAAGTGGTAACTTTCTTCTTGAAGATGACCCTTCATCTTTTTCACTTTTGGCAAAGTGACAGCCATTAACGGGTTTGAGAAGTCTTTACCGGCCACCGTTTGAACCGGACTAGCTGTATCATTATCCGATACAGTGGATTTCTTAGCATTCAGTGGGGAATGCACACCCATCTCATCCATTTTTGTTTGGGATGGAGAACCCTGTGTATTTGTCTGAGTTTGTATATTCTTACCTTTGCTTTCCATTTGCTGAGTCTTTCCTTGAGCTTGACATTTTCTTCCATTAAGGCTTCATTTCTCAAATTTAGCCTCTTAAATGCTTCAGTCATGGATGAGCAATGGTCACAAAATATAATTTTGTTTGTGTCTTTTTGGATATTATATTGTGGAATTTTTTCTGGGTTTTGTCTGAGAGCTGGAGAAATATAATAATTTGGTCCTAATGTTCCTCTAGCATAGTCTAAAGCTTCTGTAAAATCATTAAAACCTTTGAAAAGTGGTTTGCGAAAATCTTTGATTGAATCTAAAACTTCTATCCATGTTTGAAATACACCATTTGTTTTACCATGGATTACTACATAATATTTGAATCTATTCTCTGTATTTTTATTAGTAAAATAGTATCCTAAAGCATTTAAAACAGCAATTATATATTTAGTGTCTTTTTTATTATGTGCTATCCATATGTTATCTATAAGACATGTCTGTTGTTTGTCTAATTGACAGTTAGGTAAATGTCTAAATGTTAAATTTGACGGTTCATATGCAATTAAGTTTTGTATTCCAAATTGCATTCTATCTATTCTAACATCGTCAATTTTATCTAATGATTTAAAATGTAAATTAGCTAATACAGTCTGCTTATAAGAGTCTGCCAAACCTGAGGTTGAAGGTTGAACCCTTTTACCTTTGTCTGATAATAGAGGTCTCATTCTGTAAAATTTAAACTTTAATTAGTAATCTACTTAATTGATCTGCAATATTATTATCATTTCCTTTAATATGCTCAAAAATTATAGAATTGTAAATAGATATGGTATCTAAAAAATTTAACCATCTCCTTCTACTGCTAGTTTTATCATTAACCTTTTGATAAAATTTTACTATTGCTTCACAATCTGTTCTTACTAATATTTCTGGTTTATTTAAAATATAAATTCTAAAACTATTTAAACCATATATTACAGCTAGAATTTCAACATCTATACTAGCCTTATTACCTTTTTCTTTAAATTTTCCACTCTGATAAGCGCATATCTTTTCTTCTTGTTTAATGCTATATTTATGTGGTTTTGATTTTAGTACTGCACCCCATCCTTCAAAGCTTCCGTCTGTTTCTATTATTAAATAATCTGTTTCTAGTGGCATGTTTAGATCAGGAATATTTTTTATTCTTTCTTTTATTTTTTGTACTAATTTTATATCTTCTATATTAAAATTTCTTTGTCCTTTATTTCCTGTCTTAGAATATAATGGTCCTGCTATTTTACCTAAATCTTTTATAAAAGGTCTTGCATAATTAACTATCCCTAAGAATTTTTGTAAATCTTTTAAATTATTTAATTTATCCGGCATATCTAATGCTTTTTTAGCTATATGAGGTTGTAATTTAATCTTTCCTTCTCCTAAAATAATTCCTAAAAAATTTATATAATTTTTACATAGTTCCATTTTCTTTTTACTAATTATTATTCCATTATTAACAAATAATCTAAAAACTGTTTGTAAATGTCCTAAATGTTCTTTTATATCTTTACTAAACACTAAGATATCATCTACGTATACTAAAACGAATCTTTTGTATTCTCCAAATATTTTATCCATTTTTCTTTGAAATATTGGAGGTGCTGTTTTTAATCCAAATGGCATAACTAGCCATTCAAAATGTCCTTCTGGGCAAGTAAATGCTGTCCATTCTATACTATCTGGATGCATTTTTATTTGCCAGTATCCTGATTTACAGTCAAATTTACTAAAAATTATTTTACCCTGAATTCTATTTATTAATTCTGTTTTATCTGGTAACTTATATCCATCTGTTCTAGTATTATCATTTAATCTTTTATAATTTATAACCATTCTAGCCTTTCCTCTAACTATTTCATTATGATTTCGTACCATAAAGGCTGCTGATCTATGTTTTGAAGTTGATCTTCTTATTACTCCTAAGTCTAATAATTCTTTAATTTGTATTTTGAAGTCTTCTTGATCTTGATTTGTGGCTTCAATAGAGGCTGTTTTTATTATATATTCTGGGTTTATGATATCTAATTTACATACTATATTATTATTTTCCCAATGTTTTAAGGGTTTTTCTCCTATTATCTCTATTTCATCTAGGATTTTTACTATACTATCTAAATCTTGCTGATTTTTTATTTCTCCTATTCTTTGTATTCCTGTCTTAAAATTATATAGCTCTGTTTCCATTTCTATTAAAACATAGTTTTTATTAATTATTTCATCTTCTTCATCTATTTCTAATGTATTTTCATATAATGTATTACATTCCCTTTTAGTACATTGTATATTATTTTCACAGTTGTCGCAACATTTTTCTTTATGTCTTAGTTTAGTTTCAATTTTATTAGTTAAAACTGAAGTATAAGTAATATTTTTCATAAAAAGTATTCCGTCTCTAGTTATTAAAGTTCCTCCTTTGTTATGTAATATAAAATCTAATCCTAACACAAAATCTACTCTTATATCTAGATCTCTTACCCATATTTTGTCCATTTTATAGGTGGGTTTATAAAATTCTGAACAAGTATTTAAGAAACTTATTTGAGCTTTATCTATATAATGTCTATATATATTATGTGTTCCATCCATTTGCATAGCTGCAAGTGGTTTTTCTAAAGTTTTTATTAGTTCTATGGGTACAATCTTTTTATTTAGAATACTTTTAGTACATCCTGAATCTATTAATGCTAAAGTCTCTATTTCATATTTTCCAATCTGAAGTTTTGCTAATATTTTAATAGTATTTATATTTTTGTCTTCATTACATATTAAAGTGTTAGATTCTTCATTCATTAATTCTTGATTATCTACTGGTTGTTCCTGTTGTATATTTTTTCTTTTTTCTAACCTTACTATTCTTTCTTCTAATTCTTTTATTTTTGCTTCTAATACTAGCACTTTTAAGTTTACTAGAGGTTCTTCTATGTATATTTCTTTTCCTTTCTGAGTTATTATTCCTAATTGAGTTTCTATGCAGTTTATACATCCTTCTATAAAACATTTATTGCATTTAGCTCTTTTATGTTTGCTTGGGTACCATTTACACCAGTTACATGGATTACTATCTAACCCAGTATCCTTTTCAAAATTATGTTCACATTCTACTATATTCATAAAATTTATTTTTAGATTATCTATATTCAAGTCTTCTATTCCTATTTCATTAATTAATTCTTCTCCTTCTGAATTAGAAGAATCTTCTTCTTTATTATTTTCATCTATATCAATACTTACTATAGAAGAAATGCCTTTAGAAGGAATGAATATGGAAATAATATTAGAAGAAGATTATGCAGTAGATATAGCTATAGAAAAAGCAAAAGAAATATGCAAAGAAAATAGTTATAGACTTTTTTCATGTAAAGGATGTAAACTAAAAAACTTAAACTTAGAACAAACAATATCTCATTTTAAAATATGTGAACAAAGAAATGATAATAAAGGATATAGATTAGAAAAAGATTTACAAGATAAATTAGATAAAAGCAATAATATAATGACACAAATACAAGACGATGATAGTGAAATATCCGAATTAGAATCTATACTTAGTCAGAAAGAATTAATGGAAACGGCTAGTTCTAGTAGTCCATTTCAAAGAACAAATGAACAAGGTTATACTGCAGACAATAGCACAGGAAATATACCACGTAGAAGAGTATATAGACAAGGAGATACTCCAACAATAGAAGTAAAACCTATGGGAAAAAGAATGCCTATAGAAGAACCAATAACACTCCAAGAAGGAGGAAGTAAAGGTAAAATCTTAAATATAGCAGCACATGATCCACAAAGGTGGAATTCAGTAATAGACTTATGGAAAGGAATAGTAGTAGCAGACTTTATAAAAAATTATACAGAAACAGATGCTGAAACCATGTACAAATACTTAGAAACATTTTTAGGAGAATCAACTAAAGCATTATGGGAAGCTTATAAAGTAGAATTCCCATCAGAATTTCAGTATTTAGTGTCACTAGGACCAAATCCTTATAACTTTACAAATAAAATACATACATTAATAACAGGAGAAGATCCAAATAGTGGATTATTAGCTCTACAACGAAATGCAGTAATAAAATTAGAACAATTAAGCATAAGTAATTGGTACTATATAAAGAAATTTTTAAATGATTATTTTTATTATTGTACAATTAGTGGAAACGCTTTTGACCAAGACTTAGGTAAAAAATTATTTAATAAATTACCAGGAGCTTTAGGAAGAGAAATAGAAGAAAGATGGACTAAGAGAGACGGAGTAGCTCAAAACCCTCAAGCAAAATGGTCAATAGGACATAGAATACAATCTCATCTGATCTTCTTACTAAAGTATGTTAATATGTCAGTTTTTGAAAGTTATTTTCATAATTGTTTTAAATGTTCTTTTATAATGTTTCTCTTCTTATTCATTTTAAGTTAAATATGTTTTCTATTTATATAAAGAAGTTTATGTTTAAATAATTAAATAGATGTTACTTATCTGGACATTATAAAATTATTGGTGTAGAACATGTACAATACTATATATGTACCATTTACAAATTATTGATTGTAGTACAAAATTTATATTAAATAGTTTAAAATAAACGTGCAACGCACGTTCTGAAGACTAGTTAATTAATTGATAGTAATACAAAAACAAAAGAAAGAAAGAAGGAGAAGGGATTAAGTTTGATTATAAGTAAGATGCAATTATATATAGGAGGAGGAAATTAGGGGATAATTGATTTAGAGATGCCAAATTCATTGTTCTACCGTGGAAAAGTAAGTTGCAATAGTATTAGTATTACTAACTCTGCAAGGAAAATTGAATTTTCTTAGCAATTGCTTTTTTGACAATGATGGAGGATAGAATAGGGGTGGAAAATACAATCTAGATAGAGACTCTTGTGTCTTATTGTGGACGAGGTAGACCTCAAGGGAGACTTTCGCTTATTGTTAAAACTATTCCTTTTGTCTCGATTTTTATTTGTCTCAATTTATATGATATCTTTCATCTTTTGAAAGTCAAATAGTTTAGATTTAATTAAAAATTTATGAATGAAATCTTTAATTTTTTTAAAATGAAATATATATATATATATATATATATATATATATATATATTTGTAAACTACTTAAAAAATATTATAAGTCACAAACATTAATAATTTAAAATGTTTAAATGATCTATAAAAAATTACGATAAAAAATAGATTTGTTTGAACTTCAAAATTTAAAAAGTATCAAATAAAATTCAACGAAAAGGGTATGAATCAGGAGTTTTTAATTTATGCAATTAATATAATGTAATTTAAACATGAAACAAGTTGATTAGAATAGCAAATGGGTGAGATTGGATGGTGCGGATCGGATTGAACTTGACCCATAAAAAGGTTAGCCCGCCTCGCTCTGCTCCACATGTTAACTTTTAAAAATTTTAAGGTGCTCCACTCCACGAGTTGGGAATCTAAATGAGTCACAAAAAAATAAAAATCGTCTAAATAAATCACTATTTTAGGAAGTAATTAAAATAAGCTTAGAGAAAGAAAGTTTCACTTTATCCAATATTCCAAACGTTTTTCATTAGTCACATAACATATAATGGAACTACTTCTTACATTTTATAAAGTTGAAGTTTTTTTTACACTTTGTAAAGTGGAACTTTTTCTTACACTTTATAAAGTGGAAGAAAAACCTACACTTTACAAAAAGAAATTTTTTGTTTTGCTCTCTTTATGAAGTTTTTGTCGTATTTGTCATACAACTGAGATATTTTTTCTATATATGCGAAAAAAATATAAATATTTATTACATACAATTAACTTACTTGAATAAAAAATCACGTGTCGGACATACTGATAATCATTTGCATAAAAAATAGGCGAGACATGAAAATTTGAGAATGTCCCAACATTTTTCGTCATTTCAAACTGTGAGGACTGATCAAAATCATTATCTAATCCATAACTTGGAGTAATATTCCTATCTTGTTAAATTAAGCCGCTGCAAAATATATAATAATAATAATAATAATAATAATAATAACAATAAATCATATAATTAATAAATAATTGACAAAATGAACAAATAATAATCGAAATATAATTATTGAGCATTACCAGTCACTTTCATTGATAGTTTCATTCAAATCAAAATCATATCGAACGGTAAGAATATTTAGTTAATAAGTCATGTTAGAAAAATCAGTAGATTGAGTTATCGGAAATCCATCAACGCTATTATGATTTTCTAGTTGGGGATGAACATCGACCGATAAAGGAGAACATTGTTGGATAGTCTTAGGCTTCTTTCTAACATAAATTTCAAGTATTGTTAACTTGATTTGATCTATGAAATCATTTGAAACCCTTAGAAAGTCAGTCAACGATTCTTCATTATTGATAATTCACTCTCTAAATTTTACTTGTCTTTGTGATAAAAATGAAGTAGGTGCTTTTCTACTATAATCATAATAATACTATTTATACCTCATTCTTTTATAAATTGGTGAAGAAATATATGATATCGGATATTAATTAAATATTTAGTATTGTGCTTAGGAGGTCGATTATAATAAACGATACTTTCATCATGTATAATTTTTTTATCCCAATAAATTGAAACTCTAATTTTTGATTAAGAAGACATTATTTTGTGATTGAAATGAAGAATAATAGAAGACTAAAGATGTTGAATGTGCTATATTTGAATGTCCTTATATAGAGCTTAGATGAGCTTTCAGAATTAAAAAATAATAATTAAAATACGTGGTGTAATAATTTTTTTAATTTTATAATATGTCAAATCAATATAATTGTATGACAAACACTACAAATCATCGTAACGAGAACAAAACTTAAATAAATTCCTCTTTGTAAAATGTAAATTTTTCTTCCAATTTATAAAGTGTAAGAAAAAGATCCAATTTATAAAGTGTAAGAAATAGTTCTGTTATATATTAAAATATACCTGTTATGGAATAACGAAAAACGTTTGAAATATTGGATAAAGTAAAATTTTATCTTCCACTAAGCCTATTTTAGTTACTTTCTAAAATAGTGGCTTACTTTGGTTAATTTTTTTTTTTTTATGACTTATTTAGGTTCTTAACTCCCACCCTACCCACATATATCCGCCTCACATGAATCTGTCCAACATGAATTTTTAATTATTTCTCTTTTTAGTTAGGTTTGATAGTAAAAATAAATTAATATTAATTTAGTTAAATTTTTAAATTTCTGATTCCAAACGGAAAAAATAATTGTATGTTTCGTTTAGTTTTTCTAGTTTATTCCATTCAAAAATAATAATTTTTTGAGGAAATATGTATCTCGATATACACGAGCACCTAGTATATAAATAATCCACATGAAAAAATTTGTTGGTTTAATTAAGCAATACTAGAGTTATCATTACAAAAAAAAATAATTTAGTTAAGAGAAAAATGACAATCTTATGTGAAGTATTGTAGCTAAAGATTAAAATAGATTAAGCTGGACTTAGGATTGTTATAGTTGAACTAAAGTGTTGGCTTTGAGAAAATTGTAAAACTAAAGATTTAAGTTAGTTAAAATTTAACAAATATTTATATTTTATTTATGATTAATTTATAAATAATTATAAAATATATATATCTAATTTATAAGTTCCATTTAGTTATTATTTATGCTATCTTTTAGTAAAATCAAAATTAAATCAAATTATGTCAAATTAAAAAATTTAAAATCAAATTAATCAAATCAAATATTAATTTTCTTAATCAGTTAGGTTCAAATTATAATTTGATATTTTAACTATAACCATGAACATCCCTATCCATAACCCGCCCACACTGTATTAATTTTTTTAAAAAATCATTTCAACCCAATTCATACAATTTTTAGAACGCCCTGTCCCATATAGCCTAAAAACTGCCACCTATCTTGCTGGTTCCATGACTTTCTAAAATTAACTTTAAAAAAGTACAAAAAAAAAAAAAGAAGAGTAAAATAGATATGTTAAAAAGAGAAATGAACTTTTGTTTCGTACTTTGTTTCCTCACAACCGAGATAAAGATCGCTGACGGATTTATAGCTACTGTATAATCTGGGTATAACTCCGATCTTAGAGCAGCAAATCGAGCTGTTTTGGGTCATTAATTCCTTTTTACTCTCCATCGAAATGGCAGATGCTTATTGGAGAGTCACCGACGGCCGGATACATCCCGTATCTCTTCCTCCGGTACCCTCAAAACGCCCGAGGACCGAAAATGGTACCTTTCATCTACTTCCCTTCGCTCTTTCAAAAACTGATTAATTGTTGCTAATTTGGGTCACATCGTTGCTCTTTCCCTGAATTGGCTAAAGCTAGGGTTTTTTTTAAAGGGTTATGTTCATAAATTAATTTGGTGTTAACAAAATTAAAGTAGTAGGTGATTAGTAAGATTAAAGTGAGTAAAAAAAAGGGTTAATTGGTGTGATGATTTTATCCCAATGCTCAAGTTAAATTTCCCTTTTTTTTAGTCCAGTCGGAAAGTAAAGTATTTATTGTGCTAGCAATAGAAAAGAAATATTTTTTTAAGGACTTCGTTCATAGAAGTAAGATGAACAAGTTAAAGATGTGATTTTTTTGTATCGGTTGGCCTAAATTTGATGATCAACTGAAACTTTACCTTGGTTGCCGGGAATTTTTGTTTTCTCAGATAGAAATGGTTATCTATACGCAATGTGATTAATCTCAGCACTAAAAAAATGGGGGTAGGGGAAGGAGAAGGGGAAATGGGGAGGGGATTACACGGTGGGAAATCGAACACTTACCAGTGGAATGAAAGTTAAGGTAGTCAATCAATTGAGCTACTAAGATCCTGTGATCTCAGCAGTTTATTAGGCCTTGGACATTTTTTTCTGAATTATTAAGAGGGGAAGTGGACAAATCTTCTCCAAGTAGTTGTCTTGGTTTTCATTCTGTTCTCTCCTGTTGATTCTGACAAATGTTTGAACATCATGTTGCCTAGTTTAGGTTACCTTTTTCTTGATTGTTTGTACATGTCTACCTATTAGCTTCTTTATCTATGAGTGTGCTTATTGGAGTATTGCTAATTCTTCTTTATTGATAAGTAATACTATCATTTTATGTTGTCACCTCATAGATGTTCCAAGTGGTCCTGAGATGCCTGGCAGTCATAGCCACAATGATGTACAAGGAATGCATCATGCCGTTAGAGAAACAGATCCTATTGAAACATCCTATGAACAATACTTACGAAGCGGGGTACTTAATCTTTGGTTCGTTTGTGTGTGGTTAATTTTCATGGCCTTTTAAGCTCAGTTCCTTGATGATGTATTAGTCTAACATATAGTTTAAAATTTATCAGCAAACTTCCTCGTATGCTGGTGGTGACTCTGCAAATTCCATGAGTAATGGAGTAGGCAGTCATTCTATTGACGGTTCACGTGTTATGGGTACTGTGGGATCAGAACCAGTTGCTGCTAGAAGCAGGACCATTGGGTTTGGAGGTGTTAGACCAGAAGTTCCTCTTCCACCTGAGGCTAGCAGTACATTGTTTGTGGAGGGGTTGCCTGCTCATTGCACCCGAAGAGAGGTGTCACGTATCCTTCTATACTGCTTCTCCCATTTCACTATTTTAGTTACCATTCTAGTTCTTTCTTTGACTCTAGTTTGCAGATATATTTCGACCATTCGTAGGTTTCAAAGAAGTTAGACTGGTGATCAAAGAATCACGACATGTAAGAACACACCTGTAGATTTCTTTCTTGTCGTAGTTCTGTTATGATGTATTCTCAGGAATTCTCTGTTCCATCAACTTGTGTAGCCAGGAGGGCATCCATTTGTTCTTTGCTTTGTTGATTTTGTGAGTCCATCCCATGCAGCCAATGCTATGGATACTTTACAAGGTGAGATTTCCACACCCGGCTTCAGTAAAATTAATCTTGTGACTAATCTGTTTTTAAGCTTGTAGTATAGTCAGTCTTCTATCAGAGCTTACTTATAGATGAGATACAACCAAAGTTCATAGGGATACACTTTTAAGAAGTTGAAAGACTGAGTTGAGTGGCTAGAGAGGGCAATTGGGAAGGAAGAGGTGTGGGATGTGGTGGACAGTTGTTCGGTTGTTAAGGCTTTGGGTAATGATCTCTATAAAGTTAAGAACTACCTGGCATTTAAGTCAGTCTGTAAGGAAATGGAAGGTTAACATAGCTTCTACTTCAGGAAACTTAGCTTTCTCTAGCAAGTTTTCCTGTCATGAGTGCAAGTGCAAATCATGACCATTATTTATCTTATGCAGTACCCTTTAATTAGTATCTGTGAAAGCTAGCTTAAATGTTGCTAGTACTTTTTCGATCATTTCGTGGTATTTCCTCTCTTCTTTTCACTGGATGCATCTGATCTTAGACCCTTCTGTGATTGCACTCGTTATTTGGCTACGTGCATCTGAGACTTATTGCTTCTATGTTTCTACTACGAAAGATTCTCCAGTTATTCCTGTGGAAAACAGAAGATCCCATACACAAAAATGACTGTTTTTATTATATGCAGCCCTAGACAACCAATTTAATAGATGTTGTTCGTCTTATTTCTTCCCTTTCCGTTTGGTTAGTGGGGAGCAAATCTGCAGTCAGATTGAAACACACCCAAAAAAGTTATTATTTGCCAAAAGGAATTATGTTTCTCACCTTTCTCGACTCTAACAAGGAGGGAGTAGTCATTTTTTATTCACCTCTTCTGTAGTTTTTCATCTTGTTTCTTCGAGTAACTTTCAGGTTAAACTTTCTTTTCTAGTAACTGAAAGGGAATTGGAGTTCCTTTAAGGTAAATGAAAATTTGCTGGCCTGTATATAGCTTTCACATGCTTTTGACTTTGCGTGGCCTGATTGAATTCCAGTGCAAATTTCATGGGTTGGTTTCGTGCATTAATTTTATAAAGTGATCCTATGCCAGTTTTTGGACAACAATAAATTACATGTTTGCGCGTCTGTACCTAAATTGTCGATGTGTGCGGCTTGAGATACTATGTCTCAATCTTGCAGGTTATAAATTGGACGAGCATGACCGTGATTCACCCAACTTAAGGCTGCAATTTGCTCGCCGTCCTGGTGCCAGGTCAGGTGGTGGGTATCGCGGAAAGCATTGAATTATGCATCTTTACAGGTGATATGCTAGACTATGTGCGCTTGACCTTTATTACTAACGATCAAAGGCTATGTTACCAATTCATCGATCTAGCTAAATTTTGGAACGACCCTCTATGTAGGACCAACTTGAATTCGGAGATTACATGTTTGCGGTTATGTGTTTGACATCTCTCTCTTTGAATGGGTGGTTCATTAGGACCAGCGTTTTCTCCTTGCATGGGAAGAAATTGTAGTTTGTGTATTAGCATTTAACTTTCATTTCCGTGTCAATTCTGCGCCGTCCTTTGCAGAACATGGGTGTTGTTATATTTCATATCCTGATTGCTGAAAGATGATTTCAGTTTTATCTGGTGCGTAGGATGTTATTTATAAATTATAATACACCATTGTAACTTTAATGATAAGTGGTAAGTATTTTTTACTGTTTTTAGAATTGCTTGTTTGATCATGTGGTAAAAATCTCAGACTTGTGAGAGAGTGGTGTGTATATGGTATTACTCATGCTTACTTTGTGAAGATAGAAAGATTTTTGATAAACCGTCGGATCTAATAAAGCATATCAAAAGAAAAAATAATAATGAAAAAGTCATATAAAAAATAATAGTAAGAAGAAAAATAGCAAGTAAATATTATAAGATAACACTGATAATAATAAAATTGAAGAAGAAGATAGTAATGACTAATGACTGTAAAATATTTATTCTTATCTCTCACACCAAACTATTCCTAAATGATAGGGGTAATTTAACTAAGTCACACTTTAAATACAAGTCATTTAATTATTTAAAAATGAATAATATTTACTTATAAGAGCAAAATGATTTAAAATAGTAAATTATTCATTAATTTTATAAATTAGACAAATATTATTGAATATTTCAAAATAATATAATAGATAAGTAAAAATGGATATGTTTTATCACTCACCTTTTTAGTATTCAAATATTTCACATTAATAAAAAAAAATTAATTGTTTGATAGTTATATATAGAAGATGAATCTCACAATTAATAACGTAATATTCATCATTTCAATTAATTAATTATTTACCTTAAATATCTCAAACAAATCCACACTTTAACTTACCAAAACAAATCTTCATATTCCTTTATATGGAAAAAACTTAATAGTTACCTACCTTAACCCAAACACTACACCTTCCAAAGATAATGAATCATCACTTTTTCCTCTAAAAGTCTTATTTATAGCCAATTTTTATTTAAGGCTAAGTACTTAGCCATATTTTTTTTTACCAAATACGTATCATAATTAGGTACAAAAACTTTTAATCTTACCTTCATTCTATATAAACAATTTTCTTTTGTTTTTAGAACAAAGTTTCAATGACAGAAATACAAGTTGATGAAATGAATTTTTCGAAAGAAGAGACTAATAATGATGATGAAGAATGTCCAATTAAAGAAGTTGAAATGACAGTACCAAAAACTGATGATCCAACAATCCCTGTATTGACATTTAGAATGTGGTTACTTGGAATCACTTCTTGTATCTTGTTATCTTTCGTGAATCAATTTTTTTGGTATCGTACTCAACCGCTGACGATTTCATCGACAGCGGTTCAGATCGCTGTGGTACCCATCGGGCACCTAATGGCGAAAATTATAACAAAGAGAGTGTTTTTCGAGGGCACGAATTGGGCGTTTACGCTCAATCCGGGTCGATTTAATATTAAAGAGCACGTGTTGATTACGATTTTCGCTAATGCGGGCGCTGGAACTGTTTACGCTACGCATATATTGAGTGCTGTTAAGCTTTATTATAAGAGACCACTTGATTTTTTTCCAGCGTTGCTTATTATGGTCACAACACAGGTATTTTTCTAGTTATTATTGTATTTTTTTTATATATATATAAAAGGAAAAATATCTGTTCTTTTAATATGCTTTTTGTTATTTCATAGTGTATTCAACTATTATATTTGACGTGTTCGATTAAATTTTGTGTTAAATTTATTTCCATTGTTTTAATTTTGTTTGGTGCATTTGGAGTAAGATGTCAAAATCTCTAATATTATGAGGGATAAGTAATGTGGAATCTTCAAAAAAAAAAATTAAAATAAAATCAATATAATTGATTATTAAAAAAAAAATTAGTATACAATTCGAAAAATTTATGATGAAATAAAATATACTTTGACCATTCCATGAAATGGAGTGAAGAGTACTAAGTTTACTCATATTTACTCGAACAAATATATACATGTAAAAGTCACTTAAGTTATTTAAATAAAACTATCGAATATTGGTGTGAATTAATCTTCTATTTTTTAAAAATCAAACTTGTGTATATATATTTAAAAGAATCACAATAATTATAAAACATTTAAAAGACACATAAAAAGCACATTTGACTCTTCAAATATTAACTTTATCATAAAGTGAGACAGAAGCAATGAATTACATGAAATTTTTTAGGGATTAGTTTGAAAATCTGTTAGTAAATTTATTTTTCTGTAAATTTTCATACTAATCCTAAAAAAAAATTTATGTAATCAAATAATGCAATATGATAGCTTAATGAGTTGTTCAATAATTGTAGTCATAAGCCTGTATGAAATATTTTATGAGTTGATATTTACTAGCTAAATTGACACAAGTCACCTAACATTCTTTCGTTCCCCACATTACTCTCTTCGGACTCCACTTATATAAATATACTGAATATATTGTTTGTTATTTATGTATCTACGAACAAATGGACAGATGTTAGGTTTTGGTTGGGCGGGTATTTTCCGGAAGCTTCTTGTTGAACCAGCAGAAATGTGGTGGCCAGGCAGTTTGGTTCAGGTTTCCTTATTCAGGTATATATGCATTTGTTTATGTTACACCATGATAGTAGATTAGTTACTAGTTATATGAGATTGTCTGTAGATTTGATATTAAATTTGACACGAACTATCAGATTGCCTAAAAGATAATTATAACCATCACTCGAAGTGGTACTAGTAACATGGAAAATGAAATAGATTACCTGTTACAACACGTTAAAATACACTATTGTATGCAATTGTAAACAATGAGTTTTGTACTTAGTACTGTATAATTGTGCAGGGCTCTGCACGAAAAGGAGAATAGAGCAAAAGGCGGTACAACACGAATACAGTTCTTCCTCATAGCATTAGTTTTCAGCTTTGCATACTACGTTTTCCCTGGTTACCTTTTCCAGATGTTGACATCATTTTCATGGCTGTGTTGGTTTGCTCCCAAATCCATATTTGTTCAACAGTTGGGCTCTGGTATGCATGGACTTGGTATTGGTGCCATAGGATTCGATTGGACAACCATTTCATCGTACCTTGGAAGTCCTTTAGCTAGTCCATGGTTTGCCACTGCAAATATTGGAGTTGGTTTTGTACTTGTAATGTATTTCATGACTCCGCTCACTTATTGGTACAACGTTTACAACGCCAAGACTTTCCCAATATTCTCTTCTAACCTCTACACGCTAAATGGGACGAAATACAACACTGAGGGAGTCATTGATCCACACTTTCAGCTTGATTATGCTGCCTATAATCGATATGGTCAGTTGCATTTGAGTACCTTCTTTGCCATGACATATGGTCTTGGATTTGCTGCTCTTGGCGCTATATTTGTGCACATTTTTCTCTTCCATGGAAGGTATGCATCACCGGATAAATTGAATATGTAACTTTTACATTATAATCTCTGCATTAGCAGACCATAAACGGAAGATCCCTTGATAATGTTTTCTTTTGAATGCCTTTCTTTTTTAAGCTCTGATTGTGAGAATGTGTATTTTGCAGTGAAGTGTGGAATGGATTCAGAGAAGTATTTGACCAGCGAAAAAAATTAGATGTGCACACAAGGCTAATGAAAAACTACAAGCAGGTTCCAATGTGGTGGTTCACTATTGTTCTTGTTGTAAATATGGCATTGATCCTCTTCATTTGTCAGCATTATCTCGAAACACTCCAATTAACTTGGTGGGGTGTATTGCTAGCTTTTGTTATAGCCTTTGGTTTCACTCTACCCATAGGAATAATCGTTGCTACTACGAACCAGGTATTTCAATCACCTGGAAACTGATATCTCTTTTATGTTTGAATTAGTATGTCATGTTCGTGTAGTTTTGACTTTGTTTCTGTTTTGAATCAGCAACCAGGTCTTAATATCATCACAGAGTATGTTTGGGGGTATATGTACCCTGGATTCCCTGTGGCTAACATGTTGTTCAAGGTGTATGGGTACATTAGCATGGCCCAAGCTCTTACTTTTGTCTATGATTTCAAGCTTGGTCACTACATGAAAATTCCTCCAAGGGCAATGTTTATGGCTCAGGTAATTAGGTTCTCTTGTACTCATGGTTGGTGTGGACAAGACTGGGAGCCTAAACGGGGACGGATCTGGCTCTGATACGAATGTAAATTGACCTTACTCTAACATAGACTTGTATTTTTCTTTTCAGATGCTGGGAACATTCATATCAATAATCATATACACAATTACTGCATGGTGGCTCATGGGATCAGTGCCGAATCTCTGTGACATCTCCGTGCTCCCAGCCAACAGCCCGTGGCAATGTCCACAGGACCGTGTTTTCTACGATGCCTCTGTTATCTGGGGGCTCATTGGTCCAAAAAGAATATTTGGATCACTTGGTGTTTACTCCAATGTCAATTGGTTCTTTCTGGGAGGAGCTATTTCCCCTATACTAGTTTGGTTGGCACAAAAGATTTTCCCCAAGCAGAAATGGATTTCCCTCATACACATGCCAGTACTACTTGGCTCAACAGCCATGATGCCTCCAGCAAGCTCGGTGAACTACACGAGTTGGCTGATTGTAGCATTCCTTTCTGGTTATGTTGTCTACAGACGTTGGCCTCACTTGTGGGAACGTTACAACTATGTTTTATCTGGTGGTCTGGATGCTGGAACTGCTTTCATCGCGGTCTTGTTGTTCATTACCATACAATCGAAAGATATCAATATCGACTGGTGGGGAAATAATATAGATGGATGTCCATTGGCTGCTTGTCCTACAGCTAAAGGGGTTCCAGCTAAAGGCTGTCCAGCCATTATGTAATCTTCTATTATAGCAGTATATCTTGAAGTCATTAGTTTCTGTAATTTTCTATGAACTCCTCAGTCTTTTTCAACATCTTGTGCAATCTTTCTCTGAACTTGCACTTGTTGATTTAGGAGTTCATTAATATTTCCAAATATTTTTATGTTTATAGTATCAGTGATGGCTTTTTGTTGACAAATCAAACTTTCTTGTTATTTCATCACATCAACCTATGACCATTTAATTTGAGGAACTGATCTCTTATGACCGGAAATGTGAGAGAGGAAAGTGAACTGAGTCAAAACTTGAAAGGACCAAATAAGTTGATATATTGAAACAGTACATGACAATTACTCATTGATCTTCAAATTTGCTTTTACACCATGAGGCAGTTTACATATGAAAGACTAAGATTCATAATTGACAGATCACATTCAAAAAATGTGTGTATTAAACAGATAGAAATACTAAAAATCAACGGTATGAATGTGCTATGCTTCAGTGTAGATGCGGCCGTTAGAAAAAGGAAGACTGTTCAGGAAGCACATTCAAG
The DNA here is from genome assembly GCA_027705065.1 of Solanum peruvianum. NCBI lineage: Eukaryota > Viridiplantae > Streptophyta > Magnoliopsida > Solanales > Solanaceae > Solanum > Solanum peruvianum. The sequence goes on from JAKWJD010001757.1 coordinate 51,735,455, forward strand.
TGAGATAGAACTTTAGCAGCTAAAGATTTCAAGTCACTTCTTCCTTTCTGAGTGATTTCCACAAGTGGCATCTGGGCTGATGTCCCATACTTGAGCTTCAATTCTATCATTTGAAATAGCCTCTCCAAGGCCTTGAGAGCTTTTTCTTGTAAAATGATAGAGGATGAGCTCAACAATTTTATGATTGGAGCGATGGCGTTGGCTTCTGCAAGTACCTTTGAACCATTCTGCAGCTGCTCACCTTCAATTATTGTCAAGATTGCATCTATAGAAGCTTCAGCAGCTGCAGGATCTGGCTCATCTACCACCTCCGCGAGGGGTCTGAGAGCATTAGCCTCTAAAAGGCAGAATGAGGATTCCACACTGCAAAATCCTAGGTGCACGGGACAGCTTTGTGTCGGTGAGGCGATACAGCAACTAAACATCCAATTTTTACTAGCTGGCTGCTTGCTCAGCTTTTGTGAGCTTTCTGAAAACTGCTTTAAAGAAGTAGCTGCATTTTTTTTGGTTAAACAACTGCCTGATGCTAGAAGGGATACCAGAAGAGGAATAATACCGGCTTCAGCAACTTGTGTTTGTGTTTCTGGATTTGTTGGAACAGTAAAACGGCAAAGGGCTCCAGCAGCATTCTCTACAATTTCATTTCTTAGTGAAGAATGGGCATTTCTACCATGCAGACAGTCTAAGATGACATCAAGTGCCCCAGCATCAAGAAGGTGCTGGGACATTGAAAAATCTTGAGGAAGATGAGAGATTATTCCCAATGCAGCAGCAATCTCTTCTTCATTATCTGAAGTTCTGATGATCCCTACCAAGTTCCCAATGCATGTATTGTTTACATGCTCTAAGAGAATATCATCATTACCGTCTTTTGCCAATAAATAGAAGAGTTTCACCGCATCAGCCCGTACCTCATGGTCATCAACCTCACACAGGTAGACTAGGACCTTAATTGCAGAAATCTGACAATAAAACAATTAGTGAAATGACAGTTGAAGTCAGAAGTCAAATTATGTTTATCTACTTGCACTTCAAGACCTGACAATAGTGTGAAATCTAGTTCATTGATTGTAAAGGAGGAACACTTGTTCAAGGACTGCCGAGCACTCTCCAGGTTATTAATGAAATCATTTCAGGTTATTAATATAAAAAACGAGACCTCCTATACCTACTAGCAAGTCAGTTAACAAAATCTTAGAAAAACTGAAGCATCAGAGCCAAAATGCTTCCAACAGCTTGATAATATTTAAGCTTTTGGTAGTCCCTTAATTCAGAACTTCCTTCCCTTGTTATACAACCCAAAGCTTCAATGTCTCTTTCCTAAAGAGGATCATCAGTTTACAGTTTAAGTAGCTACCTTTAGAGGGAATTGTATTCTTCTAAAAGTTTATGTCGTGGGGGATGGACTAGCTATCGTGTGCCAAGTTATATTCAATTCCGTTAGCTTGTGCAAACATATAAAAAATACTTTTATCAGATCTGCACACCTGTCTCAGTTTGGTCCGGATATCAGAACCAGCAGGAGATTGGCACATTGCTTGAAAGATACGAAGAATGCTTTGTTGCACATTAGATCCAGTCAACGATATAAGAGAAAAGAGTTTAAAGATGTCATCATGAGACTCCAACAATGAAACCTGCACATCCTCTGATCCTTGAGAATTTTTTGATATCGCAAGTTGCATAATTGTTGCTGCCACATTTTCCCGTATTTCTGTTGACAAGGTGTGACAAAATAGTAGTTCAAACAGCAGGTCACTGACACCTGCCTTTATCATCAACTGACCATTTCTTGGGACAGTTGAAAGGCTTTGGAGTGCTTTGACAGCAATGATTTTCATCTCTGTATTGCTATGAGACAGCAGTTCAAGCAGTGGCTTCAGTGCCCCTTTTTCTGTGATGTGCAGCTTAATCTGGTCGCTCAACTGGATCTGTGACAAGGTTTTGGCCATGAGAATACGCTTACTTTCAGTTCCTGCACCAATGAGATAGACCTTTAGAAATTGTGTTTACAGCTTACGAAAGTAGTTCCGAATTCAAACAACCAATGATCATCAACATAAAATCTGCCTTTCAAATTTACCAACCATAAGTCATCTATCACTATGTGTAGATACCTGAAATCAGGATTTCATTCTTGAATTGTATGTCATGCTGCCCACATAACTTATTGGTCCATACCCTTTTTGATGATTTAACTTTATAAAAGATATCAGAGTGCTAATGTTCTTTCATTAGTTCTTTATGATGGCTTAATTTCCTTAATGGATAAGCTTTCTCATCCAGTCAAACAGTTAGGTACCTTGTGATTTCCATGAATTGCGACACCTTAAGGTCTCCGGGAAAGTTCAGGAATGCATAAACCATGTTTATAACATAGTTTATTCTTTATATATGTGAATTTCTAGCTAAAATAGTGCATAAATGCTCTAGTCGTGTTCAGGGTTTGCTGGATTGAGTTTAAAACATTTAAGTGGATCAAATACAAGACTAGATATATCATCTAAGATGATAAATGTGTTACATTTGCCATAAATAAGATATGCTTGTCTGTCCTGATGACATTGATAAAGCTCCTGCTTAACCTTGCACCACATCCAAGAATACATCCAAAAGCAAACAAAAGAAAATGACCATAGCCTAAGTTATGCAGTAACCTTCGATCTAAAAATATCATTCTTTTCAGCTGTAAAATTTGATAGTTTGTTAAGAAAATACCTGAACATAGATGTTGTAGTAAGGGGGCACCATAATTTAATCTTGCCATCTCAATAACATTCTGATCAAGGAACGAGAGATTGTCCAAAATTTCACTTGCATACTTTGCTGCTATAGAGTCCTCACTATTCATGAAAGTAACAAGTAGAAGGATGCAACCCTGGACATTGCCAATCAAGTTCTGAACTACACTACTTCTGGATAGCTCCAAAAGCAGATGCAAAGCCAATATGCTTTCTTCAGGTTTGCGTGCAAGAGATCGCACCACCAAACCAATAGCATTATCTACTGTACCTATTCTTTCCTGCCAGGTTGACAAGATAAAATAGACATAAATCATTTGGAATAGGCCCAATAATTTTCATCTTATTGAAGTCTTAACACTTAGTAGAACATGTATCCATTTGATAACAATATTTATCTGTGGAAATTGTGTGAGATATAAGTGAAATTTGAACAAACGCCATGGTACTACTGATGTATATGCATTATTGGATGGAGAAGAAATTGTAAAAGAGAACTGTAAAATGTACACTAAACAGTACCTTGCCTTCTTCAGTATCCTTTGCGAGAGCTTTAAGTATCAATAAAGCATACTTTCTTATCTCAGTATTATTTGCACGTAGAAGATCTATGGTAACTGGTACGTAATTTTCCATCACGATCCATTCTCTCTGCAACTCACTCCTCACACAAAACTCCAACAACTTCTGTAAAGATTGAAGCACTTCTTCCTCTTTGTCTGTTTGAATTTTCAGTTTTAGAGACGCAATGGTGATCATGATGTTTCTGTTTTTCCATTCTTCAATTGACTGACGCAGGGTTTTATTGGACCGAAGATCTGACTTTTTCAAGTGTTTTTTGGTCAAGGGACACAGCTTATTGCCGTCTGCTAACCACTTCTCGATAGCTGTCCTTTCAAACATCTGCCCAGAAGAAGTCTCCACCGGATCTTCCATGACATCTCCAGTAATTGGGCAGTAAAATGACTGCAAAGGTTCTAATGGTTGCCTACCCAAAGAGTTTCTTTTAGTCAAATAATTTGTTTGTTTTTCTTCTGCAGTTGTAAGCAAGTCAGCCTTGCCAAGCAATAGAATAATCTCTTCCATCCGTAATGTCTCCGTCAGGTTCTTCCCTTGTTCACTACTAGCAATTTCTGCCTTGAAATTTTCAAATTCTCTCTTAAGTGCTGATTGCTCATTTGCTATTCCAACAGCTCTAGCAATACAAATGAGCAAATCATTTGCATAGGATCTATCAATATTCCTCTCTTGTATCCCTAATTCAATTTTCTCCGAAACTTCTTCCTCCTCTATAGAGACTTTATACTCAGTATCCAGCATGTTCTTGCATAGATCTTTAAGCTGGTCAGTGATTTCAGGTAAAACATTCAGATATTCCGAAGTTATTAGCAACAAAGTCCTACTAATATCCCTCGTACTACTCTCAAAATACTTGAGGATTCTCCTACAATTTAGTAAGAGATAGATTTTGTTCCTATTTCTGCAGTCCAAAGCTAGTTGTTTGATCACTTCTATCTCCAACTTGAGATCCTCTAAAGCTGGACTTAAGTTATTAATTTCACTAGTTTCAGAATTAGATAACTCTTTCAGGACCAAAGCAATCTTCTCCAAGAATTTTGAAAATTTATTGAAGTTCTCCTTCTGCACAACAGCAGAATTTGCAGCCTCTATTGTTTCAAATACAAGTCGAGTTATGCCAGTGACAACTTCTGAAGCTGGGACAAGAGAAACATCGGTAGATGGATCCTCTGGCATGATATCACTCTAAGGAAGGCAAAAGAAAAAGCCAAATCCCTTGATCCTCCTTTATGCTAGCTCATTAGGTAGCCAAACTTTAGCCCTTCCGCGAAACTATGTTGCTCGGATTCTTATAAACGTCAGCAGGTGCGTGTTGGATTCTCCAAAAGTAATGTATTTTGAGAGAATCTGACAAGGATACGACATCAAAAGTGAAGATTCAGCACAACTTAGCTGGGGAACATGTAAAGATAGAATATCCGTGTTAAGGTCCCACAGGAGTACCTGCATCAATTTCCATCAATGCAAATTTTCAAGTTTGTCTCACACAGTACTCAAATTTTTATTCTAATTCAGGCAAAGAAATTTTTTAAATTTGTTTTTACTTATCAGTTTTATGAGATTAACTGTCAAAAGCACACACAAACTACACATTATTTTCTTGAGTTACATAACTAAATTATTGAGATTGTGAGTTTCATACTTAAACTATTTTGAGATTGTGAGTTTCGTATCTAAACTATCCCCGAAACTTCCTAAAATCATTTAACCACCCTACTAAAGATAATTCAAAATTTCTTTGGTTTTCATCATAATCGGGCAACCTGGAGCACAAAGCATTCAGCTGGGCAAATTTCATTTTTGTTCCAATTGAACACTTTAAACAAATAATAAATGTTCCTACTAGACATTTTTAGTTCAAATATCATTTTGCGTGTATTCTCAAGTGCGTATTACATAGAACCCAATCCATAAAAGCAATGAAATTGAAGTTGCAAAAGAAGCAATGATTAAGAACCGTAAGTTACCTCTTAAAAGAGTCAATATATTTTATGTGCAGTTGATCGAGCAGAGTCTCACCCCCGACATTAAGAATTTTCCAGTTGTTTCCCCTGAATTTTGATTCTGATTTTGCCAGAAATCACAACTGTGAGATAGAATTAATAAGAGACATTTTCTCTTAATTTGTCACTATGCAAAGTCAAGTAAACGTCAATGGTAGAATAAGCACGGCAATGACCATTTTCGGATTTTTGGCTTTATTTTAGTTTTATTTTTTATTAATCAATTATTCATTTTTTAAATTTATCGAAAAAAATAAAAATTTAGAAAAAGTGTTAAAATTGTTGAATTTAAGTTACTATATTTATTTGTGAATTTTTTGTGTTAATTTTTTTCATATTTTTCCTATTTTTTATTAATCATCTACTCATTTTCGGAATTTATCAAAAAAATAATAATTAAATAAAGTTGTTGAAAATTGGTCGGATAGTTTATTTAAAAGATGTTTGATTTATGGATCGGGTTAGGTGTTTATGTGTTAGAATTTTTTAGGGACATAATTTATCTTTCATTTTTTAGGGACATAATTTACATGGTAATTCCATGTAGCATTTAAAGAAATAAAAATGAGCTGGATATTTTCAACATACCCACTAACGCTCATAAGGACATATTTGAGCCAAAATTTGAACGGCGAAGGCATGAGTAAGCCAAATTTTAAGCCAAATTTTAAACAGATGGTATATCTAGACTTTTTTGAATAGTTTAGGAACATATTTGATCCTTTACTATTTTTTTTTTCTCTTTTGGAGTCCGACAGTCCACTTGGATTTTGACTGAATTGAATTTTTTAGCGGGCTTCTCACCTAATTGTACAGACAAAATAAATATTCCACAAAGTAAATTAATTAACAAATTTATACTGACCTCTTTACATTTAATAGTGTATTTTTTTCTCGGAATTATTTAATAGTGTATTTTAAAAGTATGTGTCCACGTGGACATATTACTTTTTTATAATTTTACATTATTTTTTATGTTCATGCGGACAAATATAAATGTTTAAAATATTGTATTAAATAATTTAGGAAGGTAATAGATCCTCATTAAAATTTAGTATCGTAACAGTAAATTCGATCAAAATTGAATATTTTTTAGACCGTTATCCCTTCTCAAGGGCCTAAAATATCCTTAAAGTATTGAAAATGGTACAAAATTACCCTTCATCCACCTATTGGCTCCAAAATGCCCTTTTCATCCACCTATTGGCTCCAAAATACCCTTGTCATCCACCTTTGGGTTCAAAATTGACCATTTTTTAATTGTTTTAAAATTAAAGTATTTAAATATTTTCTTAAATACTGGGCGTTCAACTATTAATTATAATTTTAATTTATTAATATAATTTATAAATCAATCCACTACCCACTCATTACTAACTAAACCTTACTCAATTAATAATTCAATTATAATATCAAAATCGTCATAAACACTACTAAAACACTATTAAATTATAGATTACTGAAAATGACATTCAAAATTATTCAAGTCCGAATCGAAGTCCCAATTAAATTTAGGTTGAGCCGCTTATTTAGGAGGACACTTTCTTTCAAAATTGAATTAGAAATTTATGATTAAAGGTAAAAAAATAATACACCCCGAATTAATTCATGTACTTTTTTAAAATATAATTTTATAAATATTTATGATTAATTTTAAAAGCTTTAATATATTATTTTGAAAAAAAGTTGCCTATGAAGTAACATCACATAATTGAGACGTAAGAATAATTAAGATGAACATAGTCAGACTTTTAAGTTTATCGGTGATTTTTATGTAGCCACTTGAATGTATGATAATTCCCTTCTATATTTTTTAAAAAACACTCAATTGGCAGTAGCTTGCATTAATAATGTGACGGGTTCATTAATTTAGAGGGATTTAATTAGTAATGGGTGGGTAGTGGATTGATTTATAAATTACACTAATAAGTTAAATTATAATAAATAGTTGAGCGCCACGTATTTTAAAAAGTATTTAAATAGTTTAAATATAAAACCGTTAAATAAGTGGTCAATTTTGAACCAAAAGGTGGATGACAAGGTATTTTGGACCCAATAGGTAGGTGAGAAGGGCATTTTGGAGCCAATAGGTGGATGAAGGGTAATTTTGTACCATTTTTAATACTTTGAGGGTATTTTAGGCCCTTTTCCGTTTATTTTTCAATAGCTATAAACTATAATACATTTATTAAGATAGGATTAGTAAATATTTCGAATTAATTCTATAATAGAAAGTCTCATTAATTAAATTTTGTGATCTGATGTGTCCAGAAGAAAAAAAATTGTGGTGTCTAATTGAAAAAATTATATTAAATATAATAAATTTATTTAACTGATTTTATGTAGATGAGTGTAAATGATTCTTTGTGGGACTAAAATTGTCAATGTCTCTTCCTTTAGGCTCAAAATAGTGTTGGAAAAACGCAGACAAACACAAAAATATATATGGTAAAAGTAATGAAAATAAAATGGGAAAATAACGACACCAAGAAATTTACGTGAAAATTCTTCTCAATAAGGGAAAAAACCACGGGGCAAAAAGAGCAACTGATATCACTATAGTAAGAAATTTTATACAGTGTAGTCAGGAATACAATACTCAAAGTGACTACTACACACTCAAACGGAACAATACTCTTTTGGTTTCCATCTTACTAAAATATTGTCCACACTCTATTTTTCTTTACAGACTATGAAATACCTCATTTTGCTCTCAAAGTCGTTTTTCTCTCTAGCTTTGGTGTGTTTAAAAATGAACAAGATGCTCTATTTATAGAAGGATAAAATCATGCCTATGTCACTCATGACATAGGTAAATATAGCAAAGTCAGAAATGATTGCAAATCTTACCAATTTTCCAACAACCAAATCTTTTATTTTCAACTCCAATTACTATTCCTTTTTAACAATTACTTGTAGCAATTAAATAGCAAAAGTTTACCAAAAAATGGGATGGACTCAACAAATCTCCCCCTCCAGTCTCATTCACTGGAAGGAGGTATCTTCATCTTCTTTAGAGAGAGCTTATACCTATAAGTTCTTTGCATAACTCAAACTTGTCTTTCCGTATCGTCTTAGTCAGTATATCTGCAAGATTTTCACTTGTGTGGATCTTTTTGATGTGAAATGATTCACTCTCCACTTTCTCACAAATTCAATGATATCTGACGTCGATGTATTTTGTCCTTGCATGGTACATGGTGTTCTTGGTCAAGTCTAGTGCACTCTGGGTGTCAGAATAGACAATGTACTCCATCTGATTCAAACCAAGCTCTTGAAGAAATCGCTTTAGCCATATCATCTCCTTGCCAGCTTCAGTAGCCGCAATATACTCAGCTTCAGTTGTAGATAGTGCAATACATTTCTGCAACTTTGACTGTCATGATATAGCTCCCCCTGAAAAAGTGAACAAATATCCAGTGGTGATTTTTTTGTTATCAAGGTCACCTGTCATATTAACATCTGTATAGCCTTTTAAGATTGGATTTGATGTTTCAAAACACAAGCATTCATCTGAGCTTCCTCTAAGATACTTGAGTATCCACTTCATAGCTTCTCAATGCTCTTTTCTCGTATTTTTGAGAATTTTCTGACAACACCAACTGCGTGAGCAATATCAGGTCTAGTGCACACCAATGCATACATTAGACTTCCGATGACGGAGGAATATAGAACTTTAGCCATGTTCAATTTTTCCTCCCTAGTTGTAGGACACATCTTCTTGCTCAACTTTATATGACCAGCAAGAGGTGTACTAACAGACTTAGCATTCTTCATATTGAAGTGATCTAGTACACGTTCAATGTACTTCTTCTGGGACAAATAAATTTTTCTTTTATCTCTGAGACGAGTAATTCTTATGCCCAAAATTTGCTTGGCATGGCCCAAGTCTTTCATAGAAAAATACTTACACAACTCTTTCTTCAGTTCGTCAATCTTGGAAGTATTCTTGCCCACAATCAACATATCATCCACATACAGCAAGAGGATGATAAAATCATTGTCAGAAAATTTTTGTACAAATACGCAGTGATCTGAAGAAGTCTTCTTATAGCCTTGCTCCCCCATAACAGATTCAAACTTCTTGTACCACTGTCTAGGAGCTTGCTTTAAGCCATATAGACTCTTTATGAGTTTGCACACAAAATTTTCTTTACCTTCTACTTTGAAGTCTTCAGGTTGTTCCATATAAATCTCTTCATCTAGGTCACCGTGAAGGAAAGTCGTCTTCACATCCATCTGCTCAATCTCTAAATTAAGACTAGCAGCCAAACCTAAAACTGTGCAAATCGATGACATTTTCACAACAGGAGAAAATATTTTATTAAAGTCAATACCCATTCTTTGACCAAATCCCTTAACAACCAATCTGGCTTTGTATCTGGGCTTCAAGTTGTGTTCTTCAACTTTAACTTTGAACACCCACTTGTTTCAAAGCTCTCATGCCCTTAGGCAATTTTACCAACTCATAACGGTGGTTCTCATGCAAAGACTTTATCTCATCTTGCATGGCTTCAATCCATTGATCATAGTGCTCATCTTCCATGGACTCCTCATAACATTCAGGTTCTCCCCCATCAGTGAGTAACACATACTCATCGGGTGAATAACAAGAGGAAGGAAATCACTATCTTGTGGACCTCCATAGCGGAATATTTGATTCGTCCACAACTTCATGAGCAACAGGATCATCAATAGCAATATCATTGTTATTATCAACATCAACATGTTAATTCGATACATGATTCTGGGCGTCACCATGATTATCAATCCCAACAACATCATGTACATTTGTGTGAGGAACGTCATCATGATGAACTATACCATCAAAACTTGAAGATTCTACCTTCTCCACTTTGTCAATATCTTCAATTGTTTGATTCTCCATGAAAATAATATCACGGCTTCTCACAAGTTTCTTTTCAATTGGATCATATAGCCTGTAACCAAATTCATCTAGGCCATATCCAATGAAGATGCATTGTCTTGTCTTGGCATCTAACTTTGACCTTTCATCTTTCGGCACATGTAAAAGCTTTGCAATCAAATACTCTCAAATGGTCATAGGGAACATCCTTTCCATACCAAACACTATTTGGTACATCACTTTGCAAAGCAACAGCACGAGATAGATTAATTACATGTGCAGCGGTCAATAAAGAGTCACCCCAAAATAAGTTTGGCAACTTTGCTTCAGAAAGCAAACATTTAACTCTTTCCATCAAGGTCCTGTTCATTCTTTCAGCCAAACCATTAAGCTGCGGAGTCTTGGGAGGAGTCTTCTAGTGTCTAATACCTTGATGCTTGCAGTATTCGTCAAATGGTCCACAATATTCACCACCATTATCAGTACGGATACATTTAAGTTTCTTTCCAGTTTCTCTTTCAACTGAAGCCTGAAACTGCTTGAAGACACCTAACACTTGGTCTTTAGTCTTCAAGACATAGATCCAAAGTTTTCTCGAGCAATCATCAATGAAAGTGACAAAGTAGAGTGCACCACCTAATGTATTTGTCTTCATTGGACCACATAAATCAGAGGGCATCAACTCAAGCAACTCTGTCTTTCTCGAAGGGGGGTAGGACGTAAGGAAACTTTATTTTGTTTACCAGCCAAATAGTGCTCACACTTTTATAATTTAGCACTTTGAAAATTTGACAAATATTTCTTCTTGGCTAGAACATTAAGTCCTTTCTCACTGATGTGTCTAAGCCTTGTACCATAATATTGAAAAGCTATCGCTCTCAATCGCATTCACCATATCAACACAAGTAGAGGCGTTAGTCCAGTATAGACCACGACGTTTGTTACCACGAGCCACAACCAAGGAACCCTTAATGAGCTTTCATTTTCCATCACCGTTGGTACTAACATATCCTTCATCATCAAAACCACCAACAGAAATCAGGTGCAGATGAACATCAGGAGCATGTTTCACATTGTTCAATACTAGTTTAGTTCCAACACTAGTTTTCAAACAAATTGTACCAATACCAACCACCCTAGAAACATCTCATTACCCATACTCAAGGTTCCAAAATCACCATAAGTATAGGAAGAGAAAAAATCCTTTCTTGATGTCACATGAGATGCGGCACCAGTGTGTTCAACCCAGCTTGACTCATCACAAGCAATATTAATCATGTCTGCATCAAGAACGGTAACAAGATCTCCGGTGGTAACGGTGGCTAGGCAATTTTCATTGTCATCGTTTTTAGTTTCTTATTTGTTTTTGTTCTCCCTCTTCAACTTCCTGGAAAACTTCTTCGTGTGCCCTTTCATATCACTATGATAGCACTCTATATTCTTAAGTCTGCCTCTGGATTTGCTCTTATTTTGTTCTTTATTCTGAGAACCATGAGTTTTGTTTCTCCCCCTGGGGCCAGTTATCAGGACATAGTACGAAGAAGAACCTAGAGATTTTCTTCTCATCTCTTCGTTCAAGACACTACTCTTGGCGGAATCCATAGAGATCACACCATTCGGAGCAGAATTTGACAATGACGTTCTAAATGTTTCCTAAGAGTCTGGTAGGGAATCAAGTAGAAGCAAGTCTTGAATTTCTTCATCAAATTTGATGCCCATAGCAGATAATTGGTTCATGATCCCCTGAAAATTATTCAGATGGTCTTTCATCGGAGAACCATTATGATACTTCAAACTCAACATCTGTTTTATCAAGAATATTTTGTTGTTGCCAGTCTTCCGAGCATACAAACTTTCAAGATGCTCTCATAGGGTTCGAGCATGTGTATCCCCAGAAATATGGTTCAACATATTATCGTCAACCCATTGCTTAATGAATCCACAAATCTGTCTGTGCAACAAATTTCACTCTTCATATGCTTTATTATTAGGCTTTACAGTGGTAAATACTGGTTTGTAAAAATTCTTAACATAAAGCAGATCTTCCATTTTCCCTTCCAAATGGCATAATTAACACCATTCAAAGTAACAATTCTGTTTATGTTGGCTTTCATTGTTTTCCCCAAAAAATATTGTTATCAAAAAATTAAAATAAATATTTTCTGATGTGAAAGTTCAGACTGTGCTGCAACCACATAGCATACTCAGATAAAACCTTTGCTCTGATACCAGTTTGTTGGAAAAACGCGGATAAACACAAAAATATATATGGTAAAAATAATGAAAATAAAATGAGAAACGACACCAAGAAATTCACGTGGAAACCTTTCTCAATAAGGAAGAGGAGCAATTGATATCACTATAGTAAGGAATTTTACACAGTATAGTCACAAATACAATACTCAAAGTGATTACTACACACTCAAAAGGAACAACACTCTTTTGGTTTCCATCTTACTAAAATATCGTTCACACTCTATTTTTGTTCACATACTATTTTTCTTGTATAGTATATGAAATACCTCACTTTGCTTTCAAAGTGATTTTTCTCTCTAGCTTTAATGTGCTCTACAAATGAGCAAGAATGCTCTATTTATAGAAGTATAAAACCATGCCTATGTCACTAATGACATAGGTAAATATAGCAAAGTCAAAAATGTTTGCAAATCTTACCAATTTTTCAATCACCAAGTCTTTTATTTTCAACTCCAATTACTATTCCTTTTTAACAATTACTTGTAGCAATTGAATAGCAAAAGGTGACCCAAAAATGGGATGGACTCAACAAATAGTGAATTTGAAGTTTTTTTCATAGTAAATTCAACGATTGAAAGTTCTGTAATGTCAGTCCTTCTAACTATTTTTCGTTTTGAATGAATTATTATCACTTTTTTACGTTTTGAATGAATTATTTCGTGTAGTTTTATGTATATTGTTAATAACCGAACCAAACCGAATCAAAATCAATAAATGTATATTATATTAGGTTTGATTTGATTTTGATAATTTTAAAATTGATTAAATTAATTTAATTTTGAATTTTACTAATAACAAATCCAAACCAACGCGACAACACCTCTAATGATTGAAAGTAATGATATCGAAGGTTATTAATATCATTGATTAGTTGCTCTTGTACTTTGACAATTTAGCACTAATTGTTTATATTTCATGCAACTTGCAAGTATGATCAAATATAACCAATTGCTTTTGTTGTTTATGCTTGTATTCAAACAAAGACTACGATGGGAATTGTTATTAGTCAATGTCTCAACTTTGATGAACATACTATTTGTTCAATGATTTTGGGCTGTAACAAATTGTGTAATGAATTTAGACAGAGTACTTGCAAATTATTACTTCATCCATTCATATTCGTTTGTCAATAATTTCTATTTTTATTGTCAAATTATAAGAATTTTGATCAACATTTTAAGATGTATTTTTTCATCATATTGATATGTAAAAATTGCAATTTATAGTACTTTTCAGTTTTCATATAGTTTTTAAATATTGAAATTTTTGATTAAAAAATATTAAATTAATGTGATCTAATTTAACTTTAAAAATAAATCAAATTGACTTTCGAAATTATGACAAATAAAAGCAGATGGAGTGAATATTAAAAAGGAAAAAATATACTACCATTGTTAACCTTAAAAGGTTATTTATTAAATGAAATCATTAACAAAAGAAAAGTAATTCTTTTTAAAAAATAGGATGCATGAAGAAAGAAAGAGAATATAAGGGGAAAAAAATTTAGTCATTATCTTGGAAAAGTATACTAAACATTAAAGAGTAGCACTTTAGGAAGATGATGACCTACTGCCTTGATATTATTATATATGATATATTTATATATAATATAAGTACGATATATATTTTTGTTACTATTATTGGTTTATTACTATTTCTTTAACCAAAAAACATAGCAAAGTAGATTAGGTACCTCACTATATATATAATAATAACTTATTTTATTATTATAATATAAATAATTTTAAGACAAAGAGAAAATAAAAATAAATTTATATTTTATTTTAGAATTATTATTCTCAAAATGACTCCAATAATACTAATGTTTTGGTCAACATCAAGCATTTTGTAAATTATTTAATTGTACTATATTCCTCTGCTTCTTGCGGTCAAAAAAAGTTGTTTCTTTGTCATTATTTTATTAGATTATGTGAAGGGCAAATCTCCGATATTAGGGGAAAATTTGAAAATAATAAACTAAGTCAGGATATCAAATTATGCCAATTATGTGTTTAAATTTATAGTTTATTTTAATTTATTAAATTCATAGTACTGTATTTTGTATTAACTTTACGTAAACACCTAGTGCGAATAAGTCTTTTTCCTAAGAATCGATTGAACGTAAATATTTTTTTATTTTAATAAAAAATAAAATTACTAGCTCCACATAACATGTATGATTTTTTTTTACACAATTAGTGAATTTTAAAAAGAGTGATAGTAACTAGTTATCATTTTTATCAAATGGTCAAATACTGCATTGGAGTATATAGATATATATATATTTTGCCTACAAATTAAATAACGTATATAACATGTAATCTTTTATAGCAAAATTACTATGATAACTTTAAAAATAGAAAACAATGTAATATTTTTATATCTTGTAGCAAAATTAAAATTTAATATGGCATATCTTTCAATTAAATACAAGTTATATTTCTCTTTCTCTATTGTCTCTGTCCTTTATCTCTCTTCTTTCTTTTTTTTTTTTTTTAGAATAACAAAGCAATTTTTAGAAAAATATGAGTTAAATAGATTTCATATTAATTTTAAGGATCTTATAGTTACACTCTCCTTTAAACAGTAAAAAGAAACGCATATACTGATACTAAATTGTTTTCCGTTTGTTGTTCAATTTGACATTCGAAAAATAAATTAAAATTTAGAAAAATTGATCAAATAATACAATTTGCTTATTGAAGACTGAAAAAATCATTTCTCAAATGAATTGGCCAAATAAATACATAAACTGTTTTTCTTCAAAAATATTTTTAAAAGTCATTTTTAATTTTTTAAAAATATTTCTCAAAAAGATAATTTTGATAACTTGACCAAATAACTAAAGTTTGAAACGCATCTATGATATGATTACAATAATGTGTGAGCGCAACATATTTAATAAAATACTTTACTTTCCTGCTATTTCTAGTTTTCCTTGTCATGTAATGCAAGGTATGTTTCAGCCCTTTATTCAAAATTCTCATTAGCAAATCTTCTAATTTGATATTCCGTAGAAATCTGATTAAATTTGAATTCATGTATTATATATGAGATTCATTTAGATCTTAGGAGGGTGATAAGAATTTTTTTCGTCAGTCAAACATCATACTTCTAATTAAAAATAAAAGATGAGTTTCAGCTATCATATTACAATTCATGTATATACATCGGAACATTATATAATTCAGTATCAAGGATGTTGTGAATTAGGTCTTTTTATATCATGAATAATTGTCTTTACTCAGATATCATCAAGATAAGGAAGAACTTCCTCTGCTTACTGCTACATAATATTATTTTTATATATGCATAGGCTCAAACTATAATTTATACAAATTAAAATCAAAATGACATAACGAGATCTGTACGTATTTGATTTGATATTCCTAAATAAAAATATTCACAGAATTGAAGTGTTACCTAATTTAAAGGACAGCAGGAAAATAGTTGCATGTTGAAAGTTAAAAGAACCTTAGTCAAAGTGAATTTTAAAAAAATATTTAATTTAATGGATTCTAGCTTTAAGACTCTTGCTAAGAAGATCATTGCACATTTAAAATTATCATTTATGATGGTTGAAATTTTGCTAGTTTTAATCCGGTGTTGAAATTATTGGGTTCAATTAAAGCATCCTTCTTTAGGTCACCGTCAGGGGTGGCTCGACAGTGTTAAAAAAAAGACATATTCTTAGGCCCTTAAATTTAAGGAGTCCCATTTTTAATAATAATCGGTTATAAGTTATTATTTTTTAACAAATATTGAATTGTATTTGTAGAAAAAGTTAACTTTTTATGAAAAAATGAAGAAAATATTTAGAAGAAATTTGACATATTTGAAATACTATATTTCATGAAAAATAATTTAAAATAAAAATAATTATATTATATATTGAAAACTAGAAGAAATCAATAACATAAAAGCTATTAACAATACAAGCTTAAAGCCCCGTTTGATTTTCGCTTTAGACCACCAATATGTTTGAGCCGCACCTGGTCACTGTTCAAAAGTCAAAGGAGTATCAATCAATTTATATAAATATAAAATAATAATTTTATTTGGCTATATAGTGTAATTATGATAAAGAAATATTGATCGACACCCTTTAGAGTATATATGGCTCCATCACGAACCACTATTATCAATCAGTACAATTAGTGATGGTTGTCAAAAGAAAAACAAAATTACTACAATTAGTGATGACTATCAACCACATCCGTCACGACAAGTTACTATCAAATGCTAACTAGCACCGCGACCACGATAACGATCACGACCACGACTACTCTATCATCACTACCTCAACCACTATCACCGATCACAACCGCCACAACTTCAGTGTCTAGGAGCATCACCACTGCCATTAATTCAAAGTTTCAAAATAATAAACCTGTTAATAGTACTAATACAAATATAATTAACAAGAAAGGAAGAAGTTTATGTGACTTGTGTTTCCAATTAAGCGTAAAAAAAATAAAATAAGAGTACAAGGATCGGACGTACGGTATGAAGAAGAATACAAGAGTGATATTGGTTCGGCTCATCTCTTATCTGTTACA
This sequence comes from Solanum peruvianum, assembly GCA_027705065.1. Taxonomy (NCBI): domain Eukaryota; kingdom Viridiplantae; phylum Streptophyta; class Magnoliopsida; order Solanales; family Solanaceae; genus Solanum; species Solanum peruvianum. The sequence goes on from JAKWJD010001757.1 coordinate 51,752,460, forward strand.
CGAATCAGAAATTAGTGAGCCGAACCAATATCACACCATGTCTGCTTCTCCATCATTTAATTATTTGTTGCTCTGTATATATATACATATGTTCGTCGCTGCCATGCCTCTCTTTATATGCATGCAAACGAATCTGACGCTACTGTATAAGATATATATATATATATTTATTTATTTATGGTTCACGGGTTCCTGCAAACAAATTAGTAATAAGCTGTTAAAACATACCAAAGGACATTACTATTATTATTACTATTTCTTGCCAAAAAAAGGTGTAAAAAGATAAGTAGAAAGGACATTGTTATTGTTTAATTATACCATATATAGATCTACGTATAGCTAGCTAGGGAACAATATATATTATCTTGACCGAGATCTAGGGGTCCAATAATCATTAATAATATATTTTTTTTCATCTGATATCCGTACATATTAAAATTCAATTATTTTAGATTTGTGTCGCGTATACACTCTCTATCAAAGTTCTTATTATACCTAAAACTCAAACATAAAATATTTAATTAAAGGAGGAACAGTTTCATCAACCGCGTTTTATTATTTACACTAATTATAATATGGCACGTGATTCATTGTCTGTGTGCCTCCTATATTTCATAATTAGATTAGATGTGGTCAAACTTTATACAGTAACACCACTGTCAGTGGAGAAATTCTTTAAGGTTTAGGAAACATTTACCTAAAATTGCAAGCATCATAACTTTACACTATGATCTAATATATACAAATATAGTATTATATATAGTGCTTTTATGTCTGCGTACAGGCTGCTAACACTATTCCAATGATCCACTTTGTTATTTATAATGTATATATATATATTTATAAAAATGGAATATCTAGTGGAAATCTAAAGCACCAATTATGAGGGAAACAAACAGAATCTGCACTGGTTTATTTATAACTCGTTTCTTTTCTGTATGATAATTTAATTTAATTCACACAAAGTTAAACTATATATATATGTAGTACACTATGCAAATTGCAAGATGATGATTTGATAGTGGTCTCATGTCATGTCAATACCGATGAAAAGGACTTCAAATTGGTTAATCTTTTATCACAATTTGTTTGAAATGGATTTCAGTAATATTCGAATCACGATCATAAAAATAACCATCATAGTAATTTGATTTGATATATGAATATGACAGATTATATATAGTATTAATTCACAGGTTAAATTGTGATTCTTGATCTATCATCACTTTAATTATGAGCTATCCTTTGAGAGTGATCAGTTAGACCGTTCATTTTTAATTAAATTATAACGTTCACATTCGAGAAAATTAAAGTGTACATCAATGATTGCTGAGGCCCCCAAATGGACAAAGATCTAACGCCAATTTTCTTGTCAAATATATGCATATACTAGCTCACTAGAAAATATTGAGCATTCAAATTAACTTCTAAGAATATTAAAAAGGGAAAATTGTATATAATAGCAAACTAATAACTTAAATTAAATGGAATAGTTAGGGTTTGATTTAATTGTGCTCCATAGCAAACATTAGCTAAAATTCGCCAGCGTCTCTCTCCCAAAAATCTCGCTCGCCTCTCTCGCTTTATACACAGAAGTTTATAATTTTGTTTCTGTTTTGTATAAAACGAGAGAAAATTGTATATACACATGCAAAAATGTATATCTTCGTGTTATACACTTAATTATACAATTTACAAACATTTTACTTCAAATATTGCAGAGAAAAAGGCCAACGAATTATACAATTGCGAATTATACAATTGCAGTGAAATATAATTTTCTCTAGCTTTATACAACAGAAGTGTATATATTGTGTTTCCGTTTTTGTATAAAGCGAGAAAAACATATATCTTCTTGCTATACACTTATAATTATGCAATATACATACATTTTAATTCGATTCAACTGTATGTAAAACCAATTATACAATTGCAGCGAAATAGGCCAGCGAATTATACAATTTAGGCCAACGAATTATACAATTGTATATGTATAACAAATTATACAGTTTTATGTATGCTATGGAGCGCAATTATGCAAAGTTTGTTATTGCATACAAATATGAATTTTTTGTTTTGTTATATGTGAAAGTTGCCCATTAAAAAATCAATTCATTATAACATCTTTATATATACAAACACCATATGCTTTTTTTTAGTCGTAAGCAAAAAAAAGAAGATATACCGTACCCTTATAAATAATATAGTAATAATATAATAATACTCCAAGACTTTATAATAACATAATCTCAATTACTTGGCTGTCAAACGAATCATGTGCATACAGCTGGTTACTAATTAGGGCTAATTAATTAAAGGTAGTCTATGTGATTTGATTAGCCGCCAGATTACTGTACATGTCAAGGTTAGGTGTCTAGTAAAGATTTTTTTTTTAATTTTGTAGTTTTCAATTAGAATATATATTGATTATCAAAATATTCATGTTATTTTATATGTGGAATAATTAAAGAGTTGTTAATTAAATTAGAAAGATGCGTTATTTTAAAAAATTAAAAGGAAAAATAAGATAAAAATAAATTAATAAGAGAAAGTAATATACTTAAACTTAACCTTTTAATTTCAAAAATAGAATATGTGAATTCGTAATTTTTTTATTAGTAAATTAGATATTTGATGTATATATTTTAAAAAAATAAATATGATATTATTTGGTAACATCATTTTCTACACTTACTTAGATGTTCGAGTTACTTATTTTTAAATATCGATTCTCTTTACTACATTATTTCCGCCTATGTTATCACATGTATTACAACAAATCATTTTTTTTAATGAGTTAATTTTTTTTCAATTTCGATCAACTTAAATATCTTTTAAATAGTTTAATTTTTTAATATCATATCATTTTAAATTATTTAAATGGCAAGTTAAATTTTAAAATTTGAATTTTAAAACTCTTCAATGATGTATTTTAGTGGACCCCAACTCAAATATTTCTCTAAACAATACTCTTTAAATTTTAATTAAATTTATAGTGTAATAATCTTTCCACTGTACTAATTGGTTCTGATAAGGACCTAAACTCCAAAGCTAAACTATGAACATTGTCAACAACATTTAACCTCTTCTACTGTGTTTGTGGTATAGTAGTGAGATTGTTTTATTATTAATTAGAGGTTTTATATTCGAGTTTTGGATATAAAGAAAAATCTATTGAAAGCCTCATCCCAAACGAGTCGTATAATGCACGATGTGAATTTTGTTAAAACTCCAATGTGAACTCCCGACACAATATGAAAAAATAATACTAATAATAACCAATGGTGCTTCTTCCATAACCAATCAAACCCAGTGGAAAGGCCTGACCTTTTAGTTCTTCAAATTGAATTATAGTAACACCCATTTGCAGAATACTGCAAAGAAATGAATTTTTTTTTATGATACGATTGAAGATTTGGCTTGGTGGGTCTCGATGGAATCATCAAGAAAGAAGATGGATTTTCTAGAGAAAGTGAAAAAAATTTGGGAACTTCACTGGTTGAACGGTCAAATATCTATTTTTTATGAGATAAATATCACGAGATAATTTTATAAAAATATAATATATATCAATTTGGAAAAATTACGCGAAAAAACAAATATGTTGTCCTCTTTTAGAAACACAGCCTCTCTCTGCTCTTTCACCTTTCTCGCTTATCTCTCTTCCAAACGCGTTCGCCTCTCTTCTTCCCTCTCCCAGTTTCTCTGTCGGATGTACAAATACATATGTATATCAGCTATACATATACAATTATCTAATAGATATACATATTTAGTTCGCCTCGCTCCACTTTCTGCCCTCTCTAGCTCGCCTCTTCCAATCTCTATCGTCTCTCTCCTCCCTCCTCCCTCTCCCTATATCGCTAGCATATATACAAATATATATGTATATTAGTTACATATATACAATTATTTGACATGTATATATATACAATTCGACAAATACACATATACAATTTCGCCTCTCTCCTCCCTATCCAACCTCGCTCATCACTCTCCTCCCTATAACATACAGCTATGAATCGTAATTAGCAAATTATAGCTATGAGGTGTAATTAAACTATTCTTGAATGACTATATATGAAATTTCTCCTATATTTATCATATTTTTGACACAAAATTTATAAAAATAAAGTAGAATGTTAACTTTTTACTTAAAATTAAAGTCATTTACATTTCTGATGTCACCATAAAATTAAGCACTTAAAAGAATCTTTAAGTACTCAATTTGTCTACCATCGCTCCATTAAGGGGTGTATTTACTATACAAAATATCACAGGGGACTCAATTTAATTGGGGTCCAAGACGAAATTTTAATTTAATGCTTAAAATACAAACAAATTTTATATAAATATTTATTCAAAAAAAAGAATTTTCTTATATATAAATCTTAGTATTTAATATTATTTTTTCAGTTATTAGTCCCAACAAAATTTTATCAAGTCAATGTTAAAAAACATCTTTTTAGTGACACAATTATTATATGAATTGTTAACATAATTTTATAAGTAATAAGCTGACAAATTTTAAATAAAGATAAGTGATCATCAAATCTGATTCAAGAACTTGATGACTTTGTATACCCTACCCTACTTTCATATGCTTATTGTAATGCTTGAAACTAAAATTTTGAAAGAAATTTTTAAAAATATAGTAATTCACTTGTTAAACAATTTTCACTATTAATTCATATTTTCAATAAAGTAGAAAAGACGTTAAAAAAGATAAAATAATATATATCTTTTTTTTTTTATTTTTTTATGGTAAATAATCATTTTTAAAAGGGGAACTTTCACACATAGTAAACAAAAAGTTCATATTTGTATGCTATAACAAAGTTTGCATAATTGCGCTCCATAACAAACATAAAACTGTATAATTCGCTATACATATACAAACGTATGATTCACTGGCCTAAATTTGTATAATTCGCTGGCCTATTTTACTGCAATTGTATAATGCGCAATTGTATAATTCGCTGACATATTTCACTGCAATATGTGTATAAAATTTGTTTTGCATACAATTTAATCGAAGTAAAATGTCTATATATTGTATAATTATAAGTGTATTGGAAGAAGATATATGTTTTCTCTCGCTTTATACAAAAACAGAGACACATTTTATACAATTCTGTCGTATAAAGCGAGAGAAAATTGTATTGCACTGCAATTGTATAATTCGCTGGCCTTTTCCGCTGCAATATTTGTATAAAATTTGCATTTGTATACAATTGAATCGCAGTAAAATGTTTGTAAATTGTATAATTAAGTGTATAGCACGAAGATATATGATTTTGCATGTGTATATACAATTTTCTCTCGCTTTATACAAAACAGAAACACAATTTATACACTTCTGTTGTATAAAGCGAGAGAGGCGAGTAGAGGGAGAGTGGCGAGCGAGAGTTTTGGGAGAGAGGTGACTGACAAACTTTGGCAAACGTTTGCTATTGGGCACAATTAAATTAAACAGTAGCTACTCTATTTATTTTAGGTTATTAATTTGCTATTATATATAATTACCCTTTTTTAAAATTTAGGGTCCAAAAAATTGGAGGGTTTAAGACATATGCCTTATTATTACCAAGCATAGAGCTGGCCATGCACACATAAACTTATAATCTTTCCACACAATTAGAAATGAGGAACTTTCACATATAGTCACTAAAAAATAACTTAATTATATTTTATAACTATAGTTTGCTAATTACAATTCGTAGCTACATGTTATAAGAAAGAGAGTGGCGAGCGAAATTGGGAGAGGGAGGAGAGAGGCGAGCGAGAAAGGCAGGGAGTGGAGAGAGGCGAATTGTATATGTATATTTGTCAAATTGTATATGTATATTTTCAAATAATTGTATACACCCAACTACTATACATATATATTTGTATATTTCGCAAGCGAGATTGAGAGAGAGAGGATGGATGTGATCGAGATTGAGAGAGGGAGGGGAGAGAGGGTAGAGAGTGGAAAGAGGGAAAAAATTAACATATTAGTTCATTAGTTAATGTAGCTATAGTATGAATAATTACGGTTCACAACTTAATTTTAGCTTTAATTACGTCACTTGTCCTCTTTTATACATATACAAATACAAATTATATGTATATATACATATATATTTATATATATGACACATACAAATACAATGAGTCTCTCTCCACTCCCTTGCCTTCCTGTGCCGCCTCTCTTTTCACTCTTCTAGTTTCGCTCGGCTCTCTCCTCCCTTCCCCAATCTCTCTCAACAGAGATTCAAATGCCCGCGCATATATATATATATATATATATATATATGTTATCAAACTTTACAAAACACCCCTAATTTATACATTCCCCAAATTTCAGTTAAAATTACCCGTCTCCCCTTTTGACCCGACCCTAACCCACTAATTTAACCCATACCAATTAAACCCCAATACAATTTTTTCCGACTGATAGATTCAACAGTCAAAGAAGTTGAAGCTGATGAAGGTTTAGGATCTCGAAGATCACAAATTCATAGATGGAAGAAACTGCCGGAGAAATTTTATTTGAGACACGACATCATGCTTCTAGCCCATATATTTCCAATTATCCTCCAAATCATCAACAGGTTTTACACTGATTTCAATTTTGTCTTTCTTTTGATGAATCTTTCTTAATTTATCCTCAATTGCTTACATTCTTGTGTTTGGTATAGTTGAATCAAGACGCCAAAGGCAGTTATCTTTCAAGATTGCTTTCTTCCTCAGGTACATTCGATTTTTGTTGAATTGGGCATTTGGTGAAGTTACTACAACTTAATTGACTGAATTTTGTTTAAACTGAATTTTTATTCCACATTATTTTGTTGCTGTTATAAACTGTTATGCTTTCTACATTGCTTTTACTTGAGTTTGATGCACTTGAGCTGAGGGGTCTCCCTACACTTTACCCTCTCCATACCCGACTTAGTGGGTTTCACTGGGTATGTTGTTATTGTTGTAAATTTAGAAACTTTTATGTTGATAGATGAGAAAGGACTGCCTTCTTTAGTTTCTTTTTCTTTGATGTGATTTAAATGCAAGTTCTTTTCTTTTGTTATACGAATGTGACCTTATTCATTAGTTGGTTGAATATTTGTTTAGCGGGATATATTCATCTTTTGGGTGTGAGTTAGATTTTGTTTTAGGTGAAATAGAAATCTCACCATGGATCATGAAGACGAAGAGAAGTTCCAATCATTCTTCTTTTTGGAATTTGATTACAGAAATGGAATTGGTTTAAAATGAATACATTGGTTTATTTATCGAAACATGAAAAGAAGATTTGGTGTTACCCTACAAGTTTGTTATTTTAAACTATGTATTGAAGTCACTATTCAACACTACTAAAGAATGACATGGAATATTGGAAGCATTAAACATCGAAAGGGATATAGGTAAATGTCCAAACAAGCGGTACATGGATGTATTGCATAGTAGCTTGAGACTCTCAGAAGGCTGCATTGCATTGTCCAGAGTATCTTATTTGATTGTTGTGATTTCCATATGCATAGGCAGGCTTATAGTGCATACTATCTCTGAGGTTCTTCACCGATGAGCTTCTTTTTCTTCTTTTGCATTTTGTTTTGGTTTCAGTCTCATTAGATTGGAGGCATTGTGTTGAAGGGGTTCACATTAGTTTGCATAAGAAACAGTCAGTTATTTCTTTCAGTATTGAATTCACATGAAATTTAGGCAATTTATCCCTGAAGTTAAACTATCTGTGGTTTACTAGTGTAGAAATTCACGAGAAGAAAGAATACGTTATTATATTAAAGTTTGATAGAGAATAGATTGAATTTTTAGACTCAGCTGGACTATGCCACACAGTATCAGAGAAACCTATAAATGCTGGTCTCAAATGAAAGTTGACAAATCCATCAGGAAAGTCAGGGAGATGATTCCTGCCTGTATATTTGGTGTGTCTGGACAGAGAGGAACGGAATCACAGATGCTTTGATTGGTTTTCAACTCCTCGCCACACTCTTAAAGCTAGATGTCTTTTATGGTTATAGTAGTTGGAAAAATCTATCGCAGCACTTTTTGTACCAAGCTGACTTCTCATTCCCCGTTTTGTACTTATTGCATCTTCTTGATTCCTATTATATAAAATTTCTTACTTCATCTAAAAAAGAAGAATATATTGAATTAATAGGGTGAAAAGAGGTACATTATCTAGTTGAGAAACAATAGTATTTAAGTTACGATCTTCATAAAAAAGTATCTAAATTACCATTAGATAGATAGTGGTAGTTTAAAATTCTTGAAGGATAAGAAGTTTTGCTTTTATGGAAATGAACCAAGGAAATTAGAAGAAAATAACGATTATAAAAAGAAATTAGGTCAAGCAACTTTATATGTAGAGAGTATTTGTTTTACTTCACTTGTTGTTCAGACCTTTTAGTTAAAATTATCAATTTTTGTCATGTATGAAGGTATATCCCAGCTCAAGGAGAGATGGAGAAAGCATGGGCATCCAACAAAAGTAAGGAGATATGCATCCTTGTTTGTTTCCCCAAGAGGTGATCTTGTGGCTGTAGCATCTGGGAATCAGATAACAATCCTGCAGAAGGATGATGACTACCAAAAACATTGTGGAATATTTATCTGTAAGTTTCAGGAACCTAAAACAGAAGGAACAAACGATTGTGGCATAAGTCAAGAATAGGGCAACTATTTTAACGTGTCAAAGGTCTTCTTTGTTTTTAATGTATGAAAGCTGCCTTCCTGCCTGCCGGTTGTCAGTGTTTTTCTTGTTCTTTTGATCCTAGTTGGTCGTTGAACCAAAATTATTTATTATTGCTACACTTATCTATTATTTACTGCCTCTGTACATCTAGGCAAAAGCATTACTTCATTCCATTGTGGGGCTTGGTCTGAAACTCATGACGTTCTTGGTGTTGCTGACGATAGTGACACAATCTATCTCATCAGAGCTAATGGTGAGGAAATTACCAGAATTTCCAAGGGTCACATAAAAAGCTCTTCACCAATTGTTGGCCTGATGGTGCAGGATGATGCTGATTTGAAGAAATCTTGCTTGTAAGTTCAATTATTTGTGGAGGTTTCTTCTTTCTCATATTTTTCATCTTATTTACTTTGCTTGTACATCTATTTTTGGTGGATAACTCTTTTTCAGGTGTACCTTCACTATAATTACAGCAGATGGGTTGATTCATGACATTGAGATCAGTCAAGATCCAAGTGCATCTGTTTTCTCCCCCCTTGCCTCGAGCAGTGGGACGATGCTGAAGCAATTTCCACAGGATACGATCTGCCTGGATTACCAGCCAGAAATGAGCTTATTTTCCATAGTTAGCAGTGCTGGCGGTTTACAGCTAACTACTAATGGTAGCTAAAAGTCTCTTAATATATCTGAACATATTTATGAATTGGTTCTTAATTTCATTTTAGCATACACTTCGAATTGATGCAAGTTACCCATTACTTTTCTTTATCATTGATATTATTTATTTTCTAGGATTATACAGTCTTTCTCTTTGCCGGAAAAGGGGAAACTTAGCCTTGGAAGTTGTCGTTTCTACTCAGTTTGAGGGTATCTTTTCTATCCCGAAAGATTATGTCGGTCATATAACTTCCTCTAAGGTGTCAATATCACCACAGGGAAGATTTGTCGCTACTCTTGATATGGGAGGATCTTTGAATACCTTTAAGTTTGATGAGGAACAGCGTTCTCTCTCAAAATGTTCTTATGGAGAGGGAAATGGATTACATCAGGGAAATAAGCAGTCAAATAAGGGGAACATTCTCGTGAATGGGGTTACAGATTTTGCCTGGTGGTCTGATGGTATACTCGCCGTTGCAGAAAGGAATGGCAACGTCACTATGATTAATATATGTACCGGTGCTAAGCTATGTAAGAAGGATGAGACTATGTATTCATTGCCCCTTTTAGAGAGAGTGCCACAGTTGTCGGGAAAGCTTTTTCTACTGGAGACAAAACCGTCCATTCAGAACAATGGGTCGACTAAAGAAATTAGAGCAAGCAACTTTCAGCTCATGGAGTGTGATTATGGTGATATGAATAATAAGTTTGACTGGGCCAATTTCCGATGGAGCTTAGTTTCATTTTCTGAACGATCCATTTCTGAAATGTATGATATATTTATCTCCAGACAAGAGTATCAGGCTGCTCTCATGTTTGCCGATCAGCATGGGCTAGATAAAGACGAAGCTCTAAAGGCACAGTGGTTGCACTCCTCCCAGGGTGTAAATGAGATAAATACACTACTTTCAAATATCAAGGATCAAGTTTTCGTACTTTCTGAATGTGTAGGTCGATTTGGACCAACTGAAGACGCAGTTAGAGCTTTGCTTGATCTTGGTCTTCGCATAACTGACCGTTACAGATTTTCTGAGCCTGAGGTTGATGATCATAGTAAGGTGTGGGATTGTCTTGTGGCAAGACTTAAATTGTTGCAATACAGAGACCGGATAGAGACATTTCTTGGGATAAACATGGGCAGGTGATAATATTATTGTTCCCTGTTCTTTTTCTTCTTCGATTGTGAATGATTTTTGTTCTGGATTCATAAGGTTTATATTGAAAGATTGATTGGAATGTTGTGATGCTCACAAGCAGGCTTGTTGTTATTACAAAGCAAACATTTTCTGTTCTTTATTATTGTCTATGAAGCTTCTAAACTAATTAGAATTTTTGGAAGTGTCGACAAAAGATGAAAACTTCAAAATTGGGATGAGGTTCCTAAACTACCATGTCGCCTTTGACTTCCACATTTAACTTGATTTTGTGGTTGAGATGAGTGATGACAAGTTTTCATTTTGAAACTGAAGCATAAACTTCTTCTAGGGGCTTAAAGTGGCTTGTCGCTCAATGACCCAACTGTGAAATTGTATGTTCTTTTTCTTTTGTTTAATTTTGTTCTTTTCTTATATTTCATTAGGTGTGCTTCTTATCCTGTCTTTTGTATTGGTTCTACTGATTTTGAAACAAGGACAAATCATCATGCTTTTAAATAAAGTAGTACTCGAATGGTTTCTACTGACTTGAAACTTAATGACTTAGCATTTTGCAGGTTTTCTTTACAGGAGTACAAGAAATTTTGTAGTTTGCCCATTAAAGAAGCTGCAATTACACTTGCAGAAAGTGACAAGATTGGGGCATTAAATCTTCTCTTTAAGCGTCATCCTTACTCGTTAACTTCCTCGTTGTTGGATGTCTTAGCTGCCATCCCTGAGACTGTTCCGGTGCAGACTTATGGACAGCTCCTTCCTGGGAGTTCCCCTCCTCCAAGTATTTCTTTGAGGGAAGAAGATTGGGTTGAGTGTGATGAAATGGTAACTTTTATTATCAGCAGAGTACCTGAGAGTCATGAGAGCTATACTCAGATCAGAACTGAGCCAATTGTAAAACAATTTTTGGGGTCTCAATGGCCTTCAGTAAGTGAACTCTCGTCTTGGTACAAAAAGAGAGCCAGAGATATTGATTCCCTAAGTGGGCAACTTGATAACTCCATGTGCTTGATTGACTTTGCTTGTCGCAAAGGCATTTCTCAATTGCAGCCTTTCCTAGAGGATATTTCTTACTTACACCAGCTAATCTATTCTGAGGAGAATGAAGAAATGAATTTCTCCATGAGTCTTACTAGATGGGAAAGCTTACCTGATTATGAAAAATTTAAATTGATGGTGATTGGGGTCAGAGAAGATACTGTTATTAAAAGACTACATACTAAAGCAATTCCATTCATGAAAAGGAGGTTTCACTCTTTGACTGTGCCTTCCAGAGATGAAAAAACAGATTACTCAGCTGAGTCATTTCTGGTCAGATGGCTGAAGGAGATCGCCTCTGAGAATAAATTGGAGATGTGTTCAGTTGTAATTGAAGAGGGTAGCAGAGAGGCCCAGAATAATAACCTTTTCCATAATGAGGCTGAGGTTGTAGATTGTGCTCTTCAGTGCATATACGCTTGCTCTGGTACAGATAGGTGGAGTACGATGGCCTCCATTTTGTCTAAACTTCCATTTCCACGTGGTAAGCCTTTGACAAAATGCTATAATCCTGTCATTACCAACCCCACCCCCCTCCCCAACCTTGAGAACAAAGAAATTCCTGCTTTTTCTTCTTGTGATTTACTATCTTAGCAACCTGTGGCGGTTTTGCTAAGCTTCCACCTTCTCTTCTTTCTCTCTCTTCTCTCCTCTGCTAGTGTGGAGCTAAAAGTTGATTAAATATTAGTCTTAAGATTTCTTTGAAATCAGTTCTTGATATATGTAATTTAAATTTAATGATGGATATTCCATGTATTCTCATCTATGCTTTTCTTATTTGGGTCATATAAGTAAAAATATGTCACAGGCTTGCATGAAATGAATAGAATTCCAAAAATTAGTTGATTCTTACTTGTGTTTGATTCAACATTTTTATTCCTTTTCCTTTTTCGCCCTCTCTTTTTAGGGAGGGGTGGAAGTTGCCATTTGCCTATTTATAATTTGCGGTTCGGATAAAAACTGTTGTTAAATGCTTGGCATAGCTGGTAATTTAATATTATCATAGTCGTATTGGTTCCATACTAGTTTGTTTCTCGTCTCACATATCTCTTTCTTTGTATTTTCAATGTCAGACCGCTTGTGACTGACATCAAATGAGTAGCTGAGTAATTGAATATTCTTATTTAACTTTTACTGAAGTCACAACTAATCTTTTTCCTTAGAAGTGGTAACTTACAGAAAAAGATAAGAAATAATTGTTCAAATTGTGGTTTAACAGATTCTGAAGCGGCAAGTCTCAAGGAAAGGTTGAGACTCACAGAAGGTCATATTGAAGCAGGAAGAATATTGGCGCTTTACCAGGTTAGGTTTTACCTTTGTATGTAGTGATCATGTATAACCCAGATTTTCTTTCTCTTAGCCCCCACAGGATACTGCTGTTTCCGTCTAGTCTAAGTTTCGCAATCTAGTGTTTTCGTGATCCAAATTGTCATCAGGCATCTGTTGGATCTTAATAGTACTCCCTGGAACTTCTTTTGTCATATTCATTCACAGGACGTGTTCTCTCACTCATATGGGGTGATTGTCTGTACTTCCTTATTTCCAAAAAAAATTGCTGCTTACAATCCTTTTTATGGTTTAGCAACCATAATTACCCAGGCCTGGGTGCATCTTTGAATTGTTTAAAGCATATGCTAAATTGGTCTTAACTTCCACTGCTATTTCCAAACTTTAAATCACAATGGTCAAGATTCTGATGTTTTTTTTTCTTCCCAACCAATTGTGGTGCCATAAAGACGCTGGCTTTACTACTTTATATATATGCATCTAGTTTCTTGGTGTATGCTTTGTATGTGTATATTTTTGAAACTGTGTTGCACGTGGATATCAAGTGCTGTAGTATAGAGTTCTGTAAAATAACATTCACTCTGTACCAATTCTTACCCTTTTAGTTTCTCCTAAAAGAATGCCACTTTTTTAATTTAAAATAATGTACCATGAAAATTCTCATTTTGTTCTCAATGAGATGACTTATAGCCACATTTTATCTAAGTCTCATTTTAGGCTACAAATTTCAAATGTATTTTTGTCTTTCTGATACTCCGTGCCGAGAATCTTAAGCCTCAATTTCTGCTTGTCCAATAGACGAATATTAAAAACATACTAGAGATTATACATCAGGTTAGTTCAAGAATCATTTGGTTTGTGTAAAACACAAGCTCACCTTGATTTGTCCAAAACCACTCACCAAATATTGCTATTTAATTATACAAGCTTATTTAATTGCACTTATTAGTATGTTGTTCTAGTTACCTGCAACAGCCTTCTCTTTTCGAACTACTATTTCATAGGCATGATTTTTTTTAGACACTTTAAATTTGCCTTTTACAGACAAATCCGTGGAAGTTGCAATATCAAATGAAGCCCTTCACATTAATTTTCCGTTAGTTACGGACCAAATAGCTGCATCTCAAGTCATCTTATGAATCTAGTTGTCCAATTGTTTAAGAGAACTTGTCAAAATGAAAAAATACTGTTTACACACTGAAGGACATACAAAGCACTGTTATAAAAACTGATTTTTGCGAAGGGAAACAATAGAATATAAAAACCAGCAGGTGGACAAACATAAAAGCAAAAGTTACCTAATATCCGATAAGCTTCATATCAAAAACCTCCTCGTTGTTTTACAAAATGTTCATGATGAGGTCCACGTGACGACTGATCTGCTGTGTGCACAATAAAATTTTCATATTTATGAAGTTCCAATTTATTTTTTTAATCTTTAAAAAGTACTGTATTAAATATCCAGCAACCAGAAGGTGTTGTGAGGAATTTACCAGGGGTAGCAACATCGTATATTGGTAATGAGCTCAAAAAATTTATCATGACCTCAATATCAATCATCTTGGCATCGACAAACAAGTGATGACGAGTCTCGCTTATCACATGTACTCAAGTTTTTCATGTATAATTATCTAATCAAAGCCTTAATTTTGTATATTGGTATTACTTTACAAACTCGAATACTGTATTATTCGGCAAATGCAAGACACGTGGCAAGAAACTAGTAACATTTATACAAATGGATCATGTTGTAACTTGTAGTATTGACTACTGATTGTGGTAGTGAATCCTTCTTTGATTTTTGTCACAACCTGTGTAATAATAGTTTCCAACTATTGTCCTGTAATTCTCAGGTCCCAAAGCCTATCAGCTTTTTCCAGGAGGCATATTCTGATGAAAAGGGTGTAAAGCAGATAATTCGTCTCATTTTATCCAAATTTGTTCGCCGACAGCCTGGACGATCAGATAATGATTGGACAAACATGTGGCTTGACTTGCAGTCTTTGCAAGAGAAAGCATTTAGCTTCATAGATCTTGAGTATGTCTTGATGGAGTTCTGCAGGGGATTGCTGAAAGCAGGAAAATTTTCACTTGCGAGGAATTATTTGAAAGGTGTGGGTTCAGTGTCGTTGGCAAATGATAAAGCAGAAAACCTTGTTATTCAAGCTGCCAGAGAATATTTCTTCTCAGCGTCTAGTCTTTCTAGTTCTGAAGTAAGTTCATTTAATCTAATACTAGCATAGGAGTGATTATATGATCTTTATATTAAAGTTGCAAAGACTGTAGAAGTCTCTACTCGTTGATGAGTTGTCTTGCTCAAAAGCTAAAACCTGCACCCAGAACTTGCTATTCATTCTGCCTGATGTTCCCCTCTTCCCAAAGGATATTGAAACAAGTCCTGATCTGAGACTTCTCTTACTGCTGATTGTGTGTATCATGTTCTGGTGAATTCGTGAAACAAATAAATCTCTTCTAATGTTGCCACTTCGGAAAAAAAAACAGATCGCTTCTAACATTGTTCATTTTGCTAAAAAATGTGGCAGTAGCTTTTGGTGTATCTGGAGAGCATTTTGTTTCACTGACCAATATCAAAGAATTATTTAGAATCAACTTCTAGGGATATGGTTATGCTAGAATCTGAAAATGTTATGGAGGTGCACTATATCCTTAGAAGTGATGTTTGGATTGAATGAAATTGATGGCACCTTTGATGGATACCTTTGCCTTTTTGTCTTTAATGAAACCTGTTTTTCTTTAATGACAACGAAGGACATGCGTGCTTGTTTTTGTCTTGTTACAGGAGAGAAGGATGTTGTATTTGGTCTGCCAAACCTCAAATTTCGCACTCCCCTCCCCTGTAAAACATTCAAAAGGGTGCTCTACTGTCTGTATTGACTTTAAGCATACTTGTTCAGACTAGATCTTCAACTAGTCAATAAACATGCAAGGGTCTGACTTAGTACCTTATTCCTTTTTAGTATGCCCTGTTCTGGTTATTTAAAAAAAGGCAAGTGTGTGGCTTAGTGGTCAATGTAGTGTATATTAACGTTGGAGACCAAGGTTCAAATTCTATCAGACTAGCAGAGACAAAAAAAACTAGATGATTTTTCCTATTTGACTAAGCTTTGGTGTGCAGAGTTACCTGGTAACTGTGTTGGTGGGAGGTAGCAGGTACCAGATGATATAGTCAAGGTGCACACAAGCTGGCCAAAATATTGTTGTTCTAATAAAAAATAAAGATGCATTCTTGATTTAGTTAAAGTGTGTCCAAAGTATGTTCCAGGAACTAATGCTTTTCACTGGTTGCACATATTCTTCGAAAGTAGTCCAATGTAAATTGAAATGACAATGTATTATGCTGCTGAATTCTGCAGATTTGGAAGGCTAAAGAATGCTTGAATATCCTTCCAACTAGCAGAAATGTGAGGGTGGAGGCTGATATAATTGATGCTGTAACTGTTAAACTTCCCAACCTTGGTGTCACCTTGTTGCCAATGCAATTCAGGCAAATTAAAGATCCGATGGAAATAGTTAAGTTGGTTGTTACAAGTCAAGGTGGAGCTTATCTGAATGTCGATGAGATTATTGAACTAGCCAAACTTCTTGGGTTAAGCTCGTACGACGACATATCAGCTGTACAAGAAGCTATTGCAAGAGAAGCTGCAGTAGTTGGAGATCTCCAACTGGCTTTTGATCTATGTCTTGTTTTGGCCAAAAAAGGGCATGGTTCGGTCTGGGACTTATGTGCAGCACTGGCAAGAGGTCCTGCCCTTGAGAACATGGATATTTCTTCCAGAAAACAGCTGTTAGGTTTTGCTTTGAGCCACTGTGATGGGGAGTCAATTGCTGAGTTACTACATGCATGGAAAGATCTGGATATGCAAGATCAATGTGAATCTTTAATGGTGTTGACTGGGACAGAACCTGAAAATGCCTTAGTTCAGGACTCAACTATGTCCTATAAACCACCTTGTACCCCAGATAAAACAGACTTAAAGGAGTGTTCTGACCAGGAAGCACAACTTAAGCAGATTGAAAATGTACTCTTTCAGGTAGCCAAAGATGTACAGGTGGATGGTGATTGGACCATTCCGTCCATCTTGAGAGAAAATGGAAAACTATTGTCATTTGCTGCTGTGTATCTTCCATGGTTACTTGAACTGAGTCAAGAAGCAGAAAACAATAAGAAATTCAAATCCAGCTTATTTTCAGGGAATCGATATGTCAGTCTAAGAGCACAGGCAGTGATGACTATCTTGTCCTGGTTGGCAAGGAATGGTTTTTCCCCAAAGGACAGTTTGATTTCCTGTGTTGCTAAGTCCATTATGGAGTCGCCTGTCTCTGAGGAGGAAGACATCCTAGGATGCTCTTTCTTATTAAATCTTGCCGATGCCTTTTCAGGGGTGGATATAATTGAAAGAAACTTGATAACAAGAGAGAATTACAATGAAATAACCAGCATAATGAATGTTGGGATGATCTACAGTTTGTTGCACAATTGTGGAATCAAGTGTGAGGACCCTGCACAAAGGAGGGACTTGCTTCTGACAAAGTTCCAGCAGAAACATAAACTGATCTGCTCAGGTGATTTTGTTAACTTTGACCTATAGATCTATTATTTTTTACTGTAGGTGGAGAACTTGCTGTTTTTTCTTGGCATGTTCATTTTTCTTATTGCTATCCAAATGTCGTCTTCTAATTCAGATGAAAAAGAACAAATAGACCAAGCACAATCTACATTTTGGAGAGAATGGAAACTGAAGCTAGAAGAGCAAAAGCGTAATGCAGACAGTTCAAGGAGTTTAGAACAAATTCTCCCTGGTGTTGAAGCTTCTCGCTTCTTATCTGGGGACATGGATTACAGAGAAAATGTTGTTTTATCATTTATCGAGTCCATGACCCCAGAGAAGAAACACAGTGTGAAGGATGTACTGAAGTTGGCCAATACTTATAGCTTAGATGGCAACAAGGTATGCACTGTTCTTGAACATATTCGTAAATGAGATAATGAAATTACAAGTTCTAAGATGCTAGAGAACTAAGGGGTCACATTTGGTTTTGGGTATCAGCAAAAATAGTCAGTATAAAAACCTGTATTAGGTTCTTCAATGTCTGGTTACCATTTTCATTTTCTATATAGATAATACTTAAATAACTTATACGATAATTTCTGTATTATTTTATACAGGATGGAATAACTAGTACTTGGATTAACTAAACTGGGATAAACCATATATAAAGGCAAATACGTTGATGTTATTGTACTCATTTTTCCAGAGCACACTGTTCTTCTTCAGAGAAAAACATACTTCTGGAAAAAAGAACCAAAATAAAAAGGAAAATTGTGCTAAACTTTAGCTTAATCAACAGCTACCACATGCTAAAGTTGATTAAGCTAAAGTTGGATTATTTGATCTGACAATCAAAATACTCCATTCTTGGTTATCCAATGCCATGGTTAGTTTCAGTGTTTCACTGCAGACAAATGCATTGCCGCTTCATTTCTTTCTTATTCACCGTACTTTTTGGCTTTTGCTGATCTATTTTAAAATAAAGATCTTAAAATGTAATTCATTACCCTTTTAATTTTAGCCATTTTTTTAGAATTAAAAATTAAGTAAAGTCTTTTTATAGAATAATTTGTTTTACAGGACAATTTTATACAATAGGATATATATGGGAATTCTAGACCACTGGTGTTGATTGTCACTCCTGGTGCAATGCAGAATTATCTAACCATAAATGAAAGAAAAAAGTCCTACAGAAGTACAAGGGTTAAATAGAAAACCAAATATTATACAATATTAAATCAAACGCAAGTTTTAGTGATACATCATATAGGTTATTTAAAGAAAAAACATCCATCTTATATCCAACTTTCAATACAATTAGCCTAACAGTCGACAAAAGCTCCACATTATAAACCCTGCTTTATTAATCCCTGCATTATTAATCCCTGTATAACAAATTCCGCATAACTTACTGTTTCTCCCACTGCTCCTCTCTTATTTAGGTGCTGATGCATTATCTGAGATCTATCTTTGTTTCTGACACTTGGAGCACTGATGATGTTAGAAATGAAGTGTCAAATCACAGAGAAGAACTACTTGCTTGTGCTGCAGAAACAATAAAATGTATTTCCTCGTCGATCTACCCTGCAGTTGATGGACATGATAAGCAGAGGCTTTCTCTAATATATGGCCTGCTCTCTGATTGCTACTTGCAGCAAGATGAACAAAAGGATCCAATACATCCTCATTCTATTCATATTGCTCGTTTTTCCAAGATTGCTGAAGAAGAATGTTTCAGTGTGTCCTTTATCGAGGATCTGAACTTCAAAAATGTTGCTGGAATTCAAGATTTGAACTTGGATTGCTTCAACAGTGAAATTTCTGCTCACATCAATGAAAACAATGTTGAGGCATTGGCAAACATGGTCAAGAATCTTCTTTCTGTTCGTGATGGTCCTGTGCCTGATGGTCTCTTGTCTTGGCAGCATGTATATAAACATCATGTTTTAAGTTTGTTGACGAAGTTGGAAGCTAGAGCTGAACCGGGGGTCGATATTCAAAGCTCTGAAAGTCTTCATTGCTTAATCAGTGAGATTGAGCAGACTTACAATACCTGCTACAAATACTTAAAATTTGTCCCAAATCCTGCTCGTCTGGACATTCTGAAACGATTCTTCGCCATCATACTACCTGCTGAAGGATCTTTCAAGTCTCTTCCCTGTGGTTCAGGTTGGCAGGTGTGCCTTGCCATGCTTGTGGATACATGGCTCAGAATGTTGAATGACATGCATGAAGTTGCAGTCCTTGAGAATTCAGAAGAAAGATTGTGCTTAGAATGTATAATGATGTGTCTGAAAGTTTTTGCACGTCTAGTTGCTGGGGAAAAAGTTTCATCTAGTCAGGGGTGGGCTACAGTTATTGACTATGTAGGCTATGTTCTTGTTGGTGATGTCGCTGCTGAAATGTTCAATTTCCTCAGAGCGATGGTTTATGCTGGTTGTGGCTTTGGAGCCGTTGCAGTTGTGTATGATGAAGTCATGGCTCACTTCCCACATGAAGCTGGATCACTGACGGACTTAAAAAAAGAAGCTGCCAGCATCCAGAATCTTCGATATCTCTATCTTAGTATCTTGAAGACCATCTTGCAGGAGTTGACTGACGAATCCTGTGAGCATCAGTGTCTACACTATTACTTGTCATCTTTGAGTAAATTAGATGGTGACTTGGATAATCTGCAGAGTGTTAGACAGGCAGTTTGGGAGAGATTGGAAGAGTTCTCTGAGAACTTTCAGCTCCCCAACCATGTTCGAGTTTACATACTGGAGCTTATGCAACTTATTGCAGCTACTGATAAAAGCAGCAAAAGATTTTCGTCCAAGCTACAGGTGGAAGTTCATTCTTGGGAAGGTTGGGAGAATACGCATAATGTAACTGCAAACTGTGAGAACACTGCCACTGATGGGATTTCAAATAAGATAGATACATCTAATAAGTTCACAAATACCTTGATTGCTCTAAAATCTACACAGCTGGTCTCCACTATTTCGCCCAACATAGAGATCACACCAGAAGATCTTTCAACTGTGGAATCTACCGTCTCTTGCTTCCTTGGGGTATCTAAATTTGCTGAATCTGAATCCCATGTTGACGCATTATTAGCTATGCTCCGAGAATGGGAGGGGCACTTTAGTAGGGAAGAAATGGAAAAGGATTCTGGTGAGGCATCTGATGGTGGAAACAGTTGGGGTAATGATGATTGGGATGAGGGATGGGAAAGCTTCCAAGAACCTATTGAAGAAGAACCAAAGAAGGGTGCTAAACTTTCAGTTCATCCTCTTCATGTCTGTTGGATGGAGATATTCAGAAAACTACTAACTATATCCCAGTACAACAAAATGTTGATATTGCTAGACAAATCAGTGGCAAAGCCAGGCGAAGTATTACTAGACGAAGAGAGTGCTCAAGGTTTGAGCCAGATTGCAGTTGAAAGAGATTGCTTTCTAGCCCTTAAGTTGATGCTCTTGTTGCCATACGAAGTAATCCAGTTGCAGTGCTTGGAATCTGTCGAGCAGAAGCTGAAACAAGAAGGCATATCTGACAAAATTGGCGTGGATCTTGAGTTTTTACTTCTCATATTATCTTCTGGAGTCATATCAACTATCATCACCAAATCTTCATATGGTACCACATTCTCTTATATTTGCTTTATGGTGGGGAACTTCTCTCGACAGTGCCAAGAATCCCAGTTATCAAGTTCCGGATGTGGTGAATCTGCAGAAAGTGAGAGTATTTCAAAATATTATATTGATCTTTTCCCAAGACTGATCTTTCCCTGCTTCGTCTCGGAGCTTGTGAGGTCAGGGCAGCAGGTTTTAGCAGGATTTCTTGTTACCAAGCTCATGCATTCAAATCCTTCTCTTAGCTTAATCAACATAGCAGGTGCTTGTCTCACAAAGTATTTGGAGAGGCAAATACAACAACAACATGACAGCAACCCCTCCTTTAGAGATGGGGTGGGATCGTCTGAACCATTGGTAAATACGACATCCAGTTTGAGGGATAGGATGCAAAACCTGATCCAATCCTCACTAGCGTCGCTTTCACATGATCATAGATGATTATAACATTTGAGTTTTCCCTTTTGTTTTTGTTCATATGCCAGTAGTCATTGTTCTTTGAAATCTTTGTACAAACTCTGTAGCCAGAACATTTTAGCAATTTTGCTGGAGCGTAAATGGTGATATATTCAAAAGGGAATGATATTTGTATACCAAAATTCAAGTAACTCGAACTATTGTACTTACATCCCTTTGTACATAAATATTTGGACAATGGATCTAGTTTCAGAACAAAAGGTTATATCTGCAGATTGATGTCTTCAGTTTGTCGTTTCTCTACTCGGTTTACTAAAAAATTGAGTTGTCAAAACAGGTGATGAGGGAATGAACTAGGATCGTTTAGTAACGTGTATAAGAACAGTGTTGAATATAGTACATTAATAATGCTTGTATTAGTTAATGTTGAGATTGTTTCTTATGATTGTGTATGATTTGATGTATTAAAAAATAACATGGGTTGCATAGTTTCTGTTTTAAAAGTACAGACCACAAAAAAAATTCTTTTCATAATGAGACTTCAGAGAAATGTCAATTCCCATCCTTTTCTTCGTCTTCAGATACAAAGGACAAAATAAGTAGAAGCATCTTCCAAAATCCAAAGAACAAAAAGGTACTTTTATAGTACTAGTAAGTAGCAATAACTTTTAGTTGGATAATCATAAAAATTTGCCAAAACGAGAAGTCCACATCCTATTGTTTACTTGTTAAAGTTAGTAACACCATATATATCATGTTTTATATAAAAGATGATGCGCAATTCTTGATATTGATAAAAGAAAACGTTAGACAGCGGGATGAAGAGACTAAGAGTTCTGATGTTTTAGGTTTAAATATTAATGGAGATAAAAGTATTAGGTGATTCTTTCTTTTTATTTTAGTCTTGATGATCGAAGTTACCGATTATGGCTAATGGAAGGCGGATGTCCTATTAAGTTAGTTGGAATGCACAAAAATTGACTCAAACACAATGATCATAAAAAAAAAGAGCATCAGACGAACTTACAATATCAATCATAAAACAATTATGTTAGTTCTTTAAATTTTGTTTCAGGTATAAACCCAACATTGACTAAAAAATAAAAGGAAAAAAATATTAAAGACACTTTTAAATTCGATACGGATTATTAGTTTTATCCTTGAATTAACATCCTTATAAATAATTATTTACTTGACTAACTGAAATTACATTCACATACCAAAATTTTCGCCTAGTTTAGAAGGGTTTTAAATACTACTCTAAGAATTTCATCCTACTATAAAATTTTAAGATCACTTACAATATTATATGACAGATATTTTTAAATTATATAATATAGAAACGAAACAAATAATTTATGATAAATTGACAAGTACAAGTTGCAAGCAATGTATATATTATACTTGACTAAGGTACGAAAATAAATAATTTGGACATGACAAAATATCCAGCACATCAAAAAGAAACAAAAAGGTGAAACAGTAAAGTGCACTCTACAAAACTGAACCAAGTTAATCTCATCCATTTTCTCAAGTCTCTTCACCCACAAAACTCTGATGGACAAGTTGCCACCTGAACTTTTTCTGAGAATTTTCTGTCTCTTGGATCGCCACAATCTTGCAACTGCACAATTGGGTTAGTTTTTTTTTTTTTTTTTACTATTTATTCTTATGATTTCAGTTATCATAAAACAAATTTGCAGTTTATATGAAGGGTTTTTTGTTCTTTTAACACTTGGGTATTTTTTCAATTATGCATTTTTTTTGACTGAATTTTAGCATTAAGATTGGATCGCTCTCTGTTTTGACAAGAAAAGTCAAAGTTTCATTCTTTTCTCCATGCAAATTAGTGAATGGGTTTTCAAGAATTGGGCTTTGATTGAGAATTATGCATTACTTGACGATTTCGAAATGAAATTGGTATTAAAAGATTAGATCTCTGTCAAAGTTTCGTTTTTTTTTTTCATGCAAATGATTGAATTGTTTCCAAGAGTTAGGGAATTGTTGTATTTTGGTTTGATTGATGAAAATTGATGTTTTTTTTGTTTGTTTGGAAGTTTGCAGAAGATGGAAAATGTTGGGTTCAGATAACAGTTTATGGTGTGATCTGTTTATAGAGAGATGGGGATCAGATCAAGCCACTTTTTATGCCCCTTCAGATTCCAAATCATGGAAACATGTCTATATGGTTCAAGATCGTTGCGATCGGAATGGATTGTAAGCTTAAATTTTCCATAGTTCAACTCATTTACATGTTTTTAGTTTTTGCATTACAAACATAATACTCGGAAACAACCTCTCTACCTCTAAGGTAGAGGGTAAGATCTGTCTACGTTCTACCTTCCCCAGACCCCACCTTGTGGGACTACACTTGGTATGTTGTTGTAGTATTAGAAACATAGTACTCGGGAACAACCTCTCTACCTTTACTTCACTCTACCCTCCCCGGAGCCTGCTTTGTGGGACTACCCCGGGTATGTTGTTGTATTAGAAACATAGTACTCGGGAACAACCTCTCTACCTTTACCTCACTCTACCCTCCCCGAAGCCTGCTTTGTGGGACTACCCTGGGTATGTTGTTGTATTAGAAACATAGACTCGGGAACAACCTCTCTACCTTTACCTCACTCTACCCTCCCCGGAGCCTGCTTTGTGGGACTACCCCGGGTATGTTGTTGTATTAGAAACGTAGTACTAATATTTTACATGGATGTTTCTTCAGGGGATTGAAAATTATAAGAGAAGGAGATGACTACTATCTTATACACCAAGGTGAAATTCAGAGACATTTAGGTTCAAGAAAATCGAAAATGGAAGATTTATCTGTTTCATCAGCTGACTATAAAGATGTCAAAGAGGAGGTACCAAGTTTAAGCATCTTGGACAAGATACTTTTCTTCATTGGGGACTTGGAATATGCTTCTGTCCAGGCTAAACGAAGCCGACTGGTGTAAAGAACTTTTCTTTTTTTTTGAATAACGGTAGTATCCTGATCAGTTTACGTACACCTCAATTGTTTTGGATGGCACCACTCCGCTCACCAAAGCTTAGGCAAATGTGAAGAAATTAGCTAACATTTTTTTGTTTGTATCTTGTTGTAATTGTTAGTTTTATGTAATAATAAATGTTTCAATATATTTTCATGTTTGTATGCAATTTGATGTATTCATTTAATCTTTGGAAGTGATTTTAAGTCCCAACTTACTCAGGTATCCAAATAGTTGTGTGTAATGTTTTTCTTTGTTTTGTATGAATTTGAACTTGTGAATGTTGACTGTTATATGAAGTTCAACCTAGATTTTGTTCTACAATAGTTTTGAGTGCTGCAGCAATGAGTATGGCAAATGTACCTTTGAACTTACTAGAGTGCATCAATCTCTTAAATCTACTATATATCTTTCTACCTATCATTTTCTCTGAGATGAAGATTGTAAGTTCTTTGCCGTTATTGAGTTTTAAATTAATAATTGTTCGAATTGTATAGATCTATAAAGACAAATATTGGCTTTGGACTAAAACTATCGAATTTGGCTGAACCATAAGATATATTCTAGTAATTCTTTTTCCTTGTCAACGCTAAGCCGGGGAGGGGGGAAGAGTTATGCTAAGTATCAATTATCATCTTGTGCCAGTAGCAGAAACCCTGTTCACATATATTCAAAGTGTAATTCACATATATGCAATGTCTACGCTGAGATTTGAACCTCGATTTCCCGTGATTCTGGACCAACCTCTTCTTTTGGCCAAGAAATACTAAAGGGGTCGAAAATAATCATAAAATTAAAAAACGCAACAAACTCATTTCTGCCATTTGCATGACATCTCAATCACATCCCAAGAATTGCATCTTTGCTAGAAAAGAATTGACTTGTATTTTTTCACTATTACATTGGGGAGATAAATTGTTAAAGAGATAAAAACTATGACATAAATATAGGCCTCCGTCAACAATTGAACCAACGCCAAGAAAAACAGGGGGAAATCAGAGTAACTAATATAACTATCCCAGCAGCACGAAAATAGGGGAAGACGTTGATCGTCTTCTACCAACAACTACCAGGGAATGATAATAACACCACTAGTTCATATGCCTCTTCCTTATCTGCTAGGCAGGAACAGCTCCATTTTTTAATCACACCGTCATTGCTCTTCAGATATTGTAAGCTCAACTAATATTAAACCCGGATGGCTGATTATGGTAATAAATAGACGTTTTCAGACAAATTTCCAGAGGATATTTGACTGCTCACCTTGATTAACTCAATCAAGGTGCATTCAATGGATCAGCCTCAGTGTCCCTTTCCTTCATTGCTGTCCAATCTTCTGCTTCTGCAATCAGAAATATTGAGTCAGTATAGTTCACCAAATAGAGCAAACGAAAAGGTGACATGACTGTAATAATAATCAAGTATAGTTCATGTGGGAACAGTGATCTGGAGAATCCGGTACATACTTGGCTTGTCTGCAATGGCTGCAAGCCGTCTTTGCAAAATGGATGCAACAAAGAGGAAAATTGAACACATGCCAAACATCACAGTGATGGGGAAAGCATTGACCTACAAATTGACAAAAAAACATCCATAATCAGAACTCTATGTGAAACATGAATCATATGTTGCAGCAGAATAAATACTTGGGTAATTAAATGTAAAGTTACTTGGAGCAAAAGAACAATTACATACATTGTAAAGTACAATGCAGACGAACAGGTTGAGGGGAATCCTGAAGAAGTTCATTATGGTGCTCCTTGCTTCCTCAGGAATGTATTGAGACCTCATCTTCATGATGGACGGCCAGAAGATGCCAACACATGACTCGAAGGCACAGAAGCCAAGAAGCTGGATACTTCCAGCAAAGGAGATGCCTCCCCCTTTCACATTTGAAGGAGGTACCAAGAACTGATCCAATGAAAGATATTAAACAACTTCCAAACCACAAGGCATAAAATTCTAAAAGTAAAGTTGCATCCTACTTACAGTTGTCAGAATGGGAAGCATGAGAGCTGCAGAAGATACGACAAAAACAATCTGCATGTAGCTCTCAACTTTAGGTGAGTTCTTTGCCATAAGACGAGCTGCAAATGAGCTTCCCAACATTGAAGCCAACATGAAAGTTGCAAAAATAAAACCATGGGGAATGTCTTCATCATTTGGGCTGAGGGCAGGAGTCCAGAGAAACACAAATGTATACATGGAACCTTCAAATAAAGATTGTATAGCACCGAGCAATGCAATCTTCTCATCTGTCACAAAACCATCCAGAAATAAGCACAGCGTAGAAGTAAAGGAAACAAACAAAACAAAGAACGAACACGGTGCAAGACAAAGCTTGAATAAGGAAAACTTTTTTCAACCAAACATCAGTTGAGTTATCAAACAGATATATCACAAAAGAATGCAGTATCAGGACAACGGGGCAAGAGGCAAGTCCCCAAAAGCTGCAACCTACGCCTTCCCTAGCAGCCCAATCTAATTTGAAGCTTTAAATCCTAACAAATAACCTGGTGAAGAAACATTGTGTGCCTGTAAACTTTTGAATATACCAGAATGTAATTAAACTGATAATTGTCCAAAATCACTTCCCTATGCCCCCTCCCAGACTCTAGAAGTTCTCATCCTATGAAGCTCTGGATTCTAACGAATATATTGGGAGAATATAGGAAATCTACATCGATGTTGAATCTCATCGGCAGGGAATCACTGTACCAACATACAGCGCATGGGTTGAAAATTGTCTCATGAAATAAGACATAATGTGTTGCATATCCAACTATACCTGAGGCGATGGCAACAGCTGCACCCTTGAATTGAGTGAGCAAGTCTTTGCTCTCTGATGGGTCTCCGTAATTCTCCGACCATGATGATAATATGATTGCCATGCCAATGGCAAGAAAACAGGCAGCGGCATCAAAAGGAGACACAGGGCCGAGATTTAATGAATCAACAAGAAAATTTCCAAACAATCCAGCAATGATTGCAACAAGACCATTTCCAACAAATATTGCCTTGGAGAAAGTAAGTGAGAGCCATTGGGACTCAAAACCCCTCTGCATGAAGAAAGCAAGTACTATATTAAAATTTCTGAAAAAACATGATAAATTAATAATATGCCAAAAACAAAGAGCAGATAATTGATATGCTATTTCAAATGGTTGTAGTGTGTATCTCAAGGACAACAATAGCAGAATCAACATTCCATAAAGATGTACTACTTAACAGTTCATACTAATTTTCCAGTTGATAGTCAGTTTGATAACAAGGATATGCACCTTAAAGTGTTCTGCTACAAGCCATGACTCAAATGATGAGAACAGTAGAGATGTAGCAATGCCACCCAAAATACGTCCAACCATAAGAATCTTGTATTGAGGGGAATGCTTGGTGACGCAGCTCAGTATGTAAGTGATACAGTAAGTTACACATGCCCTCTTCCGACCCCTGAAAGTTAAAATGCAAGGAAGATCATGTAGCTAGAAGCTTTTGGGTATTAAAAGATGATTTGACAGACAAATTCTGAGATCATACTGTTTGTCGGCAAGAGATCCAACAATTGTGCCAAAAAGCATGGAAGATCCAAATCCAGCAATAAATAGCTGTCCGATATCCCCCTTGCCAAAGCCATAAGTACTGTAAAGGTAGTATACATATGGACCCTGTAGCCAATCACCAGCTATTGCCACACAACACACAAGGATTAGAAAGGAATCATCACCTTTCACACATGATGAATTTAATCCATACAACTAAATTTACGTACTACACCAACAACCAAGAATATCATTTGCCAAAAATCAAAGAGTATCTTAAATTGTCCCTTCTACTTCTCAAAAGTGAATCTAAAACAGAGTAGAACTTATATTCTTTCTATCACACACAACGAGAGCAGCAGAGCAATCACATCATAAAGCTGGACGTATCACCACTCATTGCTCATTTATACAATTAAATATAATTGCTAAATATCAACTGGTTCCAGCACAGGTTCATCAATAAGTGAATACTACGTCTCTTTTGCTTTTTAGATGAGTCCATAATCATTCTAGCTTTGCATCCATTGGCAATGAGGAAATGTATATATATGTACATAGTATGATTAACAAGGAAGCATTGATTGTACATAGTATGATTAACAAGGAAGCATTGAACAAAATGCTCATGCACACAGATCTGAAGACCATTAAGCAAATTGAACTGCATATCACAACTTCGGAAGCTGATTCAACATTCACATAACAAAAATGAAATTAGGATCCCAAGCCACAAGAGAGCAGAACCAATTAGATTCCATATTAACGAAGAAGTTGAGAAGTATGAACAGCAAACTCATAATGGTCTCAGATCCAAAATCCAACACCCGAATTCCAAAATCTCACACTCAAATAACCAGATCGAGCACATAAATACAAGAATTCAAAATGCGAAAAATGCAGAGTTGAATCAATTAGCACAGAAATTTCTTTTTTTTTAAAAAAACCCAGATCTGAAAAGCGAAAACAAGGAAAAACGGAACGTACCCATCATAAGAGAGTAAACAAGAATGTAATTGTTTTTGAATGAATTGAAAGCCTGAGAAGTTGTGATTCGATCTTTGTTGCTCTTCCCACCCAGCTCAAGAACTGCCACAACAGCAGCCATGGCCCCAAACAACACATAGTAGAACAACTCCATTGCTCCTCTCTCTCTCTCTTCTCAACTGCCACTCAGATATTCTTCTTCTTCTTCCTTCAAATGGGTGTGTTTGTTCGTTAATATATATACTGAAGCAACGTATACGCGGTTTCTTCTGCGCTGTAATCCTCTAAAAGAAATGTCACTTTTACTGTGACGATTTATCAGATGTAATCTCAGCCTTTCATTTTAGACTAAAAGACACGTGGCAATTAAGTATTGTGTGATATCTGTCGGTGGTTATGTACCCAACTTCATAGTATCCTTATTGCTCCCATCTGAACCAAAAAAAAAAAAGAAAAAAAAAACTTTTTTTTCAATTTTTATTTATACTTCAAAATATCCGTCTCATTTAATATTATTTTGACTTGACATGAAATTTTATAAAAATAAAAAAAATTGAATTTTATAGTCAATCATTTTGTTAGGGATAAAACATACACTTTAAAGTTGAAATGCTACAAGATATAAAAAGGTTTTATATTTTTAGATTGATCAAAAAGGACAGTGAATATGTCATATAGAATATGTGCGTATGTATTGCTTTAATTTTATATAAATTTAAATATTTATTTGTATTTACTTAAGTAAAAGATATATTTATATTTCTCTAGTTAATATTAAGTGAATTTATGAAGCAATAATATATCTATTAACAAAATATATGACATAAATTAAATATCATTTTCCACTTTTTTGCTCCTTTAATTATTGTCAATCTTTTTTTAAAAAAATAGAAATAATATAAAGTGAAATTATAAACATACGCAATTAACTCTCTTGACCTTAACACCT
The DNA here is from genome assembly GCA_027705065.1 of Solanum peruvianum. Taxonomy (NCBI): domain Eukaryota; kingdom Viridiplantae; phylum Streptophyta; class Magnoliopsida; order Solanales; family Solanaceae; genus Solanum; species Solanum peruvianum. Next base: position 51,782,352 of record JAKWJD010001757.1, read on the forward strand.
AAAAAATGTAAATATAAGACAAAAATAAAATACTAGAATTCAAAATTTTATATTAAATTTTAAATAATTTAGTTATTTTAAACTACAAAAATATTTTTTTAGAAAAACTCATTTAATATAAAATATAAAGAGCAACAAGCATTTATAAATATTTTTGGTCAAATGATCAAAGGTGTTGAAAGTCTTTTTTGTTCATTTCAATTTCAATATTACACAAAGAGAAGCTTTGTCATGTTATTATTGTCTACTCCTGCCATCTCATTTTAAAAGTCAATTTTATTTAAATTAAAATCACTTTAGAATCTAAAAATTTAAGAGAAAATAATTAACCTATTTTATTTATTAAATAAAAATAATTTAATAATTTTGTTTTTATTGAAATGTGAAACGAGTTAAAAAGAGAGAGCTGAGAGCTTAATTTTTTTATTTTTCATTTAAAATCTGACTAAATTTAAATTCGTTCCAAGCAATTCCACGATGAAGGATAGAGTGTTTCCCACTAAAAGTGATTTTCTATAAATAAATTCAAACCCAAAATTTTTAATAAAAAAGATTAAACATTTATTACTCTACCACCAATCTCGTTAAAAATGAGAGGAGGGTTAGAAGCACCAAATTTTCCAAATATATAAATATATTTATTTTCATTTCGCTTTCATTATCACTATTTAATATCACATGGGCTTTCTCATGAACTTTTAATTTTTCGTTTCCCACTGCTAAATTCCATTGTCGATAACGTGTGTATTTTCCTTTATTTAATTTATTTTGGTAATGTCCATAACTGGTAAACCGACAGAAATATAAGAAATCACTATTTCTCATAAGGTAAAGTCACGGTCTAGCCATAAATAAATAAATAGTAGTAATTAATAGGGAAACTAGGTTAAAATGCTTAGGAATTAATTATCGAAAAGTAAAGTAATTATATAGTATTAAAAATGGAATAAAATAATTTATATTGTTAGGTCAATGAGTTGTTGAAAATATAGCAATGGTGCTATTTGTTTGTTTTTGGAACAAAAAATAACATTATTATTATTATTATTATTATTAGCAGCAGCAGCTAGGTCTAGTAAATGTATTGTGTTTCCACTAATAAATTTCACATAAAATGCTAATTAACAATAAACAATAATAGTTTGTTCAACGAAGTTTTTGAAAAGGTAGCGTGTAGATAGATTTTAAGATAAAAAAAATTGTTTTCAATAGATTTCGATTTGAAAAAATAACAGGAATGAAGAAATTAAGATAAATGAGCTACATAATAATAATAATAATAATAATAATAATAATAATAATAATAATAATAATAATGACTACTTATGAGTTATGGGTGATAGCTGCTATGGAAAAATCATGGAGATGGTGTGCATGCATTGTCTGCTTTATGGGTAGATTTTATATAATTTACTAATAATTGTGTTAAATTGTTTGACTATTAATTTGAACTAATTTACCAATTGTGTTGTATTATTATCGTGATTGCCTTTTTCTTGAACTTGAATTTTCAACTTAGCAAAAGAATTATTATTTAAGCTATTTACATTTTTGTGAAAATGTTACGTGTTACTTTCTCATCGTTCACTTTTAATTATCATGATTTTCTCTTTTAGAGTTAAACGATAAAATTTTTATTTTATATGTAAAAAAATTATTCATAATTTTTTTTATAATTTTTGAATACTTAAATTTTTTAATTAATCAAATTAATTTTCAAAAAACATATCATGACAGTTAAAAATAGACTAAAGAGTAATTAAAGGTGGAGTACTCTTAAAAGTGTCACAGTATGGCGTGATTAGTTTCCAATGGCCATATTAATTAGTGCTCTGGCTAGTTGAAAGTCCCAAATTAATTAAATGAATGAAGAAACAAAAACCTAATTTAGTGAGTTCTGTTTAGTTACTCAAAGCAAATTAACAGACAACACGCAACTGTCATTAATTAATATCAAAACATGAGCTAGAGTGGACCTAACTATTCTAGCTAAAATTTAAAATGATGAAGGGATATTATCGTTGAAAATCATATGCGTGTCACATTTTTATAATATATTGATAGTACGTAGAGGATTCAATTTTATTTATAAAAATAAATAAGTAAAATTTAAATGATTTACGATTCTTGAGTGGTCACACCAAAAATACGATGAAAATTGATTGAAGATGATTTTACGAGGTGATCAAAATCAATATTGAAAGAATGAACTATAGCTCGTCTTCATCTTTAAAAAATTAATAATAAGTGTTTTAATTAAATAGTAATGAATATATAGATATGATATTTGGACTATGTAGAAATTTACTTATCTAAATAAGATTTAATTTGAAGAAAAATAATAACTAGTACCTTCTTGATTATGTGAAAAGTTACTTGTTTAAATAAGGGTAAATTTATAAAAATAAAATGAAATGAAGTGATTATTACCTTCTGAATTATAGAAAATTTCACTTATTTAAATTATCCTTAATTAAAATAGTTACCTGAAAATTCACTTAAAATTATAGTACGTTATCACAATACTTATATTAATTCATCAATAGTCTTCTATTTTGTGAAGTAATTTGGAGAATAAGTATTTTAATGTACACGCTAAAATATCTAATGAGAGTGTAAGTTTTTTCTTAATTTTTCTGATTTTATACCTAAATTATTGAGAGTGAGTTTCCTAAGTGGGCTATCACATATTAGTTACTGAAATACAGTTAGACTAATTTTTCATGATATTTTTTTTGTTTGAAATTTTGTCACGTGACACTCATGTAGAAAAATAATTACAGCAAAGAATATTTTAATACATTAGTATATTAATTAGTTTAAAATTAAGGTTAAAAATCAAAGCTATCGCCGTATAAAATAGTATATCTTAATTGATGATATCTTTGATTTGAGTGGAGAGAATTAGTGAGTTGGAAGAAGATAATTAACAATATATATCAAAAAAATTAATGTGTCACTATATAAAGTTATTGTATACGCTAGATGGATGAAGATTTTATAAACAAATGCGTCAACAAACATTTATTTTTAGACAAATATTTAGTTAATGTCTCGATTATTTTGTTAACTATTGAGTAACAACTTAGCTAAAAAATTCAAACTCTCAATAATGCATATATAAAATCAATAAAATGAAATAGTTTAACGGTATATTTTATTCTTTAACTTTAAGGAGTCATTTGTTGTGAAGGATTGTACAAAATAGTCATGGGACTAAATTGTAGTGTCACTTAATTTATTATTTGGTTGACATGTAGGGGATAACTTATATCGGGATAAGTCATATTATTCCTCTTTTTGGGTGGTATAATAATATGGGGATAAAATAATTAAATGACAAAAATATCTTTTAAAACCTTTTTATACATCACTTTTCACATTCATGAAGGGTACTTTTTGTAAACAAATAAATTATTCTTAAGATCTATGCAAAGCCTATTATTTTGAACTAAACAAAACCAAACACTCAATAAAAAAATATTTTCAACATAACTTATCTCATCATCATTAAAAAAATTTTTGCCGTGGTTTTCGGTTGTCGCTTTGCGAATTCAATTAGCTATACCCATCAAGTCCCACTGTTTCAAGTCAAATGCACCACGGTTAGTTTCACTGGGCCCTGGAGACGCAACCGATTTGTAATGTCTCCAGTGACCCTGCTGAGGCTCGAGCTGGCAATCTGAAGGACTTTGTCCTCATGCCTTTACCAGCTAAGCTACCCCTCAGGGTTGTCACAACAATCTGATAACTCCAATCAAATGCGAAATAAAAATACTTCTATATATTAATTATGAAATTATTATATTTAATACCTCATACCGAATAAGCCATTAAAATAAACGGAGGAATATTTTTTTTATTTCCCATTGTATTTTCAAAATCTATATTAGAGTTTCAATTAAATTTGGATCACGCTCTACAAAGCTCATCACAATGATGCTTCCAATAAAATTTTCTTTCATATCGAAGATTCAAATTCAAAATCTCTAATTAAGAATGAAATATTCTCACTAAAATTATATCGGTGAGGAATACTTTATTCAAAACCTGCATAGGTAGCACATGAGTGCCTTGCACGAACAGCACTTGTCAACTACGATTTTCAATGATACTCTCAACTCTCATCATCTCAAAGTTAGGCTATTTCTATTCCTATGAAGTAGTTAGGCACAAAACTCTCCCTTTACACCGGGGAGCCTACTTAAATGACTATAGTCTACTTAAATGACTATAGTCTTTTATCTGAATATTATTTTTTCCATTTTTATAGATCAATGAACATTAATTAATTATTTTATTTTTTTATGTAAATTAAATATATAATTTTAAGGGTAATAATTTTTAATGGTAAAATAAATAGAATAATATAGAATTAATTTTGTGAAATGACAAATACTTTCTCCATTTTTATTTTAATATCATCATTTTAAAATCATGACGAATAACAGTGATAATGTCAATTAAACTCAAATTGTATAAATTATATAAAGTATAATAAGTTGAAGATAATTAAGATATTTGACTAACAAAAGAAAATGTTAGTAATATGTAATTACCACTTTTTCCCAGTGAAAGCCTGAAGCTTGAACTTTAAATCAAACTAAGCCATTATTTAAACTAATTTACCAAAATAATATGTTTTTATTTTTTTTTACAAAATTAGTATAAAAGTATTTTTGTATAACGTTTTAGGGTATTTTTATTTTTAAAATTCAACGGACAAAAACTGACGGAGCTGACCACGCTAAATGAACAAACATACTCCTGAGTAACGTTTTAACGTTTATTGAGAGTCCAATCACGGTCTACTAAATCCAATCCTGCAAATGCAGAGTCAAATTTAAAACTTTACTATAAATTTACACCTAAAACATTATTCAGGGTAACTTTACTCGTTAATCTTTTGCAATGATGTCGTTAGTGTATAAATTTTCCCTTCAGGTGAGTTTTCTAGTGTGAATAATAAGCATTGTGCTATTTTTTGTCAAGTACACAACTAATCCAAGATTAGAGAAAGAATGATACCTCCCAATGGTTATAATACGATAAAATTACAAACTAAATGAATAATCAATAACCAAATAGATAATTACAAAAATTGCAAAATTTATATCTTTTAGCTGATTAGAGGTGGTGGAAGTATAACCCCCCATCTTAGCAAAATTGTTTTCCATAACCACTGGAAAAACACAAACCAAGTACAAAATAATTGAAATATGCATGATGTGTTGCTACTGTTCTTATTGATAATTAAAAAGTTTTCTGAGTAATAAAACATGTTGCTACTGGACAACAGTTTTTATAATTGAGACATTAACACAAAATGCAAAGGGACTACAACTTGTACTACTGAAACAAGGATGTAAGTTGTAACAAATCATTCAAAGCTGCAATTTTTTTCTGAAAAAATGGCCAATTGGTCTTGATGACCTTTCTCCTGATTCTGAAAACATAATCCCTACAAATCATGAAATCTCATCTCATACACATCCATAAAATCTCATACCACAAATCGCAACATAAAACTCATCTCATACCATAAATATATAGTTACATGAAATCTTAAAATATGTTTGAATATTGCTAAGACGGGGGGTTATACTTTGTCACGACCCAAATCGGGGACGCGACTGGCACCCACATTCACCCTCCTATGTGAGCGAACCAACCAATCTAAACCTTAACATTTCAATTTATATCAACAGAAAATAATGCGGAAGACTTAAACTCAATAATAAAAACAATTCCAAACTATTATTATTATCCCCAAAATCTGGAAGTCATCATCACAAGAACATCTATCCTCAAATTACTAAACTAAGAATATCTAAGAAAACAAATACAAATAGAAAGCTAGTCCATGCCGGAAGTTCAAGGCATCAAGACTTGAAGAAGAAGATCCAGTCCAAGATAGACGCATTAGCTCACCCTGAATTTCCGAAAGTAGTGAAGACTGGCTTGATTACTGCTGAGTTGAAGTTGACGGAACGTTTGCTGCATTACACAAATAACAAAGAAGAAAACATAAAAGTAGGGGGTCAGTACAACCACAAGTACTGAGTAGATATCATCGGCCAACTCAAAATAGGAGATAATATATATCAAGTAATATTATAAATCAACTATAAACTCCACATGTAGCAACAACAAGTATTATAATCGTCAATAAATACCATCAAGTTCATCCATGAGGGCTCAAGCCTCAATACCATACTCATTTGGGAATTAAGTTCATTATGTTGAGTATATTATCATCTTTCAAGATTCAATTATCTTTCTTCCTCTTGTGTCGGTACGTGACACTCCGATCCCCTACCACTATGTGTCGGTACGTGACACTCCGATCCCCTAATTCTACGTGTCGGTTCGTGACACCCGATCCCCTATATGTGTCGGTATGTGACACTCCGATCCCCTATATGTGTCGGTACGTGACACTCCGATCCCCTATATGTGTCGGTACGTGACACTCCGATCCCCTATATCTACGTGTCGGTTCGTGACACCCGTCCCACTAATACTATGTGTCGGAACGTGACACTCCGATCCACTAATTCTATGTGTCGGAACGTGACACTCCGATCCCCTATATGTGTCGGTACGTGACACTCCGATCCCCTATATCTACGTGTCGGTTCGTGACACCCGTCCCACTAATACTATGTGTCGGAACGTGACACTCCGATCCACTAATTCTATGTGTCGGAACGTGACACTCCGATCCACTAATTTCATTCTATCCGTTCATCAAGCCTTCTCTATACCAAGGCATCATCAATCCCATTACTTTAAGTCATCAAGCCTTCTTTTATACCAAGGCATCATCATTAATAACGTAGATTAAAGTTTCTTTCAAGATTTGGGATTCAATGGTTTTCATCATGCTTGTTTTATCAAAATCACATAATCATATTCATGCAAGCATACAATTAAGCATATAGACAGGTTTACAATACCACTAATACATATCATACCCTATTAAGAGTTCACTACGAATATCGTAAAATAAACCATAACCTACCTCCACCGAAGAATTGATCAAACAAGCTAATCCTCAAGCTGCGTTTTCTCCTCCCTCTTGATTCGTTCTCTTCTCTCTCTCTTGTTCTTTCTATTTTTCTTATTCAAACCCTCTTTCTTTTAACCTAATTAACATATAATTAAGTGTAAAGGATGACCATAATAACCCTCTAATTAACTTAAGGTTACCTCTTTTAACCCCCAAGTAATTAGACTTATTAATATTAACCCTCTAACTTTGTAATTAAGGAAAGAATAGTCCAAAACGTCCCTTAAAACGTGTGAAGAAATCCTATTCTGCCTGGGATTTGCGCAACCTGTGACGGCCCGTCGTGCCTGCGACGGTCCGTCACGCAGGTCGTCGCAGCCCCACAGGACTTACGTGGACTGTGATGGCCCGTCACACCTGTGACGGTCCGTCCTGCGCCTCCGTCATGACGGTCAGAGACTCGTTTCCCGTACCAAATTCTCAAAAGTTGAAGTGTTTTGCAACGGGAGCTCACGACGGTTCATCGTGGCTGTGACGGCACGTCCTGCAGGTAAGTCACAGATTACAGAGAGTCGATTTTCAGTACCCAATTTCAGAATTCCTAAGTATATTGAAACGAGACCCTGTGACAAGCCGTCGTGCCTGTGACGGTCCGTCGTGGGTTCCGTCGTTTCAGCCAATTTTCCAGAAATAAAATCTGCTGCTCGAAACGACTAAACAGGTCGTTACATACTTCCATCTCTAATCAGCTAAAGATATAAAGATGGGGGGTTTTAGGTGTAAAACGTTAAGTAACGTTTTAAATTTCCAGGATTTAAGTCTGCATTTGCAAGATTGGATACAGTGGCCCGTAATTGGATTCTCAATAAACATACTCCTGAGTAACATTTTAGGTGTAAAACGTTATTTAGGAGTACGTTTATTCATTTAACGTCGTCAACTCCGTTAGTTTTTATCCGTTGAATTTTTAAAATAAAAACACCCTAAAACGTTACTCAGGAATATTTTATACTAGTTTTGTAAAAAAAAAAAAAACATATTATTTTGGTGAATTGGTTTAAATAATGGCTTAGTTGGGTCAAAAATTCCCTGAAACTTGGGTTCCTCCTCTTTCACAGCTTCCTTCTGTTTTTCAAGAGCCCGGTTTGTGGTTGAACCAAATACAAGCTTCCCTTGTGAATGACTACTCGATTTTTCGGAGCAGCAACAAATTTCTTATCGCCATTATGTTTGCTTGGAGCTGTTGTTTCAGGAGCAAAATCTACTTCACAGTCTCTCTCAATAATACTTATTCCATTACAAGGTTTCGTTGAATATAATATTTTTTTTTATCATTGTAACTCACATAATACTATTAAGCAAGTAAAGTTTTCTCAGTGTCATCTCCAATACAGCCTTCGGATCCTTCGTGTGAGGTTGCAGCTTGACATATTTACCCTTAGGAAGACTTACATTTTTCATCTGTCACTACATCACCTTCTTCTTGTAAGCATAAATTTTGCATCATCCAATATGGCATAAATATTATTCCTTCTTCTGCAATGAACTCCAAAACACACCACAGTATGAAATAACATTGGATAATCAATTTTGTCTCCGTTTTCTAATTGTGTTTATCAATGAAAGATGGAGGATTACGTCTGCTTGAATCATCGTCCATCCTATTCATATCCATTGTTAAACACGATTTCTGTTCTTGAATGTTACTTCAAATTCTATGGATTCTGTATATTGAAAATCTAATTAGTAACATCCCTATTTATGTTTAAGAGGTAGAAAAAACATATTCCTGTACAAACAAATCCGAACTAGACGTAATTAAATAAATATAAAAAGTGACAAGTATTCCTAAATAACTTAGGATTTCTATTCCTCAATTATTATTTCAATATTAAGGTATAGATAATCTTAAAACAGTCTAATAATCAAAACACAAAATAAAATAATTTATATATTACATCTATAAAATTATAAATACATAATACATGCACCGAAAATAAAGGGAGGAGTACTTTAGTAAAAAAAAAAAATTGAGAAATTAGCACATGATGAGTGCCTTGCACGAACAGCACTTGTCAACTATGATTTCCAATGATAACTCTCAACTCTCATCATCTCAAAGTAAGGCACAAAACCCTCCCCCTTAATGATTATTGTCTTTTATCTTAATATAAATATACTCTATTTTCTTCATTTTTATTCGACCGTTATTATTTTAGATTTCATATTTTCTTAAAAAATTAGGTAATTTTATTATAATTATCTTATATTTCTAAATATATGTAACGACCTGTTTAGTCGTTTGAGCAGCAGATTTTTAATTCTGGAAAAACTGGCTGGGACGACGGAAGTAGTGACGGACCGTCGTAGTCACGACGGCCCGTCATGGATGTTTCGTCCCATGACACTTAGGATTCTTCAATTTGGATATTAAAATCGACTCTCTGTAAATTGTGACGGACCTGCAGGACGTGCCGTCACATCCACGACGAACCGTCGTGAGTTTCCGTTGCAAAACACTTCAACGTTTGAGAATTTGGTTCGAGAAACGAGTTTCTGACCGCCATGACGGACGTGCAGTACGGACCGTCACAGGCGTGACGGACCGTCACAGTGTCCGTGGTGACGATGGGAACCTTGGGAGGTGCGACGACCACCGTGACGGACCGTCGCAGGCACGACGGCCCGTCACAGGTCACGCAATCCCAGGCAGTTTAGGATTTCTCCACACGTTTTAAGGGTCGTTTTTGACTATTCTTTCCTTAATTATAAAGATTGAGGGGTAACATTAATAGGTCTAATTACTTAGGGGTTAAAAGGGGTAACCTTAAGTTAATTAGAGGGGTTTATTGTCCTCTTTCACACTTAATTATATGATTAATTAGGGTAAAGGAAAGAGGGTTTGAATAAAACAAACAAAAGAGAAAGAACAAGAGAGAGAAAAGAGAAACGAATTGAGGGAGATTGAACGAGAAAACGCAGCTTGAGGATAGCTTGTTGATTCAATTCTTCGGTGGAGGTAGGTTATGGTTTATATTACGATATTCGTAGTGAACTCTTGATAGTGAATAATATGTGTTGATGATATTGTAAACCTGTCTATATGCTTATTGTATGCTTGTATGAATATGATTATGTGATGTTGATAAAACAAGCATGATGAAAACCATTGAATCCCAAATCTTGAAAGAAACTTTAATCTATGATATTAATGATGATGCCTTGGTATAAAAGAAGGCTTGACGAATTAAAGTAATGGGATTGATGATGCCTTGGTATAGAGAAGGCTTGATGAACGGATGGAATGAATTTAGTGGATCGGAGTGTCACGTCCGACACATAGTATTAGTGGATCGGAGTGTCACGTACCGACACATAGTAATAGTGGATCGGAGTGTCACGTTCCGACACATAGTATTAGTGGGACGGGTGTCACGAACCAACACGTAGATATAGGGGATCGGAGTGTCACGTACCGACACATATAGGGGATCGGAGTGTCACGTTCCGACACATATAGGGGATCGGAGTGTCACGTTCCGACACATATAGGGGATCGGAGTGTCACGTTCCGACACATATAGGGGATCGGAGTGTCACGTTCCGACACATAGTGGTAGGGGATCGGAGTGTCACGTACCGACACAAGAGGAAGAAAGATAATAATCTCGAAAGATGATAATATACTCAACATAATGAACTTAATTCCCAATGAGTATGGTAATGAGGCTTGAGCCCTCATGAATGAACTTGATGGTATTTATTGACGATTATGATACTTGTTGTTGCTACATGTTGAGTTTATAGTTGAGTTATAATATTACTTGATATATATTATCTTCTATTTTGAGTTAGCCGATGATATCTACTCAGTACGTGTGGTTGTACTGACCCCTACTTTTATGTTTTTTCTTCTTGTTATTTGTGTAATGCAGCAAACGTTCCGTCAACTTCAATTCAACAGTAGATCTAGCCAGTCTTCACTTCATCGGAAATTCAGGGTGAGCTAATGCGTCTAGCTTGGACTGGGTCTCCTTCTTCAAGTCTTGATGCCTTGAACTTCCGGCATGGACTAGCTTTTACTTGTTTTTAGTTTTTTTAGACATTCTTAGTTTAGTAATTTGAGATAGATGTTCTTGTGGTGATGACTTCCAGATTTTGGGAATATTAATAATAGTTTTGAGTTGTTTTTATTAATGAGTTTAAGTCTTCCGCATTATTTTCTGTTGAAATATCTTGAAATGTTAAGGTTTAGATGGGTTGGTTCGCTCACATCGGAGGGTAAATGTGGGTGCCAGTCGCGTCCCCGATTTGGGTCGTGACAGACTTGGTATCAGAGCATTAGGTTCATTGGTCTCATCACACAAGAACAGGTCTAGTAGAGTCTTAAGGAACGGTAGGGGGACGCCTTTACTTTTCCTTGAGAGGCTATAAGACTTTAGGAAAATTCCATTCTTTCATTCTTTCTTTCGTGCTATTACTTGAGTCCAATTGGTATCTAGGTGATACAATTGGTATCTGACCATCTTCATTCTATCTCGCAGATGGTTAGAACTAGAGCAACGACCGCACCAGCAGCAACAACGGAAAGACAGGAAACTACTGAGCCAGCCACTGGGGCTGTGGCTCGAGGAGGAACAGCGGCAAGAGGCCGTGGAAGAGGTCGTGGGAGGACGTCCTCTAGAGGGAGAGGACGAGCCCTAGCCCATCTGATACTAGGGCGGTGACTCCTCCACCGACTGAGGACGTAGTAAGAGAGGGTGAGGAAGGGGAAACTGAACAAGGGCAGAATGAGGAAATGCCACCCCCAACCTACCCCAGAGATGATCAACCAAGTACTTGCTTATCTTAGCGGGTTGTCTGATCAGGGTCAAGCACCTCCAGTGGTCTTCTGCACCAACACCTCCGGTTTCAGAGATACGACATGCGGCTACTATGGCTCCCCGCATGGATGCAACATTGGGAATAGGCACATTTCCACGTCTGACTACTGGGCCTATTATGACAAACGATCAACACGAACTTTTTAGTAAGTTCTTGAAATTGAAACCTCCAGTCTTCAAGGGTGCAGAATCTGAGGATGCTTATGATTTTCTGGTTGATTGTCATGAGCTACTACACAAGATGGGGATAGTAGAGAGGTTTGGTGTCGAGTTCGTGAGCTATCAGTTCCAAGGGAACGCCAAAATGTGGTGGCGTTCACATGTTGAGTGTCAACCAACAGAGGCACCACCTATGACTTGGGAATCATTCTCTACCCTATTTATGGAGAAATATATCCCAAGGACTTTGAGAGATAGAAAGAGGGATGAGTTCTTGAGTCTTGAACAGGGAAGGATGACAGTAACCGCGTATGAGGCTAAATTTCGCGCGCTATCCAGATATGCCACGCAACTTTGTTTCAGTCCACAAGAACGGATCCGCCGTTTTGTGAAGGGGTTGAGGTCAGAATTGCGGATTTCAGCCTTACAGATAGCGGCAACAGCAACATCCTTCCAAGAGGTGGTAGACTTTGTGATAGAGGTGGAAGGAGTGAAACCGGATGACTTCACCTCAACGTCACATCAAAAGGTTTCGAAGGGGAGGTGAGTTTAATGGTTCCTACTCTAGAGGACAGAACTCCGGAGGTCACTCAGTTCGACCAATTCAGTCTTCACTACAGACTGTAGTTGGGGGTCCACCTCAGAACGGTCAACACTACTCCGAGAGACCTATGCCTGACTCCAGAGAGTGCTATGGATGTGGGGAGATTGGACATATTAGGAGGAACTGTCCAAAACAGAGTTACAGAACCCCAATGGCTAGAGGTATGGGGTGGTAATGGTAGAGGTCGTTATTCTGGAGGGCGTGGTGGCCGAGGTAATGGTTGTCACCAAAACGGCAGAGGTGATGGGCAAAACGGAGCCACTACTACACAACATGGTAGGGGCAACGGACAGACAAATAATGGGGCTCATTGCTACGCTTTCCCTGGGAGATCTGAAGCGGAGGCGTCTGATGCTGTATCACACAGGTAACCTTCTGATTTGTGATTGCATGGCTTCCGTGTTGTTTGATCCCGGATCCACGTTTTCATATGTATCTTCCTCATTTGCTAACGGTCTAAATTTACATTGTGAATTACTTGACATGCCTATTCGTGTTTCTACTCCGGTGGGTGAGTCTGTGATAGTCGAAAAAGTGTATAGGTCTTGTTTGGTAATTTTGTGGGGAGCAACACTTATGTAGATTTGGTTATTTTAGAAATGGGTGACTTTGATGTAATTCTGGGTATGACTTGGCTTTCTCCAAACTTTGCGATTTTGGATTGCAATGCTAAAACAGTGACGTTAGCCAACCTGGGGCAGATCCGTTAGTGTGGGAGGGTGACTACACTTCCAATCCGGTGCGTATATCTCCTTTATTCGTGCCAGAAGATGGTTAGTAAGGGTTGTCTAGCTTTCTTGGCACATCTTAAGGATGACACTACTCAAGTACCATCGATTGAGTCAGTTTCGGTAGTCTGTGAGTTTTTGGATGTGTTCCCTGCAGATCTTCCCGGTATGCCACCAGATAGGGATATAGACTTCTGCATTGATTTGGAACCCGGTACTCGCCCCATTTCTATACCCCCGTATAGAATGGCTCCCGCCGAATTAAGAGAGTTAAAGGCTCAACTTCAAGAGTTGTTGAGCAAGGCTTCATTAGACCAAGTGCATCTCCTTGGGGTGCTCCGGTCTTGTTTGTAAAGAAGAAGGATGGGAGTTTCGAATGTGCATAGATTACCGACAGTTGAACAAAGTAACTATTAAGAACAAGTACCCCATTCCTCGCATTGATGACTTGTTCGATCAGTTACAAGGTGCTTGTGTCTTCTCAAAGATTGACTTGAGGTCCGGTTATCACCAATTGAAAATACGAGCAACGGATGTTCCAAAGACTGCTTTTCGAACTAGGTATGGGCATTATGAATTTGTGGTAATGTCGTTTGGTCTTACTAATGCCCCTGCTGCCTTCATGAGCTTGATGAACGGGATTTTCAAGCCATACTTGGACCTCTTTGTGATTGTGTTTATTGATGATATACTGATATACTCCAAGAGTAAGAAGGGCATGAGAGCATTTGAGAATGGTGTTAGAGTTGTTGAGAAGAAAAAGCTTTATGCGAAATTCTCTAAGTGTGAGTTTTGGCTAGATTCAGTGTCCTTCTTGGGGCACGTGGTTTCTAAGGATGGAGTGATGGTGGATCCATCTAAGATTGAGACAGTGAAGAATTGGGTAAGACCTACAAACGTGTCAGAAATAAGGAGTTTTGTGGGGTTAGCTAGCTACTACTACCGCCGATTCGTCAAGGGATTCTTTTCCATTGCTTCCCAATTGACGAACTTGACTAAGCAAAACGTCCCATTTGTATGGTCGGATGAGTGTGAGGAGAGCTTCCAGAAGCTTAGACTTTGTTGACTACCGCACCTATCCTCACTTGCCGGTAGAGGGCAAAAACTTCATTGTTTATTGTGATGCATCCTATTCTGGGTTGGGTGCAGTGCTAATGCAAGAGAAGAATGTGATTGCTTATGCTTCGAGGCAATTAAAGGTGCATGAGCGTAACTATCCGACCCATGATTTGGAGTTGGCCGCGGTAGTATTTGCACTAAAGCAATGGAGACACTACTTGTATGGGGTTAAGTGTGAAGTCTACACGGACCATCGTAGCCTACAGTATGTATTCACTCAGAAAGACTTGAACTTGAGACAGAGGAGATGGATGGAACTACTGAAGGACTACGACATCACTATCTTGTATCATCCGGGGAAGGCGAATGTTGTGGCAGATGCCTTGAGTAGAAAGGCCGGAAGCATGGGAAGTCTAGCTCATTTGCAAGCTTCTAGACGCCCATTGGCTAGAGAAGTGCAGATTTTGGCTAATGACCTTATGAGGTTAGAAATAAACGAGAAGGGAGGATTGTTAGCTTGTGTAGAGGCAAAATCCTCTTTTCTTGATCAAATTAAGGGGAAACAGTTTGATGATGAGAAACTAAGGCGAATTCGAGATAAAGTGTTGCAAGGAGAGGCTAAGGAAGCAATAATCGATGGGGAAGGTGTTTTGAGGATCAAGGGAAGAGTATGTGTACCCCGCATCGATGATTTGATCACCACTATTCTTACAGAAGCTCATAGTTCCGGATATTCTATACATCCTGGTGCAACCAAGATGTATCGCGACCTAAAGCAACACTTCTGGTGGAGTAAAATGAAGCGAGATATTGTTGAGTTTGTTGCCAAGTGTCCAAATTGTCAACAAGTAAAGTATGAACACCAAAGGCCCGGAGGAACACTTCAGAGAATGCCCATTCCTGAATGGAAGTGGGAGAGAATCGCAATGGACTTTGTGGTTGGTCTTCCAAAGACATTGGGTAAGTATGACTCTATTTGGGTGATTGTTGATAGGTTAACTAAGTCTGCTCACTTCATTCCCGTCAAGGTGACCTACAATGCAGAGAAGTTAGCCAAGATCTACATATCAGAAATCGTTCGGTTGCATGGAGTTCCACTCTCAATCATATCAGATAGAGGTACGCAGTTTACTTCTAAGTTTTGGAGAACATTGCATGCTGAATTAGGTGCTAGATTGGACCTTAGTACTGCATTTCATCCTCAGACCGATGGTCAGTCTGAGCGAACGATTCAAGTTTTGGAGGATATGCTTCGCGCATGTGTGATAGAGTTTGGTGGCCATTGGGATAGTTTCTTACCTTTGGCAGAGTTTTCATATAATAATAGCTATCACTCTAGTATCGACATGGCCCCATTTGAAGCATTATGGGAGGAGGTGTAGATCTCCCATTGGTTGGTTTGATGCCTTCGAGGTTAGACCTTGGGGGACTGATCTGTTAAGAGATTCTATGGAGAAGGTGAAAGCTATTCAAGAAAAGCTTTTAGCGGCTCAAAGTAGACAAAAGGAGTACGCAGACCGAAAGGTTAGAGACTTGGAGTTCATGGAAGGTGAACAAGTCTTGTTGAAGGTTTCGCCCATGAAAGGGGTGATGCGGTTTGGTAAAAGAGGTAAGTTAAGTCCAGGTATATTGGACCATTTGAAGTGCTTAAGAGAATAGGGGAGGTGGCTTATGAATTAGCCTTGCCCCCAGGGCTGTCCGGAGTGCATCCAGTGTTTCATGTATCCATGTTGAAGAGATACCACGGAGATGGAAACTACATTATCCGTTGGGATTCAGTTTTGTTGGATGAGAACTTGACTTATGAAGAGGAACCGGTTGCTATATTAGATAGAGAAGTTCGCAAACTGAGGTCGAGAGAGATTGCATCCATCAAAGTGCAATGGAAGAATCGACCGGTTGAAGAGGCTACTTGGGAGAAGGAGGCAGATATGCAAGAAAAATACCCACATCTGTTTACAGATTCAGGTACTCCTTTTCGCCACTGTTTTTCTTCTTTTGATCGTTCGGGGACGAACGATGGGTAAATTGGTATCTATTGTAACGACCTGTTTAGTCGTTTGAGCAGCAGATTTTTAATTCTGGAAAAACTGGCTGGGACGACGGAAGTAGTGACGGACCGTCGTAGTCACGACGGCCCGTCATGGATGTTTCGTCCCATGACACTTAGGATTCTTCAATTTGGATATTAAAATCGACTCTCTGTAAATTGTGACGGACCTGCAGGACGTGCCGTCACATCCACGACGAACCGTAGTGAGTTTCCGTTGCAAAACACTTCAACGTTTGAGAATTTGGTTCGAGAAACGAGTTTCTGACCGCCATGACGGACGTGCAGGACGGACCGTCACAGGCGTGACGGACCGTCACAGTGTCCGTGGTGACGATGGGAACCTTGGGAGGTGCGACGACCACCGTGACGGACCGTCGCAGGCACGACGGCCCGTCACAGGTCACGCAATCCCAGGCAGTTTAGGATTTCTCCACACGTTTTAAGGGTCGTTTTTGACTATTCTTTCCTTAATTATAAAGATTGAGGGGTAACATTAATAGGTCTAATTACTTAGGGGTTAAAAGGGGTAACCTTAAGTTAATTAGAGGGGTTTATTGTCCTCTTTCACACTTAATTATATGATTAATTAGGGTAAAGGAAAGAGGGTTTGAATAAAACAAACAAAAGAGAAAGAACAAGAGAGAGAAAAGAGAAACGAATTGAGGGAGATTGAACGAGAAAACGCAGCTTGAGGATAGCTTGTTGATTCAATTCTTCGGTGGAGGTAGGTTATGGTTTATATTACGATATTCGTAGTGAACTCTTGATAGTGAATAATATGTGTTGATGATATTGTAAACCTGTCTATATGCTTATTGTATGCTTGTATGAATATGATTATGTGATGTTGATAAAACAAGCATGATGAAAACCATTGAATCCCAAATCTTGAAAGAAACTTTAATCTATGATATTAATGATGATGCCTTGGTATAAAAGAAGGCTTGACGAATTAAAGTAATGGGATTGATGATGCCTTGGTATAGAGAAGGCTTGATGAACGGATGGAATGAATTTAGTGGATCGGAGTGTCACGTCCGACACATAGTATTAGTGGATCGGAGTGTCACGTACCGACACATAGTAATAGTGGATCGGAGTGTCACGTTCCGACACATAGTATTAGTGGGACGGGTGTCACGAACCGACACGTAGATATAGGGAATCGGAGTGTCACGTACCGACACATATAGGGGATCGGAGTGTCACGTTCCGACACATATAGGGGATCGGAGTGTCACGTTCCGACACATATAGGGGATCGGAGTGTCACGTTCCGACACATATAGGGGATCGGAGTGTCACGTTCCGACACATAGTGGTAGGGGATCGGAGTGTCACGTACCGACACAAGAGGAAGAAAGATAATGAATCTCGAAAGATGATAATATACTCAACATAATGAACTTAATTCCCAAATGAGTATGGTAATGAGGCTTGAGCCCTCATGAATGAACTTGATGGTATTTATTGACGATTATGATACTTGTTGTTGCTACATGTTGAGTTTATAGTTGAGTTATAATATTACTTGATATATATTATCTTCTATTTTGAGTTAGCCGATGATATCTACTCAGTACGTGTGGTTGTACTGACCCCCTACTTTTATGTTTTTCTTCTTGTTATTTGTGTAATGCAGCAAACGTTCCGTCAACTTCAATTCAACAGTAGATCTAGCCAGTCTTCACTTCATCGGAAATTCAGGGTGAGCTAATGCGTCTAGCTTGGACTGGGTCTTCTTCTTCAAGTCTTGATGCCTTGAACTTCCGGCATGGACTAGCTTTTACTTGTTTTTAGTTTTTTTTTAGACATTCTTAGTTTAGCAATTTGAGATAGATGTTCTTGTGGTGATGACTTCCAGATTTTGGGAATATTAATAATAGTTTTGAGTTGTTTTTATTAATGAGTTTAAGTCTTCCGCATTATTTTCTGTTGAAATATCTTGAAATGTTAAGGTTTAGATGGGTTGGTTCGCTCACATCGGAGGGTAAATGTGGGTGCCAGTCGCGTCCCCGATTTGGGTCGTGACAATATATCCAAACTATCGTAAATGAAATCGGATATTCTCTACCATATTTTTGAGATATAGGTGCTCCTATTGTTCAAAAACTAGAGTGTATATGCCCTTCACTCTAATTGAAGATTAGATAGGGACACGTGACACAATCTTATTCGTCGATGCAACATTTAATAAATGTTAAGGTCGGTATGAATTTCTCAATTAATTTGATAAGATTATGAGTAGGTCCGTCAGTATAAAGCGTGAATGCTCTAGTTTTTGGACGGCAGAGCACAGATGTCCCAAAGGTATGACGGAAGATATCTGCATACCATTTACGATAGTTCAAGACATATTTGTCATTTTTTTCCTTTTTTAATTAATAAACTTTGATTAATTAATTTAACTAATGAACATGAATTAATTACTTTATTTTTCTATACTCGTCAAAAGCATAATATTAAGGCTAACTCTCAAATGTAATATAGAAATAATAATGTCATTTATGCATTTGATTTTATAAAATAACAAATATTAATGAATATATATATTTTAGTAAGGATGACATGCAAATAGGAAAGAAGAAAATCTTATATACATATATATATATATATATATATATTGATATTTATATTGAATCAATGAGTTCAAGATTAGAAAGATGGGGTTGAGGTTTTAATTTGATACGAACTCATTTGGTTTAGTGGATCGGGTTTGGACTAAAAGAGAAAATCAGGTCAATTTAATCGAAATTGGGTAATTTTAGTTGATTTGTGACTTTCCATTCAATTGAGGGATAGAAGTGACAATTATAGTAACGACAAGGATAAAAATAACTTTATTTTAATGACAAAAATAAGAATAACTCCATTTAACTAATAAACCAAAATTGAGGGATATTTTTTTGTCCTTTTTCTTGATAAGAATGATATTGTCTTGGAGGATAACCAATTACTTGGGTATTTTTTTCCTATGATAAAGGTTTTTGGGCCTGAAAAGTTGGTTCTGGACTCCTTGATGATGAGGAGACACAATTAGTTGGGCTCATATAACAAGTAAAGATGTGGGATTTGATTGTTGGCCCAACTCAAATGCTCCTTGAACTTGTGATCCTTATGTGTTCATAGAAAACCTTCAAGGTCAAAAGTTAAAACTTCTTAAATTTGAACTTCGGAGGCTAAAAGTCTAAAGCTCCACAACCTTCGAGACTATTTTTGTCAATCAATCGTTTTCAAGTAATTAAAGAGCAAAACTCTATGACCTAAAAAGAGTCGAAGATCAAATGGATGAGTTGTAATAAATTGAACTAAAATGTGATGAAGAGCGTAACCCAACCCATTCGATTATATTTGAACTTATGTTAATAAAGTTAGGGAATTAAGTGTATTATATACAATTATCACTTCAGCTCCTATACTATTTCAACTTCTTTTAACAAAATGTACTATTTATTATTCTCAAAAACCTCATATTTATTTGTCATTGGTTTTCTACCCAATGTTTGATATTCAATTGAAGCCCGACTAAATTTGAATTCGGTTCAGGAAGTTTCACATTAGAGAATAAAATGTTTCCTAACAAAGGTGACTCAAACCTGAGATATCTGATAAAGGTGAAAGAGAACTTATCACTCCACATTCATTTGTCAATGCTTAAACTTAAATAAATAACTTAATTATTTCAACAATCGAACTTTAATTTTAAATTATGTGAACTGGTGAATTTATCTATCCAATCTCCACTTTATAGCATGTGTATTTATGTGTACTACTACATTTTGGTCCAAAATAGTTATGGTTAATTTTTTTAATATAATTTAAATAAATAAGATTTTATATAACTAAAAAATCATTAATAATCTATTTCTTTTCTTTAGAAGTGAATAATCTGATGTGCACGGCACCAGAATACTAGTTCCTTCATAAATCTTTCGGTCCATTTTACTTGTCGTGCTTATTAAAAACAAATGATCTCAAACAGTTTTCATCTTGAAAAATCAAAATATTCTTAATTGTTTGTTTTCCATCTTTGCTTTACCTTAGTCATAAAAATATGGGGAAAAAAATAATGTGGTGAAATGAGAGAAGTTCATTTTTATTTGTCTGCCTTACGAAAAAGATATGTCCATTTTTACTTGTACCGTTTAAAATCAAATTCATCACATTAATTTCTACCTTATTATTAATTAAGTCTTCTCTCAATGTATTTCTCATAGTAATGAATTTATTATATTCAAAATATAATCTAGTAAAATTGACATTCTATTTATTGATTCTTAAAAAATGTGTCAAGTCAAATTTGGATAAATAAAATAAACAGAGATAATATTAAATTGGAAAAAGTAATTAATAAGAATAATTAATTCAATTATTGTTTAATTTGTATTTTTTTTTAAAAAAAAAGGTGCAAAACAAAACATGTGAGTAAAATAGACGATCTATTAATTGCCACACTTTTAAGTTGAGTTGTGGAGAATGGACAGTAGGGAAAATGTCATAATGATATCCAGATTTTTTTTTATAGGAAATGGATAGCTTATTGCCCACAAGTCAAAGAGGAAAAGAGCAAAAATAAATTAAGTAAAGGATTTTATGAAAAAATTTCCCTTTTTAAATTTGGTGAGTTTATTGTTTTATTACTCTCTCCGTTTCAAAAAGATTAGCTTAGTTTGCTTGGAACGGAGTTTAAGAAAAGAAAGAAGACTTTTTAATCTTGTGATTCAAATTTAAGTTATGTCAAATGTACCAAAATGTTCTTTAATCTTTTGGTGCTAAACATGCCACGTGGAAAATTAAAGTTAAAGTGTTGCCAAAAAAGAAAAACGATCATTCTTTTGTAAATAAACAAAAAATGAAATAGAAACATTTTTTTTAAACGGAGGGAGTATTTTTTAATTTTATTTTTTGTTGGTTCCATTCATGTTCATTGTCTATTGTTCAATTGGCAAAGTCAAAGAAAAGATCAAGTTTCTACAATGTCATGCAATAAAACAACAAAGTCAATCACCTTTATTAATGGATATTGATTCTTTTCTACCTTACCTAATTATTCAATGGGGAATCAATAAAGTTTGCTATCTTCACTAACAAATTTCTTTCAATAGTAGAGAATGATGCACTTTCTTTTTGAACAATATGGAGACTCTTCTAAATAATGAAATGCGAATATCATCTATCAAATTTATATTTATTGACTCTAAAAAATTTAAGTATAATTTTAAGAGATTTAATTATGATTATAAAAGATCTCTTTCATGATTTTGAAGGATTAGAAATATACTTACTTTCTATATATAATCATTTTATATGTAGAAATAAATGCATTGAAATATTGTAAGATTGAAAGAAAAATATTACTAAATTTCTCTCTATTGTAGTACTAAATTTCTAATACTTTCTTTTAAGTAATGAATTTTTAGATGCGAACTCAGAATAAGAAGATAACTAGAACATTATTAGAGGCAGAAGTATGTAATCAAACTAGGACATTATTAGAGGCAGAAGTATGTAATCAAAATTGTGTTACACCATATGGATATTGCTTTCGTAGTAAATCTTAGTATCAAACACATGTGAAAAAATGTATTAAAAAGGTATACATTAAACGATAAAAATTAACACATTTCCTTATGTGGTTCAATATAGTACCTTAACTTTACTTTAGACATCATGGTGAACTCTCTAGATATACAATTATTTTTAATTTAAAATGAAGAAAAAATACATTTATCAAAGATTTGAACAGATATTAGCATATACTTGTGCGTTGGACAAGTGCATTAAATAAGCTTTTGTGTTTCAAATTACTTAACAAGATATATGATCCTTCTTTTTAAGTGTGTATATATATATATATAATAAAATCAAAATAAACGAATACACGTACTCTGCTATATTTAGTTCCTCAAACTTCAAAGGGGTGAGAGTGGAGGTTTGGAAGAGGTGACACGTTATTATTTCACCTCGTAATCTGCTGCTTCTTGGGCGAGACGGTGAGAAAATATATTAGACCTACTAATAGTTAAACACTCGATAAATATAAATTTATATATATATATATACATATATAATAGTGAGTAGCTTTGATCAATACTATATTAATTAATATAAAATAATGAATTTTTAGCTACGATCTTTATGTTAAATCAACTAAATAAATCACAATATCAACTTTCAAATTATAAGCTAAACTAAACTAATGATTATGCAGGTAAGGGTGATTATTTATGCCCCAAACAAACATATGTTAATGTTAATTATCATGCCTTGAATTATCTTTATCTGACGTATCAAATTCGTAGGATGAATCTTTTCTACAACTCCTTACTCGTAAAAGTCCATATAGCTTCTTGAACTCTCTGAGATTCTCTTTGCAAAAAATACCCGACTCACCCGTTTCCTCGGCGGCTCGAACCGACCCGCTCTCGCTCAACCGCCGTGCATGCCGAGTCGCCGCCCTCGACTCGGTGTTGATTTGCAGAGCTGAAATGACTGTTTTCAATGCCCGAGTCGGCGAGCTCCGGTTTGATATCATAATCTCGCCGATTTCAGCCGGGCTGAGAGCCGCCCCGGTTTGAAAAATCTCCTCTACCTGTGGGAAAAGCTTGTGATCTTTTAAACCCAAATGGCTATTCGCTAGGGTTTTGAAAGAGTTGAAATTACATAAAGGGAAGTGTATGTGAACGTCGATTCTTCCTGGACGGAGAACCGTCGGATCAATTTGATCTTTGTTGTTGATAGTGTATATCATGATTCGCTCTTCCCCACAACACGAGAATATTCCATCCATAAAGTTGAGAATTCCAGATAAACTTGGAGCTGTTGATTTGGTCCCAAGGTAACGATCGAGATCTTCGATCACAATTAGCGACTTGTTCGTTGTTTGTAACAGAAGCATTTTCAGATCCGAATCGTCAGTGACTTTGGATAAATCGACGTCGTACACGTCGTAGTTCAGCAAATTTGCTATTCCGGCGATGAACGTTGATTTTCCGGTGCCTGAAGGTCCGTAGAGGAGATAACTCCGTTTCCAAACTCTGCCGAGTCGGTGATAGTACTGTTTTGATTTTTGAAACGATTCCAAATCGAATTTCACCTTGTTTTTGAGATCCGTGTCCATCACTACCGTATCAAAAGTTGCTGGATGTGCGAACGGCACCGATCTCCACCGTCCGTTTATCTGAGGTTCATTATCTACATTGACGAATAACCTCACCTCCTTTTTCCTCTGCTCAATTTCATCGAACACAGAGTGTATATACTGTAGGTAAGGCTGTAAAATTCGACGCTTATCCTTTTTCCTAATCTTCATAACAAGCGATTTTAAACCAGTAAATTCATCCTTCTCATTGATCCAGAAAACTCTAGCGCCGAGGAATTTGTCAACAACCATTTGATTTGCATCCAAAACAAGGCTAATTTCATTGGACTTATCGCCGGATATTAGGTTGGTGAAATCAGAATCTTCAACACAGGGGAGCGAATTCAGATAAGTAGAAACTTTTCGATACAATTGATTTTCCTGCATGTTGTGATTGAATTGCGGTACCCTGTAGAACTGATAGACATAACAACCATCCTCCAAAAACCTCCACCATTTTTTCACAATTTGCAGTACAGAAGTTTTCAACAGAATCTTCAGAAACAAACCTGAAGCAATTATTGCAATCAAATACCAAAACATGATTGAAAAAGAAAGTAAAAATCAAACAGTGAAATGAAGTATGATGATGAAAAAGGGAATTTGAGGGGAAAATGATGATATGATGAGAAGGTGGATGTTGTAATAATGAAAGTATATTATATAGTTATACTATATATAAAGTGATGAGAAAAAGCATAAAAAAAGGATTATATAGTATAAAAATAAATTTAAGGGGATGGGGAATTGGCAGGTAACAGCACATTAATTATTAGTATTTTTATATTAATGAATAAGTCTTTATTAATTTGTTTGTTTGAATTTAAGAGACGGCTTGCAGACGGGGACGGCATAATTTGCTAGGTTTAATTAGTCAAAACAGGATTAATGAGATTTATTTTCTATCCTTTTTTGTTAGTGGAAATTGATCTATTATAATCTTAATTGGTTAGAAATTAGAATTATAGACTACTAATTATGCAATAATACACCAATTCCTTTATAACTTATTCCATTAAGTAATATTATATAGCAAGTTATTCACATGCTTCTTCTGTTTGAGAATAAATTATGTTTTTTTTTTCTTTTTATTCTATCAAGAAGATTTGATTTTTTTTATGTTCAAAATTATCATTGTTTTAATACAAGAGATTTTAAACCATTAACTTAAATTATCGTTGTTATCCATTATTGACAGCGTAATCAGAAATTTTATGAAGGGTGTTCAAAAATCTCGTAGCTCATAAAAATAATTTAAAGAATGGGCGTAATTAAATTTTGTAAATCAAATAATATAGCATTAATGATTATTTTTTTAATTAAAATATATCAATAAAAAATTAAATCAAATTATATAATATTTAGCTTTAATGTTCACGTTTATCTGATAAGAAGTGAACCAACAAAGAAAAAGAGATACATTTCAGTTTAGAGTGAAATCACTTTTATACTTCAAGATTTCACAAACCTCTGATGACCAACAAGGAGAAATAAAAAATAAAGAATAGAATCAAATGAGTTATATTAAAAGAGAATTTATATAAGGTGTTTTCACTTTTAGTAGTTTTATGAAATAAATAAATAAGTTTTTCTTATTAACTTTAAATTAAATAATTACTTTTAAATTTTATTTAAATTTTTAATGAAAAAAAATATTTGGTTATTAACTTTAAATTAAATAATTATTTTCGAATTTTGTTTAAATGTTTAATGAAAAGAAAAAAAATCAAAGTCAAATAACGGGAATCGAACCCGCGCACCGCAAGTTGCAAGTAACATAGTAAGAGTTGAACGATTAAAATTACTAAGCTAGAATTTTTTTTATTGTTTTTCAAATATGTCCAAAATATGTTATTTAACCATTTAAATTATTATTTTACTTATAAATACAATATAATTTTCTAACGAAGGGTGTCCAATTGGACACCCGTCCATTATACTGTATTGTATCGTTACCATACTCACTATGTTTGTTTTGATTGTTACTTACAATTTATTGTATTGTATTGTTAAATTTCGTTGTTACATAACAAAGAGAACCCTATTTTATGGAACAATCGATTTGATGTGTTTCCGTTGTTACTCAAAAAAAATTTCAAGTATATCTTTAAATAGTATTTCAAAATACTATTTTAACTTTTACCTTAATTATTTAAATCTAGTCAAATCTCTTGCCCTAAATAATTAAGTATATTTTAGTAAATTTATAAATTACAATACAATACAATTCAACTAAACAATTAAAATGTTATTAAACAACAACAAACAATATAATTTAATCATTGTATTTACAGTGTAATTCAACTAAACAATTAAAATGTTATTAAACAACAACAAACAATATAATTTAATCATTGTATTTACAGTGTAATAGAGTACAATACAATTCAATACACAAAAGTGTTAAAAGAGTCACTTTCTTTTTTCCTTCATTTTATGATGGGTAAGATATTAAAACACTTCTTATTTGCAACATAATATGAGGGAATCTATGTTGTATATTCATGCAACATATAACTAAATTATATATAATTAACAGCTTTTATAAAATGAGTTATAAATTTTATCATAATTTAATCCTACATTATTAATATCGATATAACTTTAACTAGTGATTAAACTATTCCTTACAAATTAATAGAAATAGAAATAAATTATTTCAAAATCTTTTATACATATAAAAATATTTTTTTTTGTTATATAACATTCTCTCGTGAAAAGGACATTGAATTAAAAATAAATTTATAAAGGACCGGAGAAAAAAATTCTTCCATTTTCTTCGATGTACTGCTTATTGACTAAACAATTTGTATATGTGAGACCAATTAAGGTAATACGATATTCTTTATGACTAGTACACACATTCTGAGTATTAATTAATGTATTCTATATTATTATTATTAAGGAGGACTAGAGATTTATTTTCCTTGTGATCTCCTATTAAAAGTAGTGTATTTTTCAATGTTAATTATTCCAGATGGTCTCATATTTAATTTTGACCAATATAATCGAAGCAGCAATCCATATACAAATTAAAAGTCGCGTCAATATTCAAATTATTTTATCCTCTTTATTATATGCTTGTATCCATTTATGTCTTTTACTGACATTCTTCTTTTTCTCTTTTCCCAATAAAAATAATGGAATCATACAGATCCACATACTCATATTCGTCTTATATGTATTATGCCACGTAACATGTGCGTATTTGTTTGTTCAATTTTATATATATATTTAAGTGTTCGAATGTAAATATCAGCTAAAGTCAAGTTAAAAAAATATATTTATGTATATGTCAAATAAGTGTTAAAAATTTAAAATGCATAAGGTGTATGTTATTATTATGTTTGGTATAACTATATTCAGTGTGGAGAATAATCAGATGGGGAACTATAGTATTAGGCTAAATTTGACGTTTGAAATAAAAGAATGTTTGGACAGTTTCAACCATGATATATTTTCAACAACACCAAACTTTGCCTTACGACTTTTAATAGTTTGAAATTAGGTTCAGTAGGGCTAAGTTCAACAAGAATTAGTCTACTTGAAAATTCGTCTACATAATAAAGAGTTTTCACGTAATGTGAACTTTTTATCTGGAAATTAACGTGGATGACTAGTGTTGTGTTTTTGGCCAAATTAGGCGTCTTAACTTTTTATTTTCAATTTGACCATTTTGTATTTGGAATTATTTAATTTAGTACCTTTACATATAAGAAATTCACTAAATAATACGTATATTAAATAATGGCTGGAAGCACACGTCTTTCTAGCCATTAAAATTCTATTAAAGGGTAAGTTTGATCATTTTGGTATGAAAATTCTTAATAATTTATATATTTAGAAACTAGGTAAAAAAATGTTATAACTCATAATAATTATTATTAAAGAGTGAAAAGAAATATCTAAAAATAATAATATATTTGATTGACTTTTGAAATTTTCTCAACACCACATAAAATTGAAATAAAGAGAGTAACATTTATAACGTGAAATTAACTTTGGAACTATTATAAATTGAAATAATTGACAACCTAAATATCTAAAAACTCTATAAAAGATTTTTGATTACTTTCGAAACTCCCCATATACCACATAAATTGAGAAAAAATACCCTCAGTCGGGTTAAATTATTTTGGATTTAAGATAGATTGACGAGTCTGACATGGGCCTAAAATGGGGTTTGGGTCATTTTTTTTAGAAATCGGTCATTTTTTTTATTTGAGAATTTTCGTCAATTAAGGAGTAAAAATGGTGAATTATTAATGACGAGGGTATAAAGAACTTTTTTAACGGTAGAGGTTTAGTCAACTAATAAACGAAAGTTGAAGGGTATTTTTGATCCTTTTCCCAAAAAATTACTATGAATCCCTACTTCAAGTATTTTCGCGGACTCTCAAAATTTCACATATTTAGAACAAATGGCGAAAATCAGATATATTATACTATAAAATCATAATAACTAACTTTTAGCTTCACATTTCATTCGTGCCACATACTAATACACCGAATGAGTAATATATGATAGCAGGCTATTAACTAACATCTTTTTTATCTAGTAGCGAAGTTATAGATTTTATCAAAAATATTCAAGTTCCAAAATATTAGTATGAATTTTTATATATATTATATTAATTTTTTCGAATTGACCACCTTGACTTTTACATGGTACGCTAAAGTGTATTCCTGGAAAAGCAAGAAAACGAAAATTGTTCAGTTGATAACATCTTGGAGTATTTAACCAATAATTAAACAGATTGTTTATTAATTTTCTGAATGATGACACAAACAGTAGCCTAAAGATGGAATAAAATCAATATGTGCATACATCATTGCAAGTACTAAATAAGATTCGGATCAATTTGTTTGGTGTGTAGAATTATTAAAGTTTTTCTGTCCAGAGTCCTATAACTGTTGGGGTATTCCCCTGCAATTATAATCATTTGCATTTATTTGTACATGAACAGCAATGACTGTCACAGGGCCCAAAAGCAACCAAGTAATTCCAAAACTTAAAGAGGCAAAAGGACATTCTTCCCAAACATGTTACCCTACCACCCAGGATAAAAAAAAAAAAAAAAAACTGTCATTTTTAACCACTATGCCGTGAAAATCATGCAATGCTCTTACAAGTTAATAGCTGAACTACAGTGGTCTAAAGGAATTCTGCAACATCCACAATAGCCACCAAAAATGAAAAAAAAATCAAACTTTAGATGATTTATAGGAAATCAAATAGCTGATTAAGAATCCTAGTTATCTGACTGGACATTCAGAATATGGGAAGCCACAAGCTTAGAAATCTCGTTAATTGCAGAATCTGAATCTGTACGCATTGAACTTAACCTGCTGTATTCACTTGCAGCAACCTTTGTCTTTTTTGACGTAGTTAAAACCTTTTCCAAATCCGATTCCAACAGCGGCCTCGGCTCCTGCTTAAAGAGAAACAAGGATACTCAGACCCAGCCTGACCCAGATAAATTGCTTACGCCCATCTCTATTTAAGCAACCTTGATACTCTAATTTGATAGCTTCACAGCTTAGTTCTATCAACACAATGTGTAGCAATAACAATATAGCAGTTGCAGATACAGAGTTCATTTAGAGAGAATAAAAAGAAACGAAAAGATCCTTGACTAGTCCTTCTGTTTCTACATTTATTTTCCAGGTGGTGCCTGTTACATAGTTAAATCCGACCACCAAATCTATTTGATATCCACAAAATTTTAAAGGGTGGCTGTACAAAGGATAATGGTTCAGTATCGGAGGAGACATCTGAGAAGGTTCCCTCTCTAGGAAAAAAGGCAACACTATCTGCAGTGTACAGACATGTTAAAGCTTTGGAGGAGGTCTAAGCAGTTCAAGTGGACTAGCTGTTATTTGTAGCCTAAAAAGCTGTACTTCCATCTTAATTTTCCCCATCTATCATTTTTTTTATATATGCATTCATCAGATAAGGCGAAGTCCCTAAAACTTCATTTTGTGTCAGTAACCATCACTTAACAACTTTTTCTGAAGGAGAGTACAAGTTCTAAATAGAAATTTGAGAAAAAGAATACAATACTAACCGCAGTTCGCTTTCCACTCTTCTCATCATTAAGCAAGTCCCGGATGGGGAAGTAGGCAGCTTTTTTACATAGCTCAAGAAGATCAGAACCAGTGTATCCATCACAGAGACTAGCAATGCCGTCATAGTCGATGGTATCTTCTACCTTCTCGCCTCTCAGGATCACCTTCAAAATCTCAGCTCTTTCTCTGCAGTTGGGCATTCCAATCTCAAAGGCTTGAGGAAGACGTCGAAGAATTGCTTCATCAAGCTCAGATGGTTGATTAGTAGCAGCAAGGACCATAACTCGTGCATTTTCTACATAAACATAACCACAGTAAATAAAGTCACCAGACCCTCCTTGGTTAAATCATTAACTAGATAAAAGACAACCATCTCAAATTGCATAATTTCTTGGGGATATGTTGCAATATACTTGACGGTGATGAAAGCTACTAAATAAAGAATCATCTCAAAAGGGGTGCACCTACGATCTGTGGTAAAACCATCCCATAAAGCCATGAATTCAGTCTTCATGTTTGTTGACGCCTCATTGTCAGTAGACTTGCGCTGACCCAAAAAGCTATCCACTTCGTCAATGAATATAATAGCTGGCTGAAGTTTATGTGCCAAACTGAACACTGCAGCAACTGTATAAAATATAGAAGGAGAAATCAATGAAGAAGTCTTAACATCCAGTTGAATAACTAACCCTATATGAGCCATTTTGAGTCACTTAACGCAAATCAGCAACACGGGCAATCACAAATAGAATTCTAAGAACTATACTACAATAAGATCTTTCTCCTTCAACGCTTTAAACAACCTCATCTTGTTTTGGGTGGGGGTAAAGGTATTTGTAAGATTTCTAGGTGAAATTTTTATTTTCTGTAGCATAATTGAAGCTTCTCCTAGAAACATCAAACTCACTTTTGTTATTAAGACAATGAACACCTGCCACCAATGTTCAGTCCGGAATCAAACCTCATGTCAGACAAAATAACCTTATACTTTTGCTCCTTGGCTTCACTGCAGAGGGGCTGCCTAAGGTATGCTTTAAACAACCTCTTTGACAACACTAATCTGTCAACATCCATCCAAATTAGTTGTAGTCAGTTATATGCACTCTTTGTATCCTTCAGCTCTATTCAAGTCCATTTCAATCCAATACAAAATAGAGCATCATTAACTACAATTTGCACCAACTGACAACCTACAACAATCTTCGTTACCTATCAAGTGTTTTCACATGCCACTAATGAATAACCTCTCCTTGCAATATTTTCCCTTCATCCTTCCCTCTTCTCCAAAATGTCTCAATGTTGAGGTCACCAGCAAACATTACTCGGTGCTATGCAATCAACACTCTCCTCTCCGAGTTTCATTTTCATCTCCCCCTATAACATTGTCTCACCTCTCCCGCTTTTTACCTAAGGTGGAGGATTCAAGATTATTTTTTCATAACAAAGAAACCCCAAAGGGCGTTGGTGCAGGGTCCAAAACAGAGTGGACAGTGGGGCCATCAGTCTATTCTTCTTCACTTAAATATTAGACTTCTATCTGCAGTAAGGTTTGAACGTGTAACTTGCACCTGACCCACACATCGGCATTGTGCTCTTATAACAAAGACCAAAGCCTGAGGACTGTGGAGTCTCAAGATTTGACTAAACCCAACAAAATAAAAGAATTTGTAGATCTGATGCTTGCAGTTTGACTTCAAAGTGGTAGATAGAAATCCGTCATCAGCTTCTTGCAACCTGTGTAGTAGAATTCTTCAAACCCAAAGATGAATGGGTCAATACATACAATGTCTATACAAACATTCCTACAAGAAGTGTAGAACAAGAAATCTGATAATTGTCTTTTTTAATTTTCCAACCCTTTCTCCCACTTCACTTATTCTATTTTTGTTTTGATAAATGATTCTTTATCCTAGTCCTATAACTCAGAAATGAAGCATGCACTTGAAAAGTGTCTCTTATCGCAATAATCATTTTCTTGTGTTTCATATCCTCATGTTGAGCAAGTTAGTACTTTCCATGCTGTTTCTTGGTATTTGCGGCAAGAAACTTTTTAGCAACTGAACAGGTTACTTTGTGGATCACAGGTTACAATATTAAAAGAACTACTTTAAAACTGCTAAATCATCTCAAACCAATGCAGTTGCAAATCCTAGTAGAATATGTTCACTTTGAAATTTTGATTTCAAGAACTACAAATGACAGCTCCATTTGAGATTTATGCAAAGAACACACAGGAAAAACAGTGCGCGCTCTACTCTTTACCCCACTCAACAAGAATAAATCAGAATGAGCAAAAATACCATTCTATAGACAAAAGAAAAAATTACAACCGAAAGAGATATGTATCCAAAAGTGCATTTCATGACTTGGCCTTCTGATTGTGCACAGAAATATGGAAAGAATGCAATCAAAACTAAGCAAGAGAGACTTGAAATCCATCTTTTTGTTTATGCCCTAAAAGACTTTGTTTGAATGGGATAATTCCATAAAGAATGATAACTACACAATTGGTAGGGACTGGCCAAAACTAAGCAACTCCTCCTCTGATGAAGTTTTAATGCCCTCAAAAATAATCAACTAATAAAGTTGCAAAACACTAGGTCTCTTGGATATCTTATTCGCAGTGGAATAATGCTTGTCGAGCCTGAATTGCCATTGAGACAAGATTCAAAAGTAAAACAAGGGCCAAGCAAATTTGAATAATCAAAACAAGGAGAAGAATCTTGAAAGAGTAAGGGCAAGATCTAACTCACCGAGTTTTTGGGCATCACCAAACCATTTGCTCATCAAATTCGATGTTCTCACATTAATAAAAACAGCACTTGATTCCTTAGCAATTGCTTTGGCAAGCATAGTCTTTCCAGTTCCAGGGGGTCCATAGAGCAGAACTCCTTTTTGAGGACCCAGAAGCTTCCCATAAAAGAGTTCAGGCCTTTCAAGGGAAGAATTACCAATTCAAATAGAGCTTGCTTAATAGATTCCAATCCACCAATGGAATCAAATTTTACATCTATATGATCAGGGTTGATTACATCACAGGCTATTACATCCTGTTGACAAAGCACAAGGGGGCTTAAATAATTCAATATGAAAATGATTGCTTTTGACTGCACGTTAAGCATACCAATAAGGAAAGATAGCATACCAAATTAATAAAGAATGTCGTTATAGTTAGTTATCATAACATCCTTGTGAACCAAAATATTTTAAGGGAAAAAAGCTCTCGTAGACTAGTAGGGAAGTGATCACAATCAACCAGAACACAAATTTGATCCCAGCTCATCAAGAAATATTAAATTAAAATGAAATATATGATCATCATGTAAATCAAACTGAGTGACACAGGATGAAATAAGCAGTGCAAAGTTTTAGGAACATTGGGTTCGGGTGCATTTGGTATGTACGGAAATGTTTTCCATGGAAAGTTTTGGAAATTAATTTCTATCAACTTTCCGTGTTTGGTTGAATATATAGATATGGGAACCGTACAAGATTGAGGATATGAGAAACGGATAGTGTTTTAGTAAAATCTGAAACAGTGTCTAATTGTTGGTTCAAACAAGTGATTTTTTGAAAGGAAGCAAGTGAAAAAAAGTAAAGACTTGCGATAATTCTAAAGAAAGTTTACTTTGGGTACAAGTCGGCCAAATACTTTAAAATGATTGGAAACACTATCCTCCATACTAAACACAGTCTGTCTGTTTGACAAGCAAAATGGCATGATTATTGCTCGACCAACAGATTTTTCGCTGAATAAAGGATGGTCTAATCAACTTAATACTAATTAATAGTAGCATTTTTGCCATAGAGACTCAAACTTTTCTATTAACACTTTATTTATCCTACTGCTGTAATTTCAGTAGTGATTACATCAGTAGTATAGAGAGAACAAACAAAAAAAGAAAAGATCTATCACCTACACCCCTCCTAATCTGTCTAAAATATGGGCAATATCCTCCACCTCTTTGGGGAGAAAATGGATACACCAAAATAAAAGGTCACTAAGGAGTTCATCGTCAAAATCCAGAAAGGGATGCTCTTGTTTTCAAAGCATCTCTGATTCCTTTCCTTCCATATTATCCACCCACCAAATGAAGGTAGAGACGATCTTCCATCACCCTTTATGGCCCGACATATTCCCTTCTCTGTTCGGGCATGCTAGAACAACTTCTGAAGTATCTCTTGTCATGGATCACCTGATGCCCCTCAAATATGGGTAATATCTATTGAGAGAACTAGAGCTGGTCATAGCATTGCTCCTTCCATCTCACAACGATACATCCATGACAAGCCAACTCCCTTCCCCCACCCACCCAAGACCCAAAAACACACACTATCTTGTTATCCATTTACAATTTCAGCTATCTAGCATGCTTGTTCCATTCTAAACAGTACTGCACAATAGACCATAGTGATCAGTAATGGAAATCTAAAGCAAAGAAAAAAAGTATTAGCCCCGACTAAATACGGATATGCACCCTAACCAAGTGAACTCAACGTCTCAACCCCATACATCTGGTTAAGAATGGATGATCAAAACGAAGCGACTCTAACTATATGATAAAAACATGGAAAATTGAAAAAGGGGAAGTACAGAGAGGAGATTGGAGAGTAACCTCATAGGAATTGGTTTGAATGATAGGTCTACCAAGGCGCTTCGCAAGTTCCTTCTTGTTCTCAAGAGCCTTTTTGGAAGCTTGTCGATTCGGGTCAAGTTGTCGGAGCCCCACAAACAAAACAAGGCTGCTCAAAGCGGCGCTGGCCGCATAGAGTAACAATTCTTTCAACAACTTCGTCTCCGATGAACGTCTCTTCATCTTTCTTCTCACTACAATGGCGTTTCAAACAAGCAAAGTTTCGCATCCATCTAAGTGTTTCAATTTTTTAGGGTTTATTTCTCACAAGAATCAATTTGACTCACAGAATAACTGCTTTATTAACTTGCCACTTCATAATTCAAACTCTCAATTTATATGCATAATTTAACCCGCAAAATTTTTAATTCGCCTCGATCCACCCTGCTCAACATTCATATAATAATTTTTCTTCATTTTCAACCCTTGCTTCGATTGACTTACGTCGTGAAAACCCGTCAATGGAATAATGGAACGAAGAGAGGGACTTTTTCCATCCTATGGGCCCTGCGAACTCACGAGTCGTCAGTCACTCGGAGAATTTTATTGACCTATTTGGTTCTAGTAGTTACTTTACTATATTTTTCTTTTATCTTTCTATAGTGGAGATAGTCATACGTAATGACAGATCACGGCCATAATATTAAAAGCTTGTGGTAAGAATGGATTTCGTTCTAGTGCTCGAAAATAATATTCCATAATTGAATACGAATAAGAAAACATAAAAATCAAATAAAGTAAAAAACAAAACAAAAAAAGATGCACAAAGAGAACAGATGCAATACTATTTTTCTATAATTCATTTAAGATGAACCACTGCCTTCTATTGTACAAGCAACTGAGCAACTGAACACTTTATTTTTTTTCTTCTAATTTGTAATGCAATTTGGCTGCACTTTTCAATTAAAAATTTCACACTATCCTCTTCTGTTCAAAACTTCTAACTATTGACCTTTTGATTTGAATCTTATATTTTATTGCTCTTTTGAAATTTTTGCTCAATTTGCTCTTTATAATTGAAAAAGATATGCATAATTTAAAATTCAAATAATTCTAAACCTAAGGTAATTTAATTATTAGACTAAAAAGGAAAGTCCTGCAGTAATTTTTTTCAAAAAAATCTAAATAGTTTTACTGTTTCTAATACATGGATCTCCCTACTACAAAAGCTTCAATAGATTCCCTTCCCATTGACTATACTATAATACTTTCTCAGTTTCTAATTATTTATTTATTTTTAAATAATTGACATAATAAATTTTTTATTTTCTTGATTTATCAAAATGAACTAGTAAAAAGAAAAAATTGAACGAGTAATTAGGGTAAACTAACACAAGTCATCCTCCATGCATGTTCACATTATGACACATTTCTTCACTATAATGTGTTAACTGTTTGTTCCTACTTGCTATGTACACTCTACTATTTACATAATGATGACATATTATATTAACGATACTAATGGTTTGCCTTAATTATTGCAATGTATTTTCTCTTTCATGTGAAAGTAGTATACTCTCACTTAAATAGCAAAAATAAAAGAAGAAAATTTGTCCTTTAGATATCCTTTTCACTCAAATTGAGAAGACAAGTTCTTATAAAATACTTGGAAGAAGCTTTTTGAATCCAAACTAAGGTACACTTATTCCCACTAATCTTTTTTCTTTAATTCATTTTGCTGTTTTATGTTTAACATATTGTATTAAATTTTTGTAATAGTTAATTAGAGATGAGATTTTTCTTCTTCCTACATTTCTAATGAATGATGAAAGTTCAAAGTTACCTTATGTTTATACATCTCTTTAATGAGTAAATATAGTTTTGAAATTTTATCAAGACTAAAACGATAAATTTATTATATTTTTTAATAGGTATACGTCTTGTAGAAAATGAACAAGTAAATAGAAATAGAGAGAGTATTTCTCTGTTTTAGTATTTAGCATTGACTTTATAATTTGTGTTCTTTTTAGTATGCTTATTTGATTATATTCATCCATTTATGTCAAAGTAGAAAATAAAATCTTCCTTCTCACGCCATGTGATAACACATTTGATTGATCAGTGAAAATTTATGTATTTCATAAAATATCTTGATATTAATTTTTTCAATCATTCATTAATTTGTTCGTAATCTTTATTAATATTAGTTGGTTGTTGCATAGCTGGTAGTACAGTACTACTATTTCTCATCCATAGTAAATTTTTGAGGTTTAGCAGAAATTTTAAAGAAAAACTTAACAACATATATAAATAAAAGTTTACTTTCCATTATTACTTTATGATATTCTTTGTCCATTATTATTTGTCATGGTTTCTATTTTTAGAATTAAATTATACGAATTTTGACTAATCATATAAAGATATGTTTTTTCATCATATTGATACGCATAAAAAGTTGCAATTTATAGTACTTTTCATATAGTTTTTGAATATCTAATTTTTTTTGTTTAAAATATCAAATTAGTGTAATCTAATTTAACTTTGAAAAATAATTAAATTGACTTTCAAAAAACGAAATATGACAAATAAAAATCGACAGAGGAAGTAATATCTAAACTATTTTCTTGAAAAATGTATAAAGTAGTTTAGAAAACCTATTAAAAATAAAATAAAATGAAAAAAAAAGTCCCAATAATTTTCTTGAGCTTTAAAATTTTATTTATTTTAAATTATGAAAAAAACCTTGATAATTATTTTAGTAATATTGACTAGAGGAGCATTTAATTTTTTTATTTTATTTTTATTTTGTGAGGTAATGGGGTGGGTGAGGGATAAAGTAAGAGACTTTTTTTTCACAATATGAAATGATAATTCATTGATTGACAATATATACTTCGTAAATTATTAATAATAAAATTGATCATTGATAAAGACAGAAAACTACATGTAGACTCTTTTTTAAAGTAAAAATGTTCACAAAAATTGTGCTACAACTATACTAATATAGTAAAAAATTCCACTTTTAAGGAAAAAAAAATTTCATTACATCATTCTCCAATATCGTTTCTAACATGTATACTTTATTTAATGTACTGCATAATAAACAAATGGTCAACCATGGCGGATGCAGCGTAACGTCAATTTAGTAGTTAGTCAATTTAATTTCCCTTATTTTAAATAATAATAATAAAAAATAATATGCAACCACAACCATACCCAACTTATCAATTGCAGTAATAGAACAAATCCATAGCAACGATCGAATAAGTTATTTTACGATTATTAATTTTAATATATATACTACGCACCGAACAATCTATCGATAAATAGCTTTTGCACTTTTATTGGCTAATAAAGTAGTGGATTTTTTTCCAAATAGAAACAAATAAAAGAGTTGAAAAATGAGAATTGAGTAGCATTCTCATCTAAACCGACCACCTGTTGCATAAGAATCACAACATTTATTTCAGACCTCTATTGTTGGGATTTTGATTATTTTGTACTGCAAAAACATATTTTTGGGTTTTTGTACTACTCATGCAGTACATCAATTCCCTTCTCCTCTACATATTCTTCAAATTCCAACAACCTCCACATTCCATGGGTAAAATATTTATCTTCAATTTGAATTACTCTGTAAATCTTGTCCAAATTCACCGTTTCTCGTGGTGGATGAGATCGCAATAACTCACCACCAAGAACAACTGACAAAATCCATTTCGGCACTATTTTCAAGAATCACCCAGAAAGGGATTTTTTCCTACATTTTTAGGTACCCTTTTACGTCGATTAAAACCCATCATGTTTTGTTTTGTGTGTGTTTTTTGATTTGTTGTGATTGAATTGAAAAAATTTACAGGGAGAAATGAGTAGAGTTGGGGTGGAATTAACGGAGATTGAAAGAGAAGTAACGGAAGAAATGAGAGATGGTGATGATGAAGTGAAGAGAATTCCTCCATGGACTAAACAGATTACAGTACGAGGAATTGTTGCGAGTGTTTTGATTGGAGTTATTTATAGTGTGATTGTAACGAAGCTTAATCTCACTACTGGACTTGTACCAAATCTCAATGTTTCAGCTGCTCTGCTTGCTTATGTGATTCTACAGTCATGGACTAAGGTTCTAAAAAAGGCGAATTTTACATGTACCCCGTTTACTAAACAGGAGAATACTATTATTCAGACTTGTGCTGTTGCATGTTACAGTATTGCTGTAGGAGGTAACTCTCTTTTTGTCATTTTGTATGTTTTTAGTATGTTGATGATATCAAATGAGCTTAAATTAAAAAATGGGCCGACCCCGATTACTTGTTTGAAACTGAAGCGTAGTGTTGTCATAGCATGTCATAGCAGATATATACTTCACTTAGTTTAAATAAAGAAGTGAGAATTCATAGAGTCGACCCCAACTTGTTTGTGACCGAGGACTAGTTGTTGTTGTAGAGATATATCATTTATTTAGTATGATGAGGTTAAATGAAGAAGTGAAGATTCGGAACTTGTTTGGGACTGAGGCGTGATTGTTGTTCTAGCTGATAATATCTTACTGTGTGCCTTTTTGATCGGCGTGTTTGAGAAATTCAAAATTGGGATTCATTTGTTTTTTTTCTGGTTTCTGTTTGTCTGTGCTAATTTAGGTGGCTTTGGATCATATCTTTTGGGACTGAATAAGAAAACATATCAGCAAGCTGGGGTTGATACAAGTGGCAATACACCAGGGAGCTATAAGGAACCTAAACTTGATTGGATGATTGGTTTTCTCTTTGTTGTTAGTTTTGTTGGGCTATTAGCTCTGGTTCCTCTTAGAAAGGTAATTTCCAATCTTTAAGCTATCTTCGTTTTGTTCACTTGTTAAAAGACTTTGTAAGCACTTGGACATGAAATGGTTGATATTTGAAATAAATAGTACTCTTTTGAAATTGAAATAATGAGCCAAATTGAAATAATCTTTCAAATATTGTTTCGGATATTAGTGATGATTCATCACATATTCTCGTAATCAAATCTTACTAGTACATAATCTAGGTACACACCTTCAACTGATTCTTGAATTTTTATTTATTTGTTGTGGTGCAGATCATGATAATTGACTACAAATTACCTTATCCAAGTGGAACTGCGACTGCTGTTCTAATCAATGGATTTCATACACCCAAGGGAGATAAATTGGCCAAGTATGCAAGATCATAATTAGGAGTTAGGACTAACTTGCCTTGTAAAACTAGCCTTTCTTGACAAATGAAAATTGTGTTCAAATTTTCAGGAAACAGGTTAAAGGGTTCATGAAAGTTTTCACATTCAGCTTCTTCTGGAGTTTTTTCCAGTGGTTCTATTCTGGTGGAGATCACTGTGGATTTGCCAACTTCCCCACGTTCGGGTTGAAAGCTTGGAAGCAATCGTATGTACTTGATGATATATTTTTTAGTGACTCATGAATGATTTCTCCTATACAACTAACAGTAATTTATACCATTGAAATATTTCCAGGTTTTTCTTCGATTTCGACATGACTTATGTGGGAGCTGGAATGATTTGTTCTCACCTTGTGAACTTCTCTTTGCTTCTTGGAGCTGTGCTCTCTTGGGGTATCATGTGGCCTCTAATTACTGATCGCGACGGATATTGGTTCTCTTCAAGTTTACCACAGAGCAGTATGAAGAGTCTAATGGGTTACAAGGTTTGTGGGCGCTTAATTTGTCCAATAATCAAATAAGCATTCTACCTTTTTTCTCATTAGACCATAAAATTTATATGCAGGTTTTTATCTCCATTGCTCTTCTCCTGGGAGATGGCCTTTACAATTTTGTCAGGACACTTTATTTCACTTTTAGAAACATATATGCCACGCTGAAAACAAAAAGGCCTGAATCATGTAAATGCTCTCCTCCATTTCTAATGAAATTTGATGGTAACGTCAAGTGTCAAAGATGTGTGCTCCAACAAAGAAGTTGAATGTTGAACGAATTTTATGTTAGCTAATGAGAAGAGGGGCAAAACATTGTCTCCTTTTGTTGAAATTCTATTATTAACACTCCATTTTTTGGCAGCACCCTCAGAAGCCAAGAATCTTCCACTTGAAGAGCTGCAGAGAAACGAAATATTCATCAGAGAGAGCATTCCCTTCTGGCTAGCTTGTATTGGCTACTTGATCTTTTCCCTTATCTCCATCATTGTCATTCCAATTATGTTCCCTGCGTTGAAGTGGTATTATGTGCTCGTTGCCTATGTTTTTGCACCAGCTTTGAGCTTCTGCAATGCTTATGGTGCTGGTCTAACAGATTTGAATATGGCATACAATTACGGTAAAGTAGCTCTGTTTGTGCTTGCTGCATTATCCGGGAAAGAGAACGGTGTTGTTGCTGGACTTATTGGATGTGGACTGATTAAATCCATGGTTTCTATATCCTCTGACCTGATGCACGATTTCAAGACGAGTCATCTGACCCTGACATCCCCGCGTTCCATGTTACTCAGCCAAGCTATTGGGACTGCCATTGGCTGTGTCGTAGCACCTCTTACATTTTTTCTATTCTACAGATCTTTTGATGTAGGGGGTCCCAATGGGGAGTACAAAGCTCCTTATGCACTCATCTATAGAAACATGGCAATCTTAGGTGTTGAAGGATTCTCAGCTCTGCCTCGCCATTGCTTGCAGCTGTGTTATGGTTTTTTCGCGTTTGCTATACTTGCCAACTTGGTGAGAGACATGGCCCCTGAGAGAGTCGGGAAATTGGTTCCTCTCCCAATGGCTATAGCTGTGCCTTTCCTTGTTGGGGCTTCCTTTGCAATTGATATGGCTGCGGGGAGTTTGATCGTATACGTATGGCATAAACTCAACAGCAAGAAGGCAGATTTGATGGTTCCTGCAGTGGCTTCAGGATTTATTTGTGGTGATGGATTATGGATTCTTCCATCAGCACTACTTGCTTTACTCAAAGTTAGGCCTCCAATTTGTATGGCTTTTACAGTCGGACAGACATAGTGAAATTTCCTGATTCTTCAAACTAAG
Organism: Solanum peruvianum; assembly: GCA_027705065.1. Lineage (NCBI taxonomy): Eukaryota > Viridiplantae > Streptophyta > Magnoliopsida > Solanales > Solanaceae > Solanum > Solanum peruvianum. Next base: position 51,823,643 of record JAKWJD010001757.1, read on the forward strand.
GAGCAGGTGTTTCCCCCCAAAAAAAAAACATCTTAGCAGTATAGAAACTGGATATAGCTTAGAAACGTACTTTAAGGATTTACCAAACAAATAGTTTTATCATAGGTACAATATAGAAGAATAGCTAGCCTTAGCTTACAAAAGGCAACATTAGGAAAATACATAACATAAAAGTTGTCTTTCTTTAAGAAAGCTTCGGATAGTCATCGGCCGGTTCGATTTATTACACCCGTAATCTATCGTCCAATAAATTATTTCTTCGGCACGATCAAAATGGTATGTATTATGACAACTTATTTTCACCTTTTCAACCAGCGTTCAATTTCTAAACATTTGGCCCTTACGAATTTAACTTGAAGTTCGAATTTCAGAATTTTCAACAATTTGAAAAAACAGAATAAAAAACAAGTTCAATACAATAAAACATTATTTTCACTTTAAAAATAAAATTTTTTTTCTTCAAATTTCACAATAAAACATGATCCGCTCGAAGAAATAAAATTGTCGTAGAGTACTGAAAAATCTTTCCATTAACAGTGAAAGCGTGAGTACAGAAGAACGCTTGTTTTTGCGTGGAAACAGAATCTTCTTTTTGTTTTGATTTGAAATTGGAACTGACTTGCTAAGTTGGGGAATTTGAGAACCAAGAATAATTTTTGTGAACCCTCAATTTTTTGGAATTTCGAACAATGCATCAAATCGAAATGATGAAAAATATTCTTTTAGACCCATGACGATGGATTCTAGTGGGACTGATCACAGATTTGAAAGATTTTTATTTTATCACTATACTAACCACTTTGTATTATTGTATCCAATGAACTACGCATTTTAAAAGATTCGTACTACTACAGAAAATCCGTGTTTGGGTCCTACTGAAATCACTCAGATCCACAAAATTAAAAACTGTTTGTGCTGCTGGAACTGACTTTAAATGTGTTTTTATCATACATTCCAGAAAAAAGTCACTTTCAACTGAAAAATCTACCTTCTGGAATCATCCAAAGAAAGCATCTTTAATCACAAGACAATAAACAACTCTATATCACTGCGTAAACAGAAACCTAATAAGAAGAAAAACAAGAAGCCAACAGCTAATCATCACATAAATACTCTATCAATGTCGAAATTTGCAGATCAAGAACATATAGTATTCATCTAAATCAATGAACTCCATCACAGAGCAAATGACTAACTAACCTTGTAATGACTGTCCTCTCTGCATGTTAATCTCAGAAGAACAGACAACAAATGAACGTTTATGCATAACTTGTTTCCGTGAACTATTCATGTGTTAATAATTCCATCAAATGAGAATTGAATATAAATCTCCGGTTCCTGGGCATCAATGTATAAACAGAGAGCAATAATGATGGAAAAAATATATTCTTTTCAGTGCAAAAATATGTACAGCAAAACAAGATCAGCCTCTCTCTCTTCAAACGGGCATGAAGGATTATATTGAATCAGTATGAGAGTTTACATTAATATAAACGAGAAATTACACCAAGGAACTGCAAACATATACATTTGAAACAAAAGAGGAGTGTTAAAATATCTCTCATTTCTTTCTTCCCACACAGCCTGAAAGATGCAGGCAGAATATGCTCCATGTAAACATCTAACAGACGATGATTTAACCATTCAGGGAGCTGATGCCAATGTCTTGAGGTTATTAATCACTCGGCAATAACTAAATATTCACATAAATGTAATTCAACAGAGTGCAATAGAGTTTACACTTGAGCAAGTCAGCTTTCAGCCTCTACCAGAGGCAGTCACCTGGATCCGCAGAGCAATTGAAGAAAATTTACAAAGCAATGAGGAATACACAAAAGATAGCTTAACTTTTACAGTAGAATATACTATGATAGCGAACATCAAAGAAAATCGGATAGACTTGCCTTACCAGAAACAACATACATCATAAGAACAATACACTTAGATACAAATAGGTAAAAATTCTGTTAATATCTCAATTTTTGCCATATTGCTTAGAGCCCCAGAACTAGACTGTAAATTTTACTTTGGGCTTATAGGGTTTGTAGATTATGATTAGTTAAAGCACACGCTTAAATAATCCAAAATGCCAAATCAAGTTTCTCAAGATAATAGAAGCTGCAATAGAACTATGAACTCTAGATTCATAAGGTGATATTTTCAGCTGCAAATGTCACTACATATATCGATTTACATGTAGTAAATCCCACCCACAAGTATATACCATGGAAATTTCCGGAAGTTTTACCTTTTGTCTCGTCTGCGCATAATTGCCATCATAATATCAACTTTTAGCATTTACTGTATCCTTTTCTTAAGCATTTCACGCCAAAATCGACCTCACTACTAGTCCTCATCATGGCAGATTCTCAAATAACAAGGGTTATAACAAGTTAAGGTTATGTATTCACATCATGCATATATGTAACAAGAAAATAATAATGAATTCATTGCTATCTGCCTGGGCACGCGAACACTAGTCTCCAAGGATTGGAACGAATTAGTAATTCCCCTGCTGCTGCATTATTGAGCTAACATAATAAGAAGTTCACTTTGAATGAAACAAAATAATAACCAAATGTCAAAATTTGAGCATTATCATAGTTCAAAACTCAAGCTATTATATTGAACAGAAAAAAAGAAACATCTGTATTTGGGATGACGATTACTTCACCATAATTCCTAATTACAATTAAATAACCATTTTCCAAATGAGAATGTACCAAATTCTAATATACAAAGCTTGAAATGAACGTAGTGCAACTGACTCCTTCGAAATTAATATTATTCTTCAGAATTCAATCACCAAAAACAACAAATTGATTAACCTCTTCATCCTCTCTTTTTTTAAAAATTTTTGGGGGTAAGAAGGTTATAAGGTCAATCAATAAAACCTGTTCTCTGAAATACAGCATTACGAACACGCCGCAAATCCCTTCCTTTTAGCGTCCTCCCAACGCCTTCAAAAACAGAGAACGTCACGTGCGACTGCGCCACCATCACGTGAGGAGGAACCATTTCCTCCCCTTCCACTTCATCTTCCACCTCATCAAATTGGTCTAACCCACCCACCGGTCCATCCTTCTTCTGCCACAGGGGCACGTTTACCGGAGCAGATTGATGAAATTTAGGGTGAGAATTAGGATTTGAATTCTCCGAACGGAACACCGGTGGAATCATCTTCGCAGCGGATGTGGCAGATACGGAAGGGTTGAGGGTAGATTTACGACGGACAAGAGGGTGGTGGTCGTCGGTAAGAGCAGCAGAGAGACCGGAATTTGAAGGTTTGTAGAGGGTAGGGGGACGTTGAGGGAGGTGGCGGGTAGGGGTAGGGGGAGAGAAGGAATTAACGACAGCGGAATCAGGGGATTCAGACCAGAAAACATCGCTCTCGTCGAATTCATCTAGGATGTTGTTGTTAGGGTTAGAGTCAGGTTGTTTAAGGAGACCCATGAAGCGGATGGAGGAAGAAAAAGAAGAAGTATTGGTGATGGGAGAAGGCATGGAGTGTTGACTGAGGATCAATGGTGAGAGAGACACAAAATAGGGGACTCAATTTATCTTTTTCTTTTTTTTATTGTTATTATTATTTTTAAGATTTACGGTGATAAAAAAGGTAATGAAGTGATGTAAGTGCACAACAAGATAAAATTATTTGTAACAGAGTAAATACGAAAGAAAGAACAAAAAAATATGTCATGAGACACTAATTCGGCTTCAGGTAGCCACACGTTAGGTTGATGATGGTGTAATGTTGTAAACCGCCGTCCAACTTAATTCTGATGTTAAGAGTTATTGTCACTTTCCGATTTTCTACTATAAATACGATAATTCATAGTTTTGTTGGAATTTCACACTTGTATAATTACTAGACATAAGTGTTTGTGGTGGTATGGGGTCAATATCTATAAGTATTTTTTTAGTTTAATCTTCTATTATATACATAAAATTTAGAGAGTTAATTAAATTTTAATATAATTTTTTAAATATTTTAATTGATTAGTTATTATAATTTATAAATAGTATATATATTACTTTGATTAGTCAATAATAATTCTTTTATCTATAAGTATTTTTTAGTCTTATCTTATGTTGTATAGATAAAAGTTAGAGAATTATTTAAATTTTAATATAATTTTTAAATATTTTAAGCGATTAGTTATTGTAATTTATAAATAGCATATATTACTTTCATCATTCAGATAATTCTTTCCTTGGTCTGTTTAAAAATAATGATTTTTTTTTGTAATAAATTTTCACGGGATATGTCTAAAGCTAAAGATAAAGGGTAATTTTATACATTTGACATAACTTTAATTTAGAACCACATGATCAAAAGTCTTCTTTCTTTTCTTAAACATATTATCAAGTCAAACTAGATCAATCTTTGTGAAACGAATTTAGGAAAATTTGTTGCCCTAAAATACATAGCATAAATAAAATTAAAAAAGTTATGTCGTTAATAATTGAGATTTTTCATACTTTTTTGTAGCTTCTAAATTAAAAAATAATACATGTTACTTCTTTTATAAATATATATTAAATTGGCAATTATCATAATTTATTGTATTTTTATCACCTACACTTATATATTACACTTAATATATAAGTGGTAGAAGTAAATTTAAGAGGTCCTTTTTAGTCCCCATTTCTGCAATTCCAAACCCAAAACAATTACAGAATGGAAGGCCCAAGTGAAAATCATAGCACGATTTGTTTGTTTCTCTCTTCATCATAAAGTTTAATATGTTATGGTTTATCTTTGTTTTTTTTACTGGGTGTGTAACTAAAGATCTTTTTAGATTAATTTCTTTTGATTAAACCAAAATTTGTGTGAGAAAATATTAAATACAATCAATATTTCATCATATGAGATGATAAGTTGATGTTTCTTGGTCTTAAGAAATATCATTTGCACAATGTTTTAAAGGACAAGATGATATGAAAAGAAGAATATTTGCCTTAGTCCGGTCTTTCTTTATCTTCTCTATATTTAGCACCATGAAACTCTCATCTACAATGGTATACGTGATTTTACGTTTAATTTTAATTTTTACGCATTATAGCATTGATAAAGTATTATTTACTAAGATAATTTCTTTAAACCTATTAAAATATACGAGATAGTAAATGAAAATGATTTTCAATAAAAAATAATTTATTCTTATTAAATTAATGCAACTTGATGAAAAAATGAATTGATTTTTACAAATTTTAATTTAGTATCAAACTTAATTAGAAAAATAAATATTAAGAAATTATGTGGGGTGGAGTCATACAGAGCGGGTCTATGCAGGGTGAGGTGGCGGGGTTGAAAATGAAAAAAATGTTATGTGAAGCAGGACAAGACGAATTAAAAATTTTACGGGTTAAGCTTGATCTGATGGGCCCCGTGTTGCATCATCCCTTTGCCATAAAACATTCACGACTTTAAGACCCGCATGCAAAGGTGAATTCGATTATTCTTTGAGATGAAAAGGCTTTCTACTAAACACAAACAGTGTCGGAGCCAGAATTTTCATTAAGAGGATCAAAATATGTAAAAATAGATACACGGATTAGCCGAATGGGTTCCACGTCTACTATATACACAAAAATATTATTTTAACCATGTATAAATAGTATAATTTTCTAACAAAGGGAGTTAAATCTATTTCTTTTTATCAAATTTCTTAAATTATCAAAATCTCTGACTCAATCAGGACCAGAGCCCCCTTCATTCGTTTATAGGAGTGACTTCCTATTCTCCACGGGGCCCTAATCTCCATTTGCTCAACCACTTTCTATCGCATTATGATTTACATGTAGGCCAAGCTTCATGGATCAACTAAAACATGTTTAATTTGAAAATGATGATGAATATACAATACTAGTACACCGATTATGTATATTATATTTAAATATATATATTTGATGATTATTTTAACAACTAGATTACCACTTTTAAAAGTCTTCTCGTTTTCTTGACCAATAAACTAGACTGTCCACATAAATAAAGGAAATTAAAGCTCAATCGAAATTTCACATGAAAGCAAGAAAAGTTACTTCATAAATTCCTATGAAACGGAACTATAAATCTTGAAGAAATATTAGTAACTCTTAATTTCATTATAATTTCTCATAAAGTTAGAGCATTTTAGGAAGACTATTCAAACGGTAAAAAACTTGAAAACTCTAATCTTTTGAAATATGAACTTGTAATTCAAACGGTAGACAAAAAGTGAAGCAAATGGAATCAACTTGTAATTAGCCAAAAAAGAGAGAAATAACATTTCTCCAACCCTTCCAAGAGACATCCTACTAAATGTTTCTCATATTATCTTATCATTTATTATATTAAGAAATATTTTTTTTTAATTTATCCCAACAATTAATATAACCTTTTGGAAGTTCAACCAATTATTTGAAAAGACAATATGAACAATGGATAAAATAATGGGACACCAATTATTTGATTTAATTGTGCTTCATAGCAAACATTAGCCAAAGTTTGTCAGGCGTGTTCTCAAAAATCTCGCTCGCCATTCTCCCTCTGCTCGCCACTCTCGCTTTATACACAGAAGTGTATAAATTCTGTTTCTGTTTTGTATAAAGCGAGAGAAAATTGTATATACACATGCAAAAACATATATCTTCGTGTTATATACTTAATTATACAATTTACAAACATTTTACTTCAATTCAATTGTAGACAAATGCAAATTTTATACAAATATTGCAGAGAAAAAGACCAACGAATTATACAATTGCGAATTATACAATTGCAGTGAAATACAATTTTCTCTAGCTTTATACAACAGAAGTGTATATATTGTGTTTCTGTTTTTGTATAAAGCGAGAGAAAAACATATATCTTCTTGCTATACACTTATAATTATGCAATATACATACATTTTAATTCGATTTAATTGTATGCAAAGCAAATTTTATAAAAATATTGCAGCGAAATAGGCAGCGAATTATACAATTGTGCATTATACAATTGCAGTAAAATAGGATAGCGAATTATACAACTGCAGCGAAATAGGCCAGCGAATTATACAATTTAGGCCAGCGAATTATACAATTGTATATGCATAGTGAATTTGCAGTTTTATGTTTGCTATGGAGTGCAAAACTTTGCTATAACATACAAATATGATTTTTTTGTTTGCTACATGTGAAAGTTGCCCTAAAATAATTAAATTAATTAGTTAATAATTTCTTAATTTTCGTATAAAATAGAAAGTATCCGATGTTATATAGAAGGTAGAGCACAATTAATAGTTAAACCTAGTGGTGTGTATTTGGTTTTTCGATTTGGATTTTTTGGTTTTTTATTTTGTAAAAGTGCAACTCAATCCGATCCAAAATAAATTAGTTTGGTTTGACTTGGTTTTCCTTTATTTGATTCGAATTTTTTCGATTTAATTATTCAGTTATGTCAATAATTAATAATATAACCAAAGTAATAATTTTAATCTCTTAAATATACAACATAAATTATTAATAAAACTTAAAACCCAATACTTACAAGTATACCTTTATAGATGTAATTCAAACATAAAATATAAACATAATCATCATAAAAAATAAATAATAAAAAGGGACAAACGAATATATATATATATATATATATATATATATATATATATATATATATATATATATATATATATATATATATATGAATCATTTTTTTAATTTCTCAATTTTGATTTTTTTAAATCCGATATCAGATAAAAAACCGAACAAAGTAACGTAATTTTATTAATTTAAAATCAATCAGAAAAATTTAAAAATTAATTCAAATAAAAATTTAATTTAATTTAATTCAATTATTTAATTTAATTCAAATAATGCATACCCCTAATTAAATCCCAAAAATAGATTCTCGCTGGCTGGCTGGCACACATCATAATAATGGACAAAAATAAGAAAATGATAATACACACGTGACTTTCACTATGGCGTGTGTTTTTAAATAAAATAGATGTATCACAGCCTCCCAGCTAGACTCCCAGCTATATTAAAGTACTATTAAATATAAATTATATAAAATTATATTATTTTATGTTTGACTATATTATTATTGTATTTTAATATTTATACGAAAATGGTGAAGTTACCGAGAGGATTGAAATAACAAATTTCATAAAATGTCTTTTAATTTTATCTTATGTAATCGCAAACTAAAAAATTACGTATCTCGTATCTTACTAATTAAATAAAAATAAATAAAATTCTTATCTCATATATATAAAATAAAAAATTAAATAATTATATACTGCATTATCATAATCATATATTATTATTATAATCGTAAATACTTTTAAAATATTACACGTCTTATCATTAATTAAAAATTTGTCAAACATATATCTTATATATAAAAACATGATTTCTTGCTATTAATTTATAAAAATACTAATTAAAATATATATATACTAATATATGTATATGTAATATCACAAATAAGAATATAGCTCGGTAATTAAATTTTGAAATAAGTGGAATTTTTAGGTGAGATTGCAGTATAGTACGTCAAAATGGGGGGCGTAATTTAAATTAAAATTGAAGGGCAATTCGGTATCTGAATTTCTATATTAATATTGACCCTGTACTTCCGCCTCCACACGCAAAAAGGGTGTTAGGTGCACAATCGGAGAGAGAAACAGAATCCAAAGAAGTCTCTCTCGTGAGTGTTTGTAAAAGTTCATAGAGATGCTCAATTTCATTTGATGCGGTAGCTATCTATGTAGTTCGATTTGTTTTGTGTTTTAAACTGATTTTGGCGGTGTTGCAGTAGCAGGAAAAAATGGCGTCGGATCGGAAAATTCATGCATTTGAGGAGGTCGCTAAGCACAACAAGACCAAAGATTGCTGGCTCATCATCAGCGGAAAGGTTAAATCTCGTCCTGTTTTTTTTAATTTGTACTTTCTATTGATTTGATTTTAGTTTTTTCATGATCTGTGTGCTGTACCGGTTATGGAATTGTTATTTTTCTGGTATTTTGAATCGGTTTGTTTTATAAGTTTTCTCGATAGATGCATCTGAGTGGTTGAAGTTGCTATCACATTGGAATTATCGAATTTTGGTGATAGCTTTGATTTGGTCTAGTTAGTTAATTTTACAATTTCAGTTGAATTTGTTTGCAATTTTGAGTAGTTAACGTACTCCGTTTTGGACTTTCTTTGTACCTGGTGGTGTTTAGTTGAAGTGACCAATGGAATATGTGGGATCAGTAACTTTTCTTACACTCAACTGGAAAATTGATTTTGCTCAATAATATAAAGTTCAAATCCTAGAACCACCCCATCTTGGAACAGGATTAGGAGTTTGACTTATAAGAAAAGACTTGCTCATGGAACTAAAAAGAGTTTGGGTAGACTTTTAGCCACCCGCAGCGGCTATGCACATGTGTACCAAAGTGACGTATATGTTTTTGTAATGGATTGTACATTACAAAAAGGATTCATGGACTCCATTTTTCTCCCTAATAAAATGGAGTTAGGTTGTCTATGTATAGTAACTGTCCTTATCTGTGTGTTGATGAAGGTCATGTTGGTAAATATGAATGATAGTTTGGTATCTGTTATTAAAACACACTTGGAGATTTCAGTCTTTCATCCTGGAGAACAGGGGTAGTTGGTATTTTAGAAATTTGATGCAGAGAGGTTAGCACTGTGGATATGGGAGTGGAAAGTAAGAAATTAAATTAAATTTATTTAGTTGAGAAAACAGACAGCTGAAATAACCCCCTTCCCCTTTTCCTCGGATCCAAGCCGAACAGTCAATTGGTTTTCCAATTACTTTTGCTACCTTGAAAATAGGGAGTAATATTTTAAGTTTTGAGAGTCAGCTCTTTATCACTGAAATTTTGTGGCGCAGATATGAAAACAAGCATGTGACACTGAACTTGCATATCTGAAGTTCAGTATTTGCAAATAATGGTTTTGTCATCATTATCTGCTAATATTGGACTTTAGCATTTCAAATGCTGATGATATATTTCAAAGGAGTGGGAGCAAATCAAGTAGAGTAATGGTTTTTGCTCACGCAACTTCCAACTTTCAAGTGATTTCTGCCCGAACTTCCTTTCAACTTTCAAATATACTCTTTCAATCAATCGAACATTTTCCGAACTCCTACTAACATGAGCCCATGAAGAAGGGTATTTGTTGAAAAATTGAAAACAAACTGCAGATCAGATTGCTTCTTAAAAGTTTCTGAGACTTAACCTAAAGTAGATCTTCAATCTAAAAGTATATAAAATATACCTCTACAGCTCAGGGACCTGGTTTCTGTTAGAGATGATTATTTTGAACCTTCTGGTGTGAGTGAGTCGTCCATTTTGATCACAGATTTTTGCATTTTATCTTCTCAAGTTGATTGTTCTTCATGAAGTGTTCAATGATTTGTATATTAAGGATAGCAAAGTCAAATATATCTAATGCTATGGCTTGAAGGAGATGTCTAGAGATGGGAAACATGTTTTGGTTATTCATCTCGTTTGTTTTCATGTCTTTTCAAGTCCTGTGTTCTGACATGTGAATTTTGTTGAAATATGCTTGCGGAGAAAAACCTTAAATAAATCTGAAAGGTGATATGGCGTTGCAAAAAGGACGTGTTACTCATGTGATGGTTTTAGTTGCTCAATTGGGGGAACTGCCTTGATAATTCCACAAAAGACCATTTGCGTTGGAGGCTTATGTGCACATTGTCTCTTTTATCTTTGCTATGCAGTAATATCTTTCATTATTATGATTAACAGTGTTCACGTCAGTGTAGACCAACTTATATCTCATGTTGGATTATTTTCTTTAAGGTCTCAAAGAGTTTTTTGTTTTTCCTTCCCTATAATGAAATATAAATTTATGTCTGCATATTAAAATGCTTTCAGGTGTATGATGTAACTCCGTTCATGGATGATCATCCAGGTGGTGATGAAGTTTTGCTTTCAGCAACTGGTAATACTTGGTTTTCTTCACTTACTGTTTGTTCTTAGGGTATTAAGTGTTGATGATTTCTTTGTGACATGAATTCTGATCTTTGTCCTTTTACCAAAAGGGAAAGATGCAACAAATGACTTTGAAGATGTTGGCCACAGTGATTCTGCTAGAGAGATGATGGATAAGTATTACATTGGGGAAATCGACATGTCAACTGTTCCCCTAAAACGTGCTTATATTCCATCAGAACAAACAGCATACAATCCAGACAAGACTCCAGAATTCATTATCAAAATCCTACAGTTTCTTGTACCCATCTTGATCCTGGGCTTGGCCTTTACAGTACGACACTACACCAAGGAGCAGTAATTCTTCTGAATTCCAGTCTGTCAGGCCCTCTTTTCTTGATTTATGTAGTTGTTGAAAGAAGACTTGGTTTATCTTGTTTTAGTTCATTATCGAGCTGCAACAACTGAATGTGGTCGTCAATTTTGTACTGTGCTTCACAATTGCTATGTGCGATGCCCCTTGGCAGCATTAGACTTGACTTGGTTTGTGTTTATTAGATATTTGAGAATATTTATCCTTCATGTTTACAATTCTTTTGTTTCTTCTGGTTAATTTTGTTGCAACCAGCCTTGCTAAATTTCAGGGCAGCTATTATATTAGTCTATTAGAACTTTTTTATTGCTCGTGCCCGCCCCTTGAGAGACTAGTCTTGCGCTTTTACCTACACTGGAAATAGAATTCAGCTGCTTTCGTTTCTCAGGACATTTTATCAGTACTAGCTTGTTGGCTTGTGCTTGTCCCCATTATTATTCATATATACACATTAATGGGAAAGAATAGAGTTCGGCTACCTCAAGCATTACCATATTATTACTGATATCGATTATTTCAATCACGCGGTGAAATAACAGAATATTACTGTTTTAGGCATAATTTTTATAAAAGAAAAAGGAAAATTTCTGAAATTTTATAGTCTCGCCTTTTCTTTTTGTAGCTATAATTTATTTCCATCTGGATTGGATGTTATTTTATCAGATTAAAAAAAAAAAAAAAAAAAAAAAAAAAAACTATTTATGCGTCCTGCTTAGTAGACTTCTGGTCTGTGGTATCTGTATTACTAGGATAGATAATGCTTAGTGGTAACTGGTAGTCCAGTGTCGTCTATCCGAGTAACGGAGGTTTTAGGCCCAATTGTTTTCTATTTACCCTTCCAAACTCATTTTCACTTCTACTCCGTAGCCCCCTTCACCATATCTCATAGTATTTGTCTTTTAACTTATTCACAAATGCTTTTAGAATGATAATTTTTGCTTATGTACCAAACACAAAAAATATATAAGAAACTCAAATGTTTTCCTAAATAACATATATTCCAAGTAAACCTTTTCCATAAATGCATTTTTCTTCGTACTGAACACACCCTGTTCACTTTAAAGACAAGACAAGTGCTATCATTAGAGAAGTTACTACTAACAAACTGCCTCTACTCCTTTTTGGATCAACCAACGTTAAAGTGACCTGCCTGTGCCCCAACTTGTTCTCTGATCGTTAGTCACTACTAACATGCCACCAGGACTAGCATGAACTAGTTTATGACGGAGCGCTATCTTTCTGGAAATTGTAAGATTAACAATTTTGTGAAATTAGCAACATCTCGCAGATGCAGAAACAGCGATTCAATAGCTCAGAAGAGCATAAATACTATGCAGCTGCATTCGAGCCTGACATGTCATTTAAGGTAGTAATGCTTATGATATAGCTATTGCTTTGATGATAAAGTTACAAACTAACCACAGAGCGTGGAAAGGTATGCTATTCTAGCATCCACATTCAAAGAGAACATTTTAAAAGAAACCCCATTTGCCTTGGGGAGGTTGGGGCAACAGGAGATAAATACTCCAAATAAAAAGCCACCTTAGGAGAACATTAACAAGAGAACTAAGTTAAACAAATTCAATATCAAGCATGGTACACCAATCAGGATTCCAGCGAATTGCTACACTGAATTGAAGCAATTTGCAAGTCTGTATGTGGGAGATGGTCACATAAAGTTATTCCCCAACTTGCAGATTCTTATCTGACATTTGCATGTTCTTTAGCAAAAGAAAAGCAGCGGCATTACTTGACCATAAGCTGTCTTCAGTTCTTCCTGTGTACCGGAGATGCATGCAGTGTTTGGTAGCATCATCCCACAAAATAAAGTTCGAGCAGCAAAGAGAATAAATTAGTGTTAAGATCTCCATAACAAAGATGTCTACATCTTGTCATGGAGAGTCACCACCAAGTCATGGGCATCATCTAGAAGCTTCCATACATCCAGTTGACCAGCCATGCTCTGGCACTCCCTTAAAATTTCATCCATGCTACTATACTTCTCTATGATCTGTTTCCTCCGTTGCAATACAGATGCTGCAATTGCATAAAGCAAGAGATCATCTGTTGGTGGGGCACGCAGCCTAATCCTACTCCAGGCAGACTTGCCAATCCCAGCCCTAATAGCAGCCTGGTCTGCCCACATTACTTCCCATAGGCAGAGCGTTTGCTCAAAAGATAATTCCCGCCTGAAAAGAACTACCACCATTCTGTACACAAAAAAGCAATCCTCTGCTTGGAGCTTCTCCAAGTGTCGATAGAGATGTGAATCCTTTTGTTTGATTATCTTAGAAATAATGTTCAGCTGCCTCCTGATTCCAACCTCATCAAGCCTGAAGTTATGCCTAGCCTTCGTCATGAAACCAACAAAGCACCAAAAAGCTTCATGGTCCTCTGTCATTACAGAAATTATGGGTGACAGCAAATCACTCATCCCCTGGCAATAACCAATTTCAGGGTCATATAGCGCATAGGCTTCAAGAATGGAGACTAGCCGAGCAGCATGTAGGATCCTAGGGGGCTCTAGGTGTTCATAGTCCTTCAACCCAACAGCCTCTGCAAAACGGTGTGCCCTGCTTTCTGATACAACAGCTTGAGATGGGGAGTATGCTATCCATTCGGCGTTAGCACGAACTGCATCAAGCCGAATTATTCGTTGCCATGTAACAAAATCTTCTGCATTGCAGGGCCGTGACTGAACTTCTGCCTTTGAAGGAGAAGAGTCCTCCTTAGAGTTCACTTCAGCAGTATTCTCATCCATGCTTTCTGCCGAGGGGACAGTTTGACTGATATCAGGATCTGCAGAGGAATCTGAGTCTGATGACTCGGAATCAGAGACATCATTTGGCTCCGTCACTCGTTTGGAACTGGAAATTTCATCTGACATTGTACCACCAGGATTATCAGAATCCTCAACATATGTGCTCCGGTCCTCACTGGAGAGAGATTCCCGGGCAGTAACAACATCGTCATAATCAGGGGAATCCATCCCTTCAGTGATATTTCCTTCACCATCGCTTCCCATTCCACCAGTTTCCCTCATTTTAAAGGTCCCATTGCGTTTCAGCAGTCTGCGACATTCTCTACGATAGCTCTCATATTCTATCCTGCAATAACAGATCAACTACAGTGGTAAGAAGTATGAATCATGCAGCCAAAAGGTAACTGGAACAATATTAACACAAGGATAACTATGACCCTGTCAACTGAATACATACGAACCCTCTACATTTTTAGAAGATAAAAATAAAGAGACTTTCTTTCATCTTAATACTTTTATGGGGCTGGGGAGGGCCAATTATCTGGTTATAATACCTCTTCTGATTTCTTATACAATCTCTTTCTTCTTTAGAGCTGTTCAACTCATAGCTGCAGAGAGAAATAAAGTAGGTCAATTTAACTGTAACCAAAGCATTCACTGTACAGAAATAACGGAAAACAGCAATTGCAGAACATTTTTTGACAAATGTCACAATGTTTTTATTGTCACAGAACTTGACACATATGACTGGGTACAGTATAAATCATTGTACAGTATCAGCTGACATTTGGAGTGTGTTCTGTCAGTTTTTGGAATTGACTGGGTCATACCAAACAATATTAAGGAAGCTTATGAGAGGTGGTGACGTTTTCATGGAGAATTGGGATATCCATCAAAAAGTCTTGGGCAATGGTGCCTGGTTCTATTTTTTGGTGCATCTGGAATGAAAAGAATCGTAGATGTTTCGATTGGATTTCAACTCCTAATCATACTCTTAAAGCAAAATGTTTATAGAACTTATTTAGTTGGTTCAATCAGTCCCCTGTAACTAGTACTGAACTTTTTCTGGACTTTGCCTGCTCCTTGGTTGTTCCGTATGTTTTTGTGTAGGTGCAGACATACCTTTTTTTTTTTTGCAACTTTTGCTATGCATCTTCTTGATGCTCTTTAATGAAATACCTTTGCTACATAAAAATAAAACTTAAAACAAACTTGCAACAAAGTAATTACACTGATGCAGAAGCCTGGAAACTGCTCTTAAGGCTTCATTTGGGTGAGGGATGCATTAATTAAAGAATAAATGACAAACCATACAAATTTATTGCCAATTAACGTATCTCGTCTTATTTAGACTTTAGAAACAACTATTAAGGTAAATGTTGCAATTTATTATGTATATTTTAATAAAGAAAGTCTAAACAGTAGAGAGATTTTTTCAACAATTTGGACTTTATCTTTGTTGGTTTACTATCTGGTGTCCGTAACACATTCACGCCGTAAAAAGCTCATTGTATGGGATTTTAGCAATCCCTACCAAAGAGGATTCCATTCCCATTTTGGAGCCCTGGTTATGGTAAAAGTGGGTCAAATTTTTAGCAGTAGAGATAAAGCTGACTTTCAAATATCTTCTTAACATTAGAAGATAGAGCAAGTGTTGAAAAGTGCAAGGAAAAAAGTAACCCTTCTACGGACATAGACAGGTGAGGGTCCAGCCAAAATATGAAATTCTTCACCAAGATGTTCCAATTTTTGCAGTTTATACATTAATTTTCACTAATAAGCACTTTCTTGGCAAGAGCTTAGATTTGGGCCTAAAATTTATGTGCCTTTTAAAACACCACCTCAATCTTTCAAGCAAACTATTAAGTTCATGTTTACATGGTTAACTAAATACTAAACATAATTTGAAATATAACTGCAGCAAACAAACACGTGATGACGTTCTGATAAATTATTTTCCAAATTATACAAAATTTTAAGGTAATACTTTTCCTGTAAAAACTATTACCTCTTAACACTTGTCTAAACACTACTGCACTCACCATGACTTCCATGTAAATTTGACTTATTTCTTTTTTTTTACCTGCTTTGAAATATTTTTCATTGAGCAGAGGGTCAATCGGAAACAGTCTCTCTATCTACCATGTAAGGGTAAGGTCTATGTATACTCTATACCCTCCCCAGACCCCACTTGTGATTACACTGGGTATGTTGTTGTCGTAAACACTAGTACACTCCCAATGGGAACTTAAAAAAAAAAACTAAAAACAATGCCCATCACTCACTTAAAAAGGTGTGTACATCTACATGGTAAGGGTAAAAGAATCCAGGACCTAGATTGTCACCAAATGAAGTACTCTTAGCACTCCACGAACAGGGATTAACTTCCACACAATCTTCTACAGACAAAAATCCCCACATATTTGAGACAGAGCTAGTGACCCTAACATGTATAACTAGCGGGGTCCAGCAATAGGATCTGTTTAAAGAGTGACAAAGCATGAGGTTACTGGTCTCAAATCTGAATGAAGAACCATGGGAGGTGGTTATTATATAAAATTAAGGGAAAGAGTATGGACATGATTTTTATCAGTCACTAAGTAAATGTCGAGATGATAAATTATTATTCATAATATAATATAATTCCCCTGCCATCTCCTGTGGAAATTAAGCAGCTAGAATTGGCTAATCAAAGTACACGAGGACAACAAAAAAGAATAGAAAAAAAAAAAACAAGCAAAACTCAGATTATCAATCTTAACAAGATTAAAGTTTCAAAAGAAAATTTATAACAAGACACATTATTACATGAGAAGGAAATACTTACACTCCCAGGAGAAGTGGCCAAACCTCGGCCCTGATACTAGGATCAACACCCTACATGAAAGGGCCAATAGATTAGTCAACATAATTGCTCTTGTTTGGAAAGCAAGTAAGAAAAACTATGATGTTAAAACTTTCCATTTCCTTCTTTAGTTGTAAAAAGCGAAGAGTTGAATGGCTTTCACTAGGGCACAAAAAAAGAGATTTATTCCTCTTGGAAGAGAGAGATCTGAAAATTTAGAAATTAGTTGCGTAATTCACAACTTCCTTCCACTCTTTTTTGGATACCAAGCAAGACAGAATGATTTTTCACCATCTATCTCTTAACCACACAAGGTAAAATAAACTATTTTTTTTTCCCATTGAGAAATGTATCAATTGAAAATTAATGAGTTGGCAAATTTGTGATTTCTCTTCATGTTCTTATGTCCAAAAAAGAGGAATGGATTTTCTCGACTCAATCTTATGTATTCCCTTGACCAAGCAAGGGAAATGAGATCATTTTATCTTTCATGTTCCTCTTTGAACCCCTACCTTTCATTCCTATCTTCCCAAACCAACTTTTTGAGGTTTATTTGGCCTGATGATCTTGGCGTACATTGAAATAAGAAGGAAACAAATCTAAAAAATTAAGGTGGGCCAGAAACTCACTCCACTTCGGACTTTCTTTAGAAATTTAATTCCACCATCACGAAGTTTTCCTTCTGGTGTGAAAAAGCTTCTCCACTGTTGGGGCGCAAGAGCACGTTTTCTTTTTCTACGAGACCATGGTGATTTGAGATGACCTCTGAAATAAATCATAAACATGAGTACGCATCTTGACAAACAAGAAGGGTAACAGTATATTCTTTTTTTGTGTTAAGTGCCAAGGTAACAAAATCAGCAACTCAAATTAGATTCATCTGACAAGACTGATATTTAGCATGATTAGCAAATGCATCACTTCAAAACCAACTCACTCAAGAAAACGAGAGCTTTGCAAAGGTTAACCATCAAGACAAGAAGAGAATAGAAGAAGTAGGGTAACAGGTAACTGCAACTGAGAATGAAAAAAGAAAATAAACAACTGGCAAGACCACAAGTTCACAACCACAAATTAATGTGTTGAAGGTAATGAACTTCAAACAACTAGAAAAAAGGAAGTAGTTGCAAGATACATAGAGTTCAACAAGAAATTAGTACATCACTTAACAGCAGAATATAAGAAGTTAAGAACATATTCTATCCATCAGTCTATCTCTAAAAGATGTGATCTATCGGCAGTATAGGCAGACCTATTCATAATTCATTGTTCAATCAGAATATCCCAAAACAAAGGACTCCTAATTACCTCCCATAACACCTCACTAAGAAACCTGCAGAATCTAAGGGTGAGACTGCACCGTGAAGAGTCATACTACGTTGCTACTTCAATCTCAATCTCTTATACTTCATGCTAAATCATCACATTATGCTAAACATTTACCAACACAACTTTCTTAAGAAAAATTTCATCATTGGAAACATTAAATGTAAACAAAATATACGGAAAAGACCACTTAGTAACACTGCTAATATCCCATCCCACTGTTAACAAGACAACCCATCCAAAAACCAAAATACAGAGACAGTAACTTAAGAGTGAGACCCTGGCATAGAAATTTAAAAACTGACATCAACACCTAGATACTACCTACACCGGAAATTCCCTTTCAACTAGTGAAACCTCACCCCAATCCAAGCCCCAAAAGCCTCCAGATAAAAATATATAACATGCCTGTGCTGGGAAAGTTGGAGAAGAGTTACATATCATATCAATTTGCCATTTCTTTTGTACACTTATTTCATCATCAAGAACACAAAGCTGGAAAACTTGGTGAAACTTAAAACACAAGGTCAACCTATTTGTGTCACTGTGACAAAGTAGAGGAGGAGAAATCAGCAAGAGGTTGAAAGTTTCGTAGCTTTCAGAAGTTCTGATCAAGTAAGCATACAAATATAGAAATATAGTCCACACACATTCAATAAAAAAATGTTATCACCTAATGAAAGTCTCCACCCTTATCTAATATAAATCAAATACATTACACTGACTTGTTCAAAGCTTAGCTCAAGGAACAAATCCAACCAGATTATTGACAACAAGAAATCCAAATACTCTTAATTTTTTTAAAAAAAAATCCAACACAACTGTCATAAAAATCGAATTTATACTCAATAATAGCAGCAAAACGAATAATTTAACAAAACATATTAGAGACTGAGATTGAGCAATGGGTTGAAGGAATGAACTTTATCAGTGGAGCATATCCTAGACAGAAAAAGAGGACCTTAGATCGGATCTGAAAAGAATACGTATGCTTATAAAAAAGGCAGAAGAATCTTATAGAAAGTGAGAAGCAGATCGAAACATTTTTAGAAGAGTGAAAGAAAGGAGAGACTCACCGATTAGAGGAAGAAGAAGCTGGTGAGGAGGCAACAATGAATAGAACTGATCTCAAATGAATCCACGACGATGTCGATGATGATGGTGATGATGAAGACGGTGAAGAGGAATTTGAAGATGACGAAGTCTGACTTCGTCTGAGAGCTCTCATCTACTTCTACACTGACTGTTTTTACTGTGGATAGAAAAAAAGAAAGAAAGATCTACTCTACAGATGATTTCTAGGGTTTCAATGATTCCAGTTTCCTTTTTGCAATAATTACTTTTCGTAAATTTCAGCCGGAGGTTCTTTTTTTTAGTTTTACCTAGTAGTGTAGAAAACGGCGGCGGCCAAGGCGAGACCGGCCAAGGCCGTGACAGCAAAAGCTATACCGGCATTCGAAGGTTGACGGTCCATCCAGAAAGCACCACCGTTTCCTCCGTTAACGCCGACGAATACTCCACCGAGCTTACTGATTCTGGTGCCGATGGATTCAACCACATTAGAAGCGACGACGGAGGTGAAGAAGAGATTGAGCATGGAGATGGAGATGGAGAGAGAAAGGAATCTATAATGACGATTCTGCCCCTATGCTTCACCTTGCCGATTAGATTTTCCACCATAACCAACCCAACCTTCCCTTCTCAACTGCTTTTCTCTTCTTTCTTTTTTTCTTTTACTTTGGTTTGGCTCTTCTTCTCATGAGTTTTTGTCTCTAATAATCAGTGTGTGTTTCTTTCTCTTTCTTTCTTTCTTCTCAGTGGGTTTTGTTGTGTGTCTATTTCTCTTTTTTATTTTAGCATAGAGAAAATAATGCACGCTTTTGCTTTTTTTACCGTGGGGGCGTGGGGTTCCCTTTGGTCTTACTGTTCATCGTTACTTATTATTATATAATATAGGACAACTCTCATATATAACAAACAAAAGATTTATATTTGTATGCTATAGCAAAATTTGCATAATTGCGCTTCAAAGCAAACATAAAACTGTATAATTCGCTATACATATATAGTTGTATAATTTGCTGGCCTAAATTGTATAATTCGCTAGTCTATTTCGCTGCAATTGTATAATTCGCTATCCTATTTTACTGCAATTGTATAATGCACTGCCTATTTCGCTGCAATATTTTTATAAAATTTGTTTTGCATACAATTGAATCGAATTAAAATATATGTATATTGCATAATTATAAGTGTATAGCAAGAAGATATATGTTTTTCTCTCGCTTTATACAAAAACAGAAACACAATATATACACTTTTTTGTATAAAGCTAGAGAAAAAATTGTATTTCACTGCAATGGTATAATTCGCAATTTTATAATTCGTTGACCTTTTTCTCTGCAATATTTGTATAAAATTGTTTACAATTGAATTGAAGTAAAATGTTTGTAAATTGTATAATTAAGTGTATAACACGAAGATATATGTTTTTGCATGTGTATAAACAATTTTCTCTCACTTTATACAAAACAGAAACAGAAATTATACACTTCTGTGTATAAAGCGAGAGAGGCGAGAATGGGAGAGTGGCGAGCGAGATTTTTGGGAGAGAAGCGCCTGGCAAATGTTGGCTAACGTTTGCTATGGAGCACAATTAAATCAACCTTAACTATTCCATTTATTTTAGGCTATTAGTTTGCTATTATATACAATTTATATCATATTACGTTATATCAAATATAAAATTTAAATAATTTATATTTCTTATATAATGTTTCATATTTATAATTAAGAACAATAAAGTTACAATAAAAAGGTAACAAATTGATTGTTACATAAGGATTTAGTAAAAATTAATCAATACGTTGTAATAAAATTAAAAAAAATAATAATATATTTAAACTAACAAAACAATATATTATTATGATTAACAACGATCCAAATAAAGAGTTGATATTTTGCTTACTACATGATTAACTTCTTACCCTTGTAAACATGTTTTATTTAGATTAGTGTAGTGTACTTGTTTTTTTAATATTATATTATATTTGATTAAATATATAAATAATTTATTTAAGATATTATAAATGACTAATTAAATATATTCTATATTATACAAATACTTTTATTTTATAAATTTATGAATCTAAATATGAATCTTGTGAATTTTTAGTTCAACATACAATATTTTTTATTTATTAGATTGCAATGAAAATCGTGATAATTTGTTGTGGTGATGGAGGCTCATTCCTCTGATAAGATACAAACATAAAATAATTGATTTCAATCCTAATAAATTGGGATTCATTACATTTAATTTTTACAGATTATATTTCTTCATTTAAGTTCAAGATTTATGTCATTAAATTAATCAAGACATGTGTTTGTAGCATAAGTGGTAATGTGGTATCTTAAAAATGCATGTGGCCTTTCATATGAGATTATGGAGATCTAAACACTTTAATTATTTCTTGTCCCAAAATAATGTTTGATCTGTATTATTTCAGGTAATGTACATTAATATTTATAATGATTAGTCGTATTTTTTTATGATAGGTAAAAAGTATTTATATTTGCATTGTTATTTTAGAAGTGAGCTAGAAAATAGACTATAAATTGTTTTGAAGATTGAAACGTAATGTCAAATTGAATTTTGAATTTTTATGGTTAAACGCTAATTTCAATTGAAATAAAATATTTTCTAAAAAGTGTAAATAATAATTTTTATAGCTAATTACATAATTTAAAAAAGAAAATAAATAAGTAACTACACGACGACACAAGTACCTTTTTTGTCTTTTTCATGTCAAACACAAAAAGAATTACGCAATTATTATTTCTCACTATCTGCTATTGATAATCCTCTTTCTTAGATAGTAAAACTTTAACTACTTATTGTTTGAATGATTATTTCAAAACCTAAAATTGTATATCAACTAATATAAAATTTGTGATAAAATAATTATTAATTTAAGAGACATATAAAATTTGATGTTAACAAATAAAATGAATAAAGCAAATAAAATTATAGAAATTATAAATAAAACATAAAGTAATTGAGTAATTTCTCTAGATAGTCAACTATGTTGGGGAAATTACCTTATGTTTGTTTTAGGACTATAATATCACCTAATTTTGTGTATTTTCCTCAAAATATACTTGACACAAAAAATACATTATTTCTCTCCTACTAGGGTGTCATGTCACATTTTTTAATTTATTATTAATATTTTTCTAATCTTTTAAAGAACCGGAGGAACTCATATTTTCTTGAAGTACCGGAGGAGCTCATATTACAATTCTTAATGTAATTTTTTTACTGGTATAATATGTGGGTTTGTCTATTTTTTAAAAAAATCTATCTATATATAATAGAAGTAAAAAGTTTCACATATAAACACCAGAAATATTCAAGAATTTTAATTTTTCAAAAATTATTTTAAATATGCTCTAAAAAAACAATTAAAAAACAGGAATATTAATATAGCTATTTTAAATAGAAAATAAAAGTTCTTTTGTTTAAAAAAACTGTAACGACAAAAAATGGATGATTTTTAAATACCTCCAATTTCAATTTTAAAGGAAAAAACGAAATCGAACTATTTTAGAAAAAAAAGCAGTAATGGCTAGTACGGGAAAAAATTGAAAGATTTTTAAATGCTTCAAATTTCAATTTTTAAGGTTAAAAAATGTAAACTGAAAATTAATTATTTTATAAATAAAAACTGTAATGTCTATTTATATTTATCACACTTTCAGTGATTTTAGGAAATGCTCCAACAAAATGGAATATAGAAATATCTATCTAAATAGGAGAAGAAAAAGTGCATCATAAAAAAAAAATTAATTATTATTATAAAAATTAATTAAAAAACTTATAGTAAAAAATAATAATTATCATTATAAAACTAAAAAACTTATTTTAAAAAAATAGTTAAACAGTCCATTAGTAGTTAGTCGTAGAAATGATACTTTTTTTTTCATTCATTTTTAAATTTATCTTTATATATCTAAAAAACAAAACATTTTAAAAAAACATAAATAGAAAACAATATTAAAAAACACATATTGCAACCTAATGTTTAAATATGTGTAAAGCATATTTTTTTAATAATTAAAAAATAAATAATGTGACATGGTATCCTAATTGATATTTTTTATGTCAAATATAATTTAAGAAAAATAGATAAAATTAAATAATATTATATTTCTAAAATAAATAAGTGATATTGTTAAGTAATTTTCTAAACATTATCTAGGGAAATTCCTCAAAGTAATTTTATGAATCTCATATAATAAAAAAATAAATAGACAGAAGCACAAACAAACTTAAACGTGATTTAAATCATGATTGTTAAAATTCTCATTCCACATCTTCAAGACCTCAACTACTAGACCAACTTTGTGAAAACTTAAACGTTGTATTAAATTTGTAGAATAAATTAAAATACCTATATGATAAAATTTATATTCTTTTTAAAAAGAATATTTGTTTGAATAAACAATTTTTTTTCTCATCTTTTATTTCTTTGAAAATATGATTTTGCCTATCGGGATTAATAGTGGTGGAGTCAAAATTTTCATATTTATAAATCAAATCAAACCAAATTAATAAAACTCAGATTTTTTTAGGTTTCTCAATCTCGAGTTGGTTTGAATTTTTCAAATACTAAACTAAATCATCGTGTCAAATTTTCAAATTTATAAATCAAACCAAACTAATATACTTTGATTTTTCTAAATTTTTAAATTTTTCAATTAAATTTACGTACAAACATATAATTAACTAATTTAAATCTATAATTTCTTATTAATATTGAATAATTAATATAATTAACTAATTTAAATCTATAATTTCTTATTAATATTGAATAATTAAATTTCGATTTCTAACGCAAATGATACAACTCAAATCAAATGCATTTCCTCCTAACCTTGTAGGTGCATGGATCATCTAGTCAATCAGACCAAACTTCTATGTAAGGGGTGATTTCATGTGGTAGCTTTTTTTTTTATTTTAATTATTTGGTGTTGATATTTAAAAATAGAGGTCATTTAATCTCGATTCATATTGTGTGAGGTATTATTCGTGGAGAGTGTTATTCCTACTAATTTTTTGTTTAGGACTTGAATTTGAATTTCTGATTAAAAGAAAAATAATCTCATTCATAATTTTTTGTTTAGGACTTGAATTTGAATTTTTGATTAAAAGAAAAACAATCTCATCCATTGCACCACGTCTTTTGATAGTGATTTTAGTAATTGTCAGTCCTTCGTCATTACAATTTACACCCTTACTCAACATATACTTAATGATCTTAATTAGTATACTCCCTTCCTCCATTTTCACTTCATGTTTGGCCTGACATATTATTATTAAATTTATTTATTTTATTTTTCAAAATGAAAAGTTATTTTGTATTACCGATAAATTATAATTTGTGTAAAATTATTTTTATTTCGATTAATCAAATCTCAATACAGAAGGAAAATAAATAATTCTAGTAATAAGAAGAACGTGTTATTATATGAGAATGAGATTTGGTACTAAATAGTTCATTATAATATAAATGAATGTTCACCATGATTTGCTTTTCATTTTTTTACCAGACAAGCGAGCTTTATTGCGCCACATTCGGCCTTGGGTTGAAAAGGTTTTGTCACTCACAACCAATTACAACCTTTCTACACACGCAAGCAAAAACACGTAAACGTGTTATTTATGTTGTGGTGGGATGATTGATATTTTTTCATCTTTAGTCAAAAATTTGGACTTAAGCTCCGAAATTAGAAAAAGAATCATGTTAGAAGCTTCCGAAATTGAACTCTACAATACACAATTTAAATTAGTCAAAATTTTAATATAAATATTAAATATCAATTGAACCCACAACACGTAAATAATATAGGTCGAAAAAGGTAGTATTTCAATTTTGTAGTACTAGTTAGTATCAATGGTATTTCTATGCTTCAAAGTCTTAACTATTATTTGTAGATAAGGGACACGAAACAAAAAACTACTGCTTCATCCACCGATCTTATAATTTATTTTGCCTAACTTGTTCAAAAGTCAAAAGCGCTCAGTAACAAAAAGAAAATGATTTTAAAGAATTAAAGTTTAGCTACAATTTTCTATTTTCATTTTACCTCAAAATATTTTTTATTTTATTTTAAAAAAGTCATTATTTGATCATGAAAAATTTAAATAAATCTTGAAGCTATATTTAAAATTTGAAAAACATACAAATATTCGACAACCAAAGGATTTTATTTTTACAACTTCTAGATCACAACATTTTTTGCATATTGTTTTTGGGTAGATTATTCATACATATATATAAATATATACTTCAAATTAAAGTTATTGAATTATGTCAACTTTGTTATTTCACTTATAGATCAACAATAATAATTCATAGTTTTTATTTTCTAATCGTGTCCTTAAAATAAAGTTATTATCGTGAAATTTAAAGTGCATGATATAATTTATGCTCGACATGATTAAACATGTGGAAATTAAATTTATTCCTCGTGAAATAATGAATTACAAGTCAAAGCATCTTCTCCTCTCAAATCATTTGTTTGAGTACTTCGTTTTTGAGTGTTTTGCAAATTGTAAATAATTTACTACAAAGTAATATAAACATGAAATGTAAATATACTTCTTTGTTACTCCTATTAATATTCTTATCCAAATTTTTGTGCTCTTTAATTTTGTATTGTTTAAATGGACCACTTTTTGTGTTGGTAGGAATATACAGCAGATTATTTTGACTCAAATTTGCATCTTTTTTATTGTCCAAATCGAGATGACTCTAAACAATGTCTTTTTTTTTTATTATTATTATTTTCTTAATTTTTTGTTTTTCCTTTTGCTTTTGATCGATAAGATATGATGGTGTTCCCCTTTGCTTTTTTTTTTTTGGGTACCATTTCTAACTTTATTGAGAGCAACGCCCATTCCTCCAAAGAAAAAGAAAATTTGCGTCGCTTTAATATGTTTTTGATTCAACTTTGTCATTAAATTATACACTTGTCGACCAACAAATAAAGTTTTACTACAAAAAAGGAAAGAAATGTGCTAAAATTGGAAAAATTAATTGTTTGAATGATATGAATTCAAAAATACGTTTAAACGAAGGTAATAGAACTTTAGGAGACTTATTTATCGTTATTAGAGTTATATATCAGTCGGTTAATTTAATTTCAAAGTTTATCGGAATTTATGGATTAGTGAATTGTAGATATGCTAAATAATTGTTAAATTATTAACATATTAATTTATCGGTTATTGTTCTTTATCGATTATTGATTTAACTATTAAGATTTCACACAAAAGAAAATCTTTGAAAATGACTTTAAAGTAAAGTGACAACTAACAAAATAAAATGAAATAAGTTGACGGATTACATTTGTTCAAAGCAAATACTAATACCTTGTAGAATTATCAAAAGTCCGATACAATAAAAAATGAAATTAAATATTAATAAAAAATTTATAATATAAGTGTAATATTTTAATATACTATTTCTTTCGTTTAAAAAAGAATGACCTGCTTTTCTTTTTAGTCTGTTTAAAAAAGGATAATTTTTTTCTTTTTTGATAACATTTTACTTTCAACTTTTCAGTTAACAATTTTAATGTCACAATATTAAAAATAATTTTATACGTTTGACACAACTTTTATTTAGGACTATAAAATTTGAAAGTCTTGATATACTTGGTTAACCAATTACCAACTACCAGTAAACTAATACTTTTCAATGGTAATTATTAAATTTAATTTAGTTTTGTACGACCCTAATAGGTCATCATAAAAATGATGATGGATGAGTAGACTGTGGACTGACGCGTGTCTTTAACAACTAACTCTCTTTAATATAATTAGTATTATCAACTAATCAGTTATCAATATACCAAAAATATGCTCTTGATGACGTACGTAGCTTAATTAAATGATCTCTTTTATTTTATATTTTCGTTTTTTACATTTGTCAGAAAGAATATAAATAATTGCAATCTATATAAGCTCAAGAAGTGAAACATGCCACCAATTTTATAATTGTACGTTTTTTTTGTGTTCTTTTTTTTTTTGATAAATAAAGATAAACTTTAGTATTAAAAATTTGATAAATGTTTTGCATTTGTTGAAGCATCCAGCTACAGGAATCATTTTGATGATGATAATTAATTAAAAATCTATATATGGTGGATCAGTGGCTTACAAATATTGCAATAATGTAATAAATAAAGGCCTTTCGAATGTGTTGTTTGGTCCATAATATGTATATTACCCTATTATTAAACATATTTTATTATACATTAAAACTACAATAAAACACAATTATTAAGCCAACAACATCCACTCCTAAATTAACTAAGACGACATTTTGTTTCCTTTTATTTTCAACACTTATCACACTCATCTGTTTTCGGTTGTTCCAACTTAATTCAAAGGCGAATTCAGAATAAAAATATTTATATAATTATAAAAAGAAAAGGGGCAAATATATCCTTAAATTATCATAAATTGTATGCAGATATCATATGTTATACTTTTGGGTCATTGATGTCTCTGTCGTCCAAAAATTATAGCATACATGCCCTTTCACTCTAACGGAAGACAAAATAAGGACAAGTGGCGTAATCTTATTCATCGGTCCGATAATTATTAGATATCGAGTCGATAAATAAAATTGTGTATGTCCATTAGTATAAAAGATATGTATGCTCTAATCTTTAGACAGCAAGGATACCAATGTCCCAAAAGTATGACAAAGGATATTTGAATACCATTTACGATAGTTTGAAAGTATATTTTTTATTTTTTCTAATTATAAATCTAAATATTTTCTTTACTCGAGTTTAATGAGATAACAATAGAATTTTGACTAATTAATTGTAAATTAAATTTCAATGTATCTATACTTTCTACTGTACCTCTATTTTTATTGATCCCCTAAAACTATATAATTAAAGATTGACTTAACTATCGTCTAATTGAAAATACAGATTAAATAAAACTCTCATGTCACATGCATAGAAGTGGAACTTCCACTTGAATCTTGATCAATTGTGAAATAATAAAAGGTATATTTAGGGAACTGTAATCGTAGCATAAAGGCCATAATTTATTAATTTATTTACATCGAACCAAAGCCGTTCAGTTCTTTATAGTCTATAGTTTATTTACAACTCTCACTTTCTTAATCTTATATAATAAAATAAACACTAATTGTGCAAGTTGAAGTTTCATTAATTATTTGCAAATTACTTGGATCTCTCTTTTTGTGGACAAGATCAATGAACAAGTCTTGTAGTAAGTAAAAACGATTAACTAAAATAGGAAATATTTTTGTATATTGCTATTTTTTATAAGGGATAACGCCCATGTATCCCCTCGACCTATGCCTAAAATTTCAAAGACACACTTATACTATACTAAGGTCCTATTAACCCCTGAACTTATTTTATAAGTAGTTTTCTACCCCTTTTCAGCCTACGTGACACTAGTTTGAAAAAAAAAGTCAATCACCATTGGGCCCACAAGATAGTGTCACGTAGGCCAAAAAGGGGCAGAAAATTATTCAAAAAATAAGTTCAGAGGTAATAGGACCTTAATACAGTATAAGTGTATCTCTGAAATTTCGAGCATAGATTGAGGGATACTTGTGCATTATCTCTTTTTGTAATAATAATTTTATGCAAGGTGTACTGAATTAGATACAGGACCAAGTAATATAAAACACTTAAAAAAATAAGTGTGGATAAGTAACTTTACAAATTGAGGTGCTTTGTCCAGGCATCAAGAAAGACATAAAAAGGATAAGAAAAGATCTTATTGAATCATATTTAAGAATTATATATACATATATAGTATAGTATATATTTTTTGGGACAAGGAGCAATTGCTTTAACGACAAGATACGTAAATTTTTTTTTAATAATTATTTCAACTCTTTAATTTAGAGATCCCAACAACCGCTACTAAATAATAAAATAAGAATACGTATAGAGAGACATATCCTATCTATAAGAACCACTCTGTCTTTGTGTATTATATGTCTTGCACTTTGGTCTACTTGTGCAAATGGGACGCACCATAAATAGAATGGACAATCAAAAAAATTTAGAAAATTAAGTTTTACGCATGTGTTTCATGTTAATTGTTCAGTCGCTTGAATCAGACTCAATTACTTTTTAAATTTGGAGGATCATTTGTTATCACCCTTTTACTATTTTCCGTAGAGAGCATAAAAATCAAAATATGTGCATCATCGTATAGAAAGAGGCAAAGCATAGCAATTCGTACCACTAGAAAAGTTTCGCTAACCATTAGGCAATAGAATCTGTTGGGCACAAAAAGAAATCACATAGATAAGCTCTTACCTTTGAGTGCGTGGATGAACAAAGTAGATGATGCGCGAAGGAAATAAAAGTCTGAGCAGTTGTTTGAAAGAGTCGGTCTTAAAAATCATATTACTTTTAATGATATCGAGATATTTGGAGTTCAAACCCCTCTCTATTCACAAGGTCATAAGTACTCGATCTGTGCCTTATAGATAAGAACGAATTTGATCGATTCGATTCAACTTAACTAATATGATAGATGGAATGATCGTTTGTGTTATATTAAGTTAGGACCATATCTCCCTTCTCGTCTACAACACAACAAATTTTACCTTCATCCCTATCTCTCATATTATTAGTCTAGATTATATACAAATGTTTTTAAAATGATATTTTTTACTTACTTACCAAACACAAAAAGACGAGAGAAACCAACTTCTCTAAAAAATATTTTCCAACACACCCTAAATATGCTTCTACAAGTTGCTTTGAGACAGTTTGAACTTTCAAGTTTGGGCCTCAAAGAAGAGCCCGTTGGGCAAATGGAAAGATAACGTGAGTAAACTAAGTTCCATCTAATTATTCGAAACAGTGCTAGTTTAAAAATAATATGTGCACGGATATGCAATTATCAGTTGAAATCATTGAATTACTATTGGAGACAGATATCATCTAAAATATATTTTCTTTTCATAATCTAAATTCATATAAAAATCAAGTGATTTTTTTAACGTTTAACGTTATAGGCAAATAGCCTTTTGCATTTTCATGGATTAGCTACGTATATATTTTATTTTCCACCTGAACAGCTGACTCATTTTGACACAAACTGAATGTTTGACACTGTCAAGTTTTGAATGTATGTAAATTGAGCAATAGTAATATACAGAAGTAACAATCTATGTATAGCTATCACTTCTTTTATTGCTGACAAAGGACAGCAGCTACTAATCTTTGCTTTGAACTTTGGCATATCACACCCTGTTACTGATGCAAACAAATCTGTACACATGCCTAACTTGTAGATAAAAATATGATAAGAGCATAAGCTGCAGTTTTATTACCGAGTTCCTGATAGTGAAGGATCCTTACAGAAACAAGTGAGGAAAAAACTGCCAAAAAGTGGATCACGGCATATGAATCCTCAACATTTTACAGACAACACTGGGAAAAACAACCCTTCTTCAGAATGTATTAGAATAATAAAATACAGACACAGGAGTGAGACACTAATACGCAACTCACACGTCTTCATCCTTACAGCTTCGAAGCTGCATCCATATCTAAATACCAAACCAATTCTCCTTCGGGTGAAACCATCTGCACAGGCAGCAGATCAGAACTTTTATCATCACCTAGTGATTTCTGCACTACATCTGCCTTCCCAGCACCTACTATAGCAAGTGCAATATTTGCAGATGAGTTTATTACAGGGAATGTAAATGTAATTCTGTTTGGTGGAGGTTTTGGAG
This sequence comes from Solanum peruvianum, assembly GCA_027705065.1. NCBI lineage: Eukaryota > Viridiplantae > Streptophyta > Magnoliopsida > Solanales > Solanaceae > Solanum > Solanum peruvianum. Next base: position 51,854,712 of record JAKWJD010001757.1, read on the forward strand.
AGTCCTTGATGAAGGTGACCCACTTTTCTTTCTCATGGACAAGAGGATGCCCGGGAAACAAGGAAGCTATATGTCCGTCTGGACCCATACCCAAAAGCATTACATCAAATTTTGGAAATCCACTCTCTTTCGAGATGTCTACAATCTTGCGCTTAACTAAGTGCCTTAGACAAGTCTCGTAATCATCTGCCGCAGCCTCTGCTGATAATGCATCATTTATGGCATACACATGACCAGCCGGAATAGGTATCTGCCAAAGAGAAGTAAAGGTGAAGTTAGAAGTTTGGTAGAAAGAATTAAAGATGTCAACTGAGAATAATGATGAAGTAACAGCTACCATCATTCATTATAAGATCAAACAATGTGGGTAGTTGACATGTGAAGCAAGCACTATGAGCAATTTGAAATCCAAAATGATGCCCTTGGCAGTCATGCATCACTAATCATCTTTTCTGATAATTTAGTTCACAACCATCTTTGTTTAAATAGTATGTGCTTAAGAGCTAGTCAGACTGTCAAATAAGATGTCACGGCAACCCAACTTGTTCGGGATAAAGAAGAGCCTTAACTGAAGGTAAGTAGGTCAACATTGAGGGTGCAATTCAAACCCACTTATTCATCCTTATATTAGAAGGAATTCAGCGAAGTCAACATAAAGTGTCCAACTGATCTCATCAGCAGCTCCACATGTTATTGAGTTGCGCAATTTTTGCTCTTTAGGTTTCCCAAAATGCATAATTGACAATTGTGCTTAAGCTATAATTACTTTTCAGTTGATCCTCCAAATCTGAACCCCACTAAACTCTTCTAGCTACAAAAATCTCCAAATCATTTCTCATTAGGTTATCTCTACAATTGCAAATGTTTGAAGTATTTTGCTAATATGCCAGCATTTTTCATAATACAAAACCCCCCCACAAAAGAAAAAGGGACCTCAGTTGTTTAAGGAGGGCTTCAGGGGTTGATAGGTTCTATAAGAATTAATTTTATATCAGACTTCTGTGAACCAAAAGCAAAAAGTGATTCTGTTTATTCCAACATTTTCTAGAGTGCAAAGATTTTCTTTTTCATTTGTTGTTTTTACATGAATTACGTGACATCATCACACATCTTAAGAATATGTAATCTAAAACTTATTTAACATATAGCTTCTCCTCACAGTTGGTTCCATGGTAGATATGATCATGTATAGCAATTACTTGTCTTTGTCACGTATGATCAACCCCCCTCCCCCCCAAAATAAATATAAAATAAATTAAAAAATAATCTCTCTCTCTCTCTCTATATATATATATAGGTAGAGATTGTTTCTTCCGTCCATCTTGAAGAGACTATTCAAATGACAACCCACCAACACCTACACCCAAAAGATCTAAAAGTGTGGATTTACCACACTTTACTTGCAAGTATGTCTTAAGTATAAAACTTGATCTGGCTAACTAGTGTTATTTTCTATCAAATAAGGGCCCGTTTGGATGGGCTTAATAAAAGCAGCTTTAAAAAAGTACTTTTAAAAGTGCTGAAACTTATTTTTAAAATAAGCAGTTATGCGTTTGGATAAAAGTACTGAAATTTGTTATGTCAAACGTGAAAAAGGAAAAATGGAAGAAAGAAATGTTAGGGTTATATGGGTAATTTGAAGATTGTATAAAAATATTAAGAGCAAAAAGATAAAAATGTGGTCAACTTAAAACAGCTTATAAGCTCAAAAAAAAAGCACCCCTACCCCAGCTTTTAACTTTTGGCTTAAAATAAGTTTTTTTTTAACTTAAAATAAGTTATTTGAGTATTGTCAAACAGCTAAATAAGTCAAAAACCAGCTTTTAAGTCAGTTTGACCAGCTTTTAAGCTGAGCCAAACAGGCTCTAAAAAGAGAGGGATTAGCTTTTAGTAGGAGCGAAAAATGGGTTCATCTTCACTTCCCCTTCCAAGTCAAAAAACTGAAACTAATAAATTGGTTAATTATTTTTTTTTTTGAGAATAGTAACACTAATCTATATATTCACAGGGGTATACTACATCCAAAATATGTAGTTCCCATTCAAAAGGTATTACAGACTAATCATATAGCAGCCTATCACCTCAATTTCATACAAATAATCCAAAACATCCAAGATATTATCTGCTTGTACTAAAATATTCTGCTTACACAAAAAATAAAACAACGCTAGATAAATTAGTTAATTTTGCAGAATAGCTTTGTACATTTTTGATCGAGTGTGCCAAAAGATAGGGCCAATCAACAAGGAGCTAAAGCCAAATGGCGACATCCCAAGGGGGTGAATAGGGGTATCAGATGCAGGGCTCATGGTTTTTACGTATAACAAGTGCTTATCCCCTGCACCTCAGTGGTAGGTTCCGCTTTCCCATAATTTGTCAAAAAGCTTTTGGCGAACACTCATTTATCTTGTATGACAATTTTTTTTCCTTTCTCCTACCTATGAAATCGAATTACTAGTGAAGGCTTCTCCTGTCATTTTAGCCCATAGCAAAGCATATGTTTCTCTCAAATCACAATAGAAATTGTGAAATTCTCAAATGTAAACGTGCGAAAGCAAATATTGTACACCCGATAGAAGGAGAAAGGGGAAGCCGTTTTACTTTCTGCATTGCCATCTTTTACGATGTCAAATACCAGCCAAGCACCCGAGTCACCACACATTTAATCAAACAACATCGACCGCCTTTGCTCTATCCAAGAAGAGGCATCTGTCTTTGGTTGCAGCTTACCACAATGATCTTTACTTCCTTAAGATTTTGGAATAGTAAGGTCCATAGATCATCAAGCTGAATCTTGAGAGGTGCTTCCCTGGAAGTTTCTTACTCATAGATCTCATGAAACTTAAATGATTTTCGTGCTAGCACGTAAGAGCAGCATTTATTATTTGATCTATTGACATAGAGTGCACAAAATGTGTTCAAGATAGAAAGCTGATGTGAATTACATATTAACAGAGCACATCATATTGTTTTAGTTCTCACTGATACATTAGCAGGCTTATCTTACTTAACTTCTTAATCGATGGAACTGCAGAAAGTTATATGTTTATAGTATGCATGACTTGCATTCCTTGTTACCACTGGCCTAATGCCCTAACATGATTACTTTCTCATCTGATTTTCCCAAATGTTTCATCTGGAGTTGATGAATGAGAATCTAAGTAACTCTAGATGTATTCTCCATCAATACTCTGCACTTTAATCTCTATTCACATTTCCCCCTAAAACTTATTTCTTAAAGAGATTGAGACCATCATCATAGCTCATAACTAGAAAAAAGAGAACCTTTTTATAACCGTGGTGTCCGGGCACCTCTAGTAATACTATGGGGTACCTGATTGAAATCACTAGTGCAATAAACCAATTGCGTCCTACATTTTGATCGGGAAACAACAAGTAAACAGAGGAGAGGTGAAAAATGATGCTAATGAAGTAACTACACTATACACTGAGGCAGCAGCAAAAATAAATAAAATCAATACAAGGGCAGCAAATATACCTTGGATAGAAAACCATCATAAGCAAGCAAATAATTGCTGTCAGGATGATCCTTCGGAACCACTCTCTCATCCACCCAGAAAATGTGCCATTTAGACCAGTCTATTGAATTAATATATGGTGGCTCCACCAATTTCCTGCAACAAACATTAGCAATCCAAAAATATATACCCCAAAAATAATACAAGTAGAAACGAATAGAATTAATCAATCAATACCTGAGAGACTTGATAAGTGAACCACCAGAAACAACCACAGTAAAAGCATTTCTCTCTTTGCAAAATTTCTCCGATAAATCGGCAGTGTACTTCGCTAGAGCCATAGCAAGTTCCTCCTCGGAATCGTACAGTTTCACTCTCGCTTTACTTTTCCCGGTAACACTCTCAGCCATTGATGCTTTTGTACGACACTGAGATCTCCAGGAATTTGTACTCAACACTGAGCTTGTCCGATGAGGGTGAGAGCAAAAAAGTGGCTTTCCAGCAACAGAGGAAGAGGTCAACAGAATAGATCGGCGGATAGGAGAGAATCGGGTAGGTGAGATGCTTGAGAGAATGGGAGAAGAGGAGGCCAGGCTCACTGCCATGGTATTATTAAATAAGAATGAAGTGACTGCTCCATCGGCGACACACAATGAAACAAGTTAAAGTCTGGTGGAGGTTTTGGGTTGGTGAGCAGCTGGGCGTGGCATTCAATGTCGTTATTGTTTTGTTTGTACAAAATATAGACAAAACGATCGTGCTCCGTATTTTATTTTGATCTTCATATTTGGTTCAAACTTGAAATAGTTAGTAATAAATAATCAAATTGATTAATTTGAAGAGTAACAAAAATTGTACTTTGATTTCTTATAATTTTAATTTTCATATTACTAATCTATACCTAATTCGGCTCCTATCAAGTGGATTTAACATTTAGTTGGTCCAGTGCCCCTTTCATTTGCTGCCATCTATTACATAATTAATCTAAGGTTGAATAATTATTCAACAAGAATAATCTCTTAAACCATGATTAAACTACAACATCTCTTACTGGACTCTTTTTGAGTTGTATTGATTGGAGCTGACATATATATCAAGTGATTCCTTTCTTTCTTTTATATCCTTTAGCTTCGCAATCATCTCATTCGCACATTTTACAATTAATTTTTATATTTCTTGAAATTTTGAAGCTTCAATTGAAATTTAGATAAAAGTATGACATAAATATCTATACCTTGCAGTAACTTCAAACTTATGGATGAATATCTTTTTCTATTAGAATGGCATTCTATCTCATTTATATTTGCAACATCTTTTGTCCACCTCATGATATGGAATTATGACATGAAATTAAAATTTTATTTGATTATACGATATGAAATATTGGTGTTGTATAATTTCTCATAAAAATATACCTTAAATTTTTATAAAAATATGAAATACAATCTGCGAACCCACAAGCACAATGAAACAATTGATTCGATGGAGTCTGCGCACTCGAATAAAATCGTTCGACCTTCACTGATCGGGTTTATATAAGTTTACAAAAATCCGATAATGTAAAAAATAGGAAAAAAGTGTTTGATTTTTACTCTAATACAACATCAGACATTCAAAAACTTTTAACCCAAAATTTTCCCTCAAAAGTTAGGGTTCTAACTTTTATTGTTGATCCAATTGTTACCTTTCAAAATCTTGCTTTCGATATGTATTCTTGTTTCTCCCTATCCGTTTTTTTCTTATTTTGTTTGTTTTTACATGGTATGATTATCTATTCAAAACTTGAATTTTAATCTTTAATTATAGGATAATCTCACATATGGGTAAATTATTATATTAAAATAATTGTTATTTGCTCTTGAAAAATTTAATTTTTGGTTACAGACAGGCAGTAATAGTTCAAGGTGATAGTGAAACTAGTAAAAATATTTGTTTTAGGTGCAAGATATTAATGGTGAATTTAATAAGTTTAACCTTACTTAAAACAATATTGAAGATTATAGTAAAATATTCAAAATTTGACGGTTATTACTTAAGGTTCAAAATCGTTATTAATTTTTATAATTTAGAACCCATTGGCAGGGGCGGACCCACACTAATGGAGAGGGGTGCATGTGCACTCTCTAATTTTCAAAAAATTATATGTATATATGTATATATCTATTTTGAAAAACTGATATAAATTAGAATATAATTAACACTGCACTCATAAAAAATTATAAATTATGAAAGTACTCTTGTGCATTTGATAGAAGTTAGAGATATTATACCCTTTAGACCCGGGTTTGAATCTCACTTAAACTTGTTTTTATGTTTTTATTTTAAGTTTAGCTTAAACTTCATATATTTGAACTATGTTATATTGATGCACCCAAAGTCTGAAAGTTGTTTTTATTTTAAATTTACTTTAGATTTCATATTTGAGCTATGTTTATATTGATGCATCCAAAGTCTGAAATCCTGAGTCTGCTTTTGACTCAACAGATTCATTCAAAACAAATTCTTACATAACTAATACTCTTACAATTCTAATCAATTATCAAATAATTCCTATATCTTGTACTCGTTTTGTAATTTAAATAATGAAGGTAAAATACTCACAGACATATTACTAAATTATATTTGTATGCATTTTTATTTTTAATTATATTGCTTGATGTAGCGTAAATAAATAATTACCATTTCTACATCTAAAGCATAATGTCATAGTCAAATGCACAGGGAGGTGAATATAATTACAAAATTTACACAGTACCCATACATTTGTGCGACGTCGTTTTCGCAAGGGGAAATCCTAAACCCTAAAATCCCCCAATATAAGCTTCCTGAAGAAAAAAACCCTAAACTTCATCAGAGAGATAAGATGCAGATCTTCGTGAAAACCCTAACAGGGAAGACCATAACCCTTGAGGTTGAATCCAGTGATACGATCGACAATGTCAAAGCGAAGATTCAGGACAAGGAAGGTATTCATCTGTTGGAAATTTGATCTTTTTTTGGTTCAATTTCTTCTTGTATTTGATCTGTAGAACTGAAATGGTGTTCAAATGGAACTAATGAATGGATCTCAACAAATGAATTAATGGGTTCTCTGTCTAGGTATTCCACCGGACCAGCAGCGACTGATCTTTGCTGGTAAACAGCTTGAAGATGGGCGTACACTGGCGGATTATAATATCCAAAAAGGTCCGTGTTGGATTAACAGTTCGCAATAGTAGCGGTTGTTTTATTGTTTATTAGCTTGCCTTTTTTAATGGATTTTATTTTGTATAAAACAGAATCGACTCTGCATCTTGTCCTGAGGCTCCGTGGTGGGATCATTGAACCGTCTCTTATGGCCTTGGCCAGGAAATACAACCAAGAGAAGATGATTTGCCGCAAGTAAGCTCTATATTTAGCGCTTTGGTTTACGTATCTCTACTATTTGATGAACTCCACATATAAAATTGTTGTTGTGGGAAGATTTATATATTTCAGTTGAATTTGAACTCTTTAAGATGGTCTTTACAAGGATGTTTTTGTGTTAAAATCACAATCCTTTTATGAATGTGAAGCTTAGATTGCGTTTGGGTGTCAATGTCTTGACCTTTGCTTAGGTTGCATTTGGATGTCAATGTCCTGATTTTTTCCACAGATGGTTAATAATAAACTTCCAACTCTGTGATGAAATGGATAGAAAGCTAAAAATGGTGGATGGGAAGCTGTGAGTTGGGTTTAGTCCAAAAAAAACAAAACATCTCTGGTGCAGCAGCACCTTGAACACTAAACTAACAATATTAGTAGCTGTTTCTCTCTGATTCTAGCTTGCACACTTTGAGTTGTGTGCTTTGTCTAAAGGAAAATTGAGGTTTTTGGAAGGTATCTAGTGTGTGAATCTACCAAATTATATCAACTGCTATCAACCCTGTTTCTAATCCTCCACTATAGCCATTTCACACAATTATGTTCTAATATCATTTTACCACATGGGGCGGGTTAGCATGAGAAGGTGCTTGGTATATGGTGTACTGATGTATGTATTCATTTTGAAATGGTAATTTGGAATACTGGAATTTTGTTGTTTGCTCAAGAAACTGTTGAACACGTCCATTTTCTCTTCAGTTATTATTATATCATTTGAGGGTCACAAGCGTCCAGAACTCCAGTTTAATCATGTTTTGTTCTGCAGGTGCTATGCCCGTTTGCACCCACGTGCTGTGAACTGCAGGAAGAAGAAATGCGGTCACAGCAACCAGGTAACTTCTTGAGAATTTTCTGCAAGGTTTTGTATCATGTATGTTCAACTTGACTCCGTACACTTAACTGTTTCTTTTGTTACTTGTTTTGCAGTTGAGGCCAAAGAAGAAGATCAAGTAGACAGTCGGTTGCATTTCATGTGGAGATGTTATGCCAATTGCATGATTTTGTAGTTCTTTTGCTTAGCTCACATTTTGCTGGATCTATTGTTGTCTGTTTTGTGTGGTACAACATTTGTTTTGACTCCAGTTCCATTTACAAAAAGAGTTTATTGCTCTTTCGAGTTTGTTATAATTATGGGCTGTTTTTGTTTTCTTTATCTTCAATTAAGTGCTGTTGGTTCTTTGTTTGGTGGGTTTTCTGTTCTTACAGCAGTAGGCATATCTTGAATGTTGTGATCCTACTCTTTGCCTCGAGACAGATATATAAAATGTTACCACCGTGAATAGGTTATAAATTACACCTTTGTACAAAGCTACCTTGCAGATATTTGAGAATATGCATTTTGGATGAGCTAATGATCCAAATGTGTTGATTGATATCCTTTAGCTCGAATATTGCCTTCTATAAGTATCTCTTCCTAAACATATTGATTATTTGGAGAAGTTGTCACTTTGTCTGAAATACGTTTTGGATCATCTTCTGTGGAGAATCAAGAGCTGCGTATTCTAATTGGAGCAATTCATCAGAACTGAGTTGCCAACCAAGGGCTCCTAGGTTCTCTTCAGTTTGTTTTACTGACTTGATTCCAGGGATAGGAATTGTACCCTTGCATATACACCAGTTGATAGCTACCTGCGTGGCGACTTTATGTCAATAGGTGATTTGAAGGTAATTATTAGTGAAGTAAAACTACATGTTTACCTGTGGTATTGTTTTCCGACGTCTTTGAGCTATTTCTCTCAGTGAGGTAAGTAGAGGCTCCAATCCAGGCAAAATTTGTTTAAAGAGTAATCCCCTACAAGTAATGTTTTACGTTGAGAGAAGTATCAAATAATTGCGTGAGCTGTACTTGCTCGTCTAGTTGTTAGAAAAATTCAACTCTGAAAGTAATTGTGAGTTTGTACCTTGGCCCAGGTGGAAGATTAGAGGGCGTATATTTACCAGTGAGCATACCAAGACCCAGAGGACTGTATGCTATGACCCGTATGCCTAGTGAATCACATATATTTTTTATCTCCATCTGATCACTTCCCATACTCAGCAATGAAAATTGTACCTGATGTTGGGGAGCTCACTGGCTTAAGATTGTGGAACCAAAGCAAGCAATTTAAGTACAAACAGAGATATCAAGCTTAACTAGCACCATCTCGACGAATCTACTGGATACCTGCAACATCCTACTATCACAGGTACTAGGCAAGTTGGTTCTATTAAAGCTGACTATATTCGTTTTCTTTAAAGAAGTTGTATATTGTTGGCTTTTACCTCTTTTAAACAACAGAGCATTCCACACCGATGTTAATCTAACTTGAGCATTGTGCATATAACAAAATTGTATTTGCTTCTGAAAAGAAAGGTAACTGTATACTTCAAGGTAAATTAGAAGAAGACTCAGCACCTGGGCTGAGCGCAAAGGTACTCCTCGGTCATCAAGATATTTGTATATTTTCAGCAGCTGCTTTGGTCCATAGTTGCTCACTCCTACTGCACGAACTAAACCCTGCACAAGAGAAAATTTGTGATTTGATTATGTGCAATTCTGCAAATCTATCGAGTATTTTATCCATACGAGATAACGGTGAACATATTTAGTAGAAAGTACAGAATCGCTTGTAAGAATGACAGAATAACACCAAAAATCAAAATGTTGATCTCCCCTCACACATAATAGTGAAACAATGCACACAACCCCAAATAATACTGAGTTATTAGTAACCTTCTCGTACATGGCAACTAAACCATCCCAAAGAGCTCGCTCCTGCAGAGGTGCATAATTTGCAGTTGACCAATGCAATTGTCCAATTCCAATCTGCTCAATTTCCATCCTCTCCAGAGAAGACCTGTCACAAAGTTCTATATAGTAAAATCATCTTGTTGCTTCACAGAGAACAAGCAAATTATGAGCCTAATGTCTTTCTTAAAAGTTTGCCGTACTGGATAACACAGTAGATAAGAGTAACTTAGTGCACTTCTAACAATCATGTAACCTTAATCAAATGAAAATCATAAACACATGTATTTCCCCCCTTAAAACTGGACTTTTGATTTTTCTGATTATCAGTTTGTTCAGAAGACATGAGGTTGAGCAATACTTGCAAGCATTCACAAATTGTCCAGGTGTTAGGCGCCATGGGTATGCTGCAAATTTTGTTGCAATAACGATGTCATTCTTTACTTGCTTGTCTCCTGAAAACATGATAAGTTAATAACTTAGAAAACAGAAGTGAATTTCGGTACAAACTTACTGAGCACCAAACGCTCACATAGAAGTCCAACCAAGAATGAAAAGTATTATGTAACTCAAAGTTTGAACAATGTTGCAAACTTACATAATTAGTTCGAATAGCAAACAATTCCACGAACAGTCGGGAAGCTAAACTATAAGCTCAATTGCTGCTTTAGTTTTCCATTAATGTGAAGCAATTAAGATGAAATGTAAGTGTCCTGTGACTGGATCACTCCGAATCACCAATGTAATTCTACTCTTAGTTCTTAAAGAGAACGATTTAAAAGTACTTGAGGAGGCCTGGACACCGCCACCATCACCACCACAAACATACTAGTGTAATCCCACAAGTAAGTGAGCTCTGTGGAGAGTAGTATGTACGCAGACCTTACCATACATTTGTGGTCTTGTGGGAGGATGGCCTAAACACCATGGTCATAAAAAGATGATATATAAAATTTGTCTATTCAAAACTTCCTAATGAATTTGCCCATGAAATGTTCAAAAGCAAGAATTGGTTTATTTTCCTAATGACAGTCTCCAAACATGAATATACTATTTCAATGAGAAACAAAGAACAAAGCAATGTGACCTGGAAACTCGCGAATGAATTTTCCAAGAAGTTTCTCACTTTGTCCATTTAACTTTCCAGTCCCATAAGAATCAGCTGTATCAAATAGGTTAATCCCATTCTCCACAGCAAGATTGAAAGTCTGCTGAAGTTCAGAGTCCATGGAATCTTGATATCCCCAGAGAAGCTGATTGCCCCATGCCCAAGTACCAAACCCCATTGGAGATACTGTCAAAGGTCCCATCTTTACCTGTAAATTCAGCTCAATTAACCTTTATAAGCTCGAAATTTGTGCAGCTAAGCAAAAGGAGATGAAACGGAAAATACCTTTTGCCATGGCCAGAAACGGGGAATTCTGAGGGATTTGAAAACAGAGGAAGATGGAAGAGGATCACTTGTAGAATTGCTGCATCTTATGTTGAAAGCAATGGATTTTGAAGCTGAGAGGCAGAGAGCCATTGCTTCCAGGTGAGGAAGACAACCTTTGGATAAATTTTCAGATCAAAATTATTAAAAAATTTAATAAAATAAAAATAAAAAAAGTATTAAAAATATGTAAAAGCAAAAAATTAAAACACTGACGGCTGTGGGATTTGAACCCACGCCCTTTCGGACCAGAGCCTAAATCTGGCGCCTTAGACCACTCGGCCAAACCGTCTTTGAATGACATAAATGATCTACTAATTTTATTTATATTACAAAACTTTTTTTCTTTCTAAAAAAAGTGTTTTTAGTCTCTTATTATTGATGATAAAGTGAGAATTTAGTCAGATATTATATCTGATTAATCATGTTAATCTTTAATTAGTTTGACATATTTTGATCCTAATTTTGGTGAATCTTTAATAAACTATTAAGCGTTATATTATTTAATTACTCGTATTTATGTTAAAAATATTATTATAATGCTATTTCATATTTGGGATCATACAATTTTAGTTAAATAGTCGTTATATTTTCGTTTGTATAGAGATCAAAATATCATTTTTAATTAATTGAAGTTTTAATTTAGTTAGACAACATCATTAGGAACAAAACTAGAATTTATCTTTCTTTTCCCCCCATTGTCTCTTATTATTGAATCTTTCTCAAGTGAATCTACTCAATTGTGACAAAACGTCAGTAAATTGGTAGAGCTACTTACATGTATCTCTACTCTAGTGGTGTTACTATTAATCTGCTTAATTAGAGTTATCTTAAACTTGATAAAGTAACTCTACTTTCATTCACACAAAATTAGCTTCAAGTATCCTATATAATGGGCAATTTGACTATGGTCAAACAACAAAAAATATTACAACAAAAAATATTACATTGTATATGATGTTGGGTTTTAAAAAAGTGTGAATGGAAAATGAAGAGTTGCGGCTTTTATAAAGAATCGTGATTTTTATGAAAAGTTACGACTTTTAAGAAAAGTTATGACTTTTATAGAAAAATTGTGACTTTTATGAAAGGTGACAATCTTTCTGAAAGATTATCACTTTTCCAAAGGTTTGTGACCTTTCCGGTAAGACACAATAAGAATCTTTTCGTACTACACTTTGTTTTCTATAAATTAAGAGATTTCCTTTGTTTTTAATATAGAATTCATGAACTTCTTCTTCAACTATTAAATCTAGCATTCTAAGTCTATTTTACTATCATTGAATGGTTTGCTGATACCAAAGTTTTTGTTATCTATACTCTGGTGATTGAGACCATTTTACCTGAAAGGTCATATTCCAAATCAAACCTCGAATACTAGAAGCTTTCTTGTGAACAATAACAAGGATTCACAAACAATGGCTCTGTTTTGAAACGGTATTCTAATTCTTTTTCACAACGGGAAACAAGAGAAACAGAGATATATAAATATTCCTTCCTTCTATTCTACTATACTACTTTATGTACAATTTTGTGAGTCTCAAAAGTCCCACAACTTGGAATTGGAAATACTACCTAAACCAACACACCAATGTTCTAAGGAATTATTATCTCCTAATTCCTCCAGGTTCCAAAACTCTGCTTCTTCTTTGGGAGTGAAGTATTCATCTCTTCCTTCTCTTGTCTCATCATCCTCTTCATTTACACTCTTGTAATCAAATCTCGAACCCGAACAATCCTTCATTTTTAACTCTCTATGCAACAGCATTTCACTCTCTCTTGAATCTTGACTTCCGCTGCCTCTAGCGTTGTTGTTCTCTAGCTGATCATTTAATGTCTCCAACTGTTTTGAAAAAAAAAAACAAAATTGATTCCTTTCCATAAGTTGCGCGGTAAAAAAGACAGCAGTAGAGTCAGAATCTTCACTAAAGAAATTAAGTACGATACCTGAATGAGTAATCTCTCCTTTTCTGTCTTCAATGATTCGAATTGCATATTTAAATTGTCAAATTCCGATTGAAGTACGCGATATTCGTGTTCTAATTGCTTCGATTTCCATCTAGCCCTTTTGTTCTGAAACCATATAGCTACTTGGCGTGGTTGCAACCCGAGTTCTCTCGCTAATTTCAGCTTCTCTCTTGGCTCTATCTTTGTTCCTAGCTTAAACATGGACTCAAGTAACTTCACTTGTTCATCGGTAAACCTTTTAGCATTTTCACACTTGTTCTTTTTTTTGAAGTTGGAAATCTCTGAATTATCAAGTTGTGGTTCCATTTGTTTCAAGTTGAGAGAGAAGTTTCAATTGTATATTATTTGTATTGACAAGAAATTATTTTTAAAAATTGGTGAATATGTGTCTTTTAACTGTTATATAATAACAAAAGTATATAATTGTGGTTGCTTTCATTTGATGGGGACTTGTGGTTTGCTGGTTCATTCAAGCCAATTGTCTAACAAGTCGTGTATCTTTTTCCAACTTATTTCTTTTGGATATTTGTGATATCTATTTAATTTATTCAGACCTTCCATATGTGCAGTGCTTTTTTTGTTGATAATACTGTGTATATGTATCGACTTTGAGGACTTATCTTTTTAAAAAAGAACGATTCAGGATATTAACTTTATGAATTTGCAGTAAAATAAGTTAATATGCGTCATATGATGACTCAATTATCAACTTAATCTCATAAAGTCATTATACTTTGATTTGTAACACAAAAGTCAATCAACTAAATTACGCTGAGCATATAGAATGGATTTCTTGATTTAAGTCTCTAATTAAGATATGAAGTACAACTAACTAAGTGATTGTTAGATTAGATTTTAGGCATAATTCACGGTCCAAAAGCTAGTTCAAAGAAAGGAGGATTTGTCCTAGTCTTATAAGAAGTCGACTCATCTCATTAACCACTAATATGAGATTTTTTTGTCATTCTTTAAGATTAACGTTGTGGTAAAATGAATAATTTTAAGCGACTTTATGAGATAATTATCGGCACAAAATAAAGTAAGATGATTTTTTTTCTTATTACGTCAATATATCAGCTGGATTAGGGGAACCATGACAATTCTGAATTTTAAATGTGATCTCCACCCACAAAAATGGAAATTTTGATCCTGTTTTTAATGTCATATACATATATATTTTGAAAGTAAAATAGTTTAGATGTCCTAAACTGTACATAACGACAGTAAGATTAATGGATATATATGGTCGCCTAATAACTACAAAAAAAATTATAGCTTTTTGATTCTTTGTATTATTATTTAATAATCATATGGAGGAAGAAATAGCCAATTTTAGGACTTTAGCTTTGACGCAATATTCCCAATTCTTCTGATTTTAAGCACACCACGTATGCTTTTGATTTCTTAAAGTGGTCCTCTTTAACTATTTTTTGAAATAATTGTGTTATTCAATAGTTTTCATCGATACAAATATTAGATAATTCTTTTATCAATTCGAATAAATCATAAGAAATTATTCATCATTTTGATTTAATATCTATTTTATTGACCAAGCATGATTGTTACCCTCTTTTACTTAATTGTTATGTTTGATTTTTGGTGTAGTTACTTGTTCTTATTAGATTTGATGAAGTGTCTCCTATACTATATACAGGTGTCATATGTTTTATGGTATATTTTCTTTATTGTATCTTTTTGTAGCCGTAAATGTTGAAATTTTTGTCATTCTCAATAATCTTGTCATAATTGTTGATAAGCTTTAGAATTATTAATTTAGTGAGGAAGAAGCTACCCTCTTGTGGTAGGTGAAGTTGCTATTTGTTACTAGTTATAAACGTGCCTGGTGGATTTTTGTTTTAATTTTTGTGTTATGTGTAAGATAATTGAAAAATTGTGACAAGTCTAAAATTTAAAAATTATGTGTTTCAAGTAAAAAATTTAAGAGAATGAATTTTATCATAATGTATATCTGATTTTTATCTATGCTTCTGCTAAATTTGATTTATCTCTTAATAAGAATGAATTAGTATTTGCTAAATATTCTGTTGATTATTTAAGAAGAAATCAAAAATAATATAACAAATCTATATTATAAGTGTTTAAAATGATAAAAGTGTACTTGAAATATCTAAATGAAATTTGACACCAAATTTAAATGATAACTCAGCCTTTTTATCTTTCAACTCTTGTTATAATGCGTTCTTTAAGATTCAATAAGAGAAAGAAAATACTAATAAATAAATTTAAAAATATAGAAAAGGATACCTCATAAGTCATCACTCATCTCTACTATGGTCTATGGTGTATGTGCATGTTTCTTTGGTGGGGACTCACAAGTCTTTTTTTTAGACTTTTTGAGTGACTTTTGAATTATTTGTGTACTAATGAACCCATAAAGAGAACTTTCTAGAAACCATTAGGATTAGAGAGATAAATTTTCAGGGCAAACTAAAACAGACTCTGCATTTGGTATTTTTGTCCTATTTTTATGTGTTGTTCAATATTCATTTTAGGATTGTGATTAATGTGAATTCACATTATGTTAGGCAACTAAAGAGGAAGTTGTGTAGGTCAAAACCCCAACTTGATTATTGAATGTATTAGATGGTGATACGCGAAGATTGAATATAAATCAAGCTAACAAAAGTACTAGCCTCGGTATATGAGCTTGTTCAGTATCATTATACATCTTGTAATCATTCAGTTATCTTAGTTTGTGTGTCCTTGAAACACACTACTCCCTCCGTCCGGTATTGTTTGTGATGGTTTCTAAGAGTCAGATTATAAAAACTTTGACTAACATTTTAAGATGTATTTTTTCATCATAGTAATATGATAAAGTTGTAATTTGTAGTACTTTTCATATAGTTTTAGAATATTTATTTATTTTGTTTAAAATATCGAATTAATGTGATCTAATTAGTCAAATTGACTTTCGATAAACGCAACATAACTAACATTTCTGGACAGAAAGAGTAATAATATTTAAAACAAATCATTAATTAAGGAATAATCCTTTAATACTTTCTATCAAGATTTCTTCTATTTTCAAATTCAAAATCTAAATAATAATAAAGAGATTCTATTCATTTCACCGATAAACTTGACGGCAGACTTGAGTTTTATGCTTGTGGAAATCAATAGAACTGTGCCTACTTTACAAACTTTCTTGGTGCATTGCACCTTATATCAAGTACCAACTCCCTGAAAATGACACCCAAATTTGTCCTAAACGACCATGATTAGACTATCCTTTTCAATTATAGCATGACATTGCCTAATTAATAGTTTTCTACTTCTCATTTTTATTGGAGAGACATGTTAAAACTTTTGGAAAGAATGCTTCTATAAACTAGAGTGAATTAATGTCGAAACACATACCTAAATGACTAACTTTTTGTTGTGTTTTATATAATTCGATTTGATTGTCGATTTAATATAATTTTTAAATTTTCTTTGGAAACACCTTGGTTTGATTGTTGATTTAATATGATTTTTTGATCTTCTTTTAACGTCTTTCGATTATCGATTTGATGGTTTTCTTTGAACACTCAAGGTCCATAGGAGGTGGTATTGGTTAATTGGAAGGATGTTGGAGCACGAGTTCCGTGTGGAGAATTGTAGTAAAGATTAAATGGGGTGGTCCATAGTGTGTGATGTTTCACTAAGCGTGGAAAAAGGATAGTGTATGTGGGGTTGTATTAGGATAACTAGCCCAATTTCAAACCCTATTTGGGCAACTTCTTGACTACTCAACCTATTGAAAGGTTCTTTCTTGTACTAAAAGATCAAGTAACTTTATAGTAATAATGAAATAAAAAACTTTGTTAAATTGTGTACTAACATATTCATAGATCTAGGAATATGTACAACATCGACATCTTTAAAGAAATTCACAAGCTTCCAAATGTCTCATAAGTAATTTGTATTGTCAATAAAATTGTTAGGATCGAGAATAATTAGGTGTCATGTGAAAGCTAGCAAAATAAATTTTGAAAGATCACGAGTAAGAAGATAAACAACAAATTTTACGAAAAGACAGTTAATATGGTTTGGTCAACCGACATATATCCACAAAAAAGATGAGCCACTACTAGAAAATAGGTCTATTGCAAGACAAGAATAATCATTGTTATAGATACAAAAAGTATTGCAATTGCATTATGGCAAGGGAAATCGGCGTGTTGCATATAAGTCTGTTGCGATATGTCTGTAGTAAAGGTTTTATAGCAACAATTGTAAACTATTGCAACACACTATCTATAGAAACAATAATTCTTTAGTTTAGAACGACATTTTTCTATGATTGCTGCAACAGTTGCCAACCGTTGTAAAAGACCTATAACAACAACTTTATTATACAACTCGATCTACTCTATTACAACAGTTCTTCTAAACTATTGCAACAATGTTATTAAACTATTGCAATAGGCTTTCTAAATGGTAAACTATAATATAATGATAGAAAATATTAAACCAATATGTACTTCAACTAGTCGCATCCATATATTAAAGATAAGTACACATGATCTTGATTTACAATTCAAGAGTTAAAATACATTGATGTTCACAAAAATTAAGCCTAAACATAAAAATAATTCTCGAATGTTCAAGAACTGGCATTCATTCAAGTTCACAAAATTAGGCCAAAAAGCAGAAAGTTCTGAAGCCTTTGGTTTGCTTTCGAGTTTCATGATCAATCTCATAGGCCTGTATATCTTATCCACTTCACTTGTATATGCTCCACCTTCAATTAGTGATGAAACTTTCTTCAAATCTAAACCACCACAAACAAACAAAAAAGACCATGAAAGAAAATATATTTGAAAAAAAAATATACTTGCTAAAGGGGGAATTTTCCATTCTACTTCCAAAACAGTTTAAACTGCAAAACTTTGACTACCAAATTAAACTCAGCCAAAATTAAGATAGAAATATTGATAGTCATGTCTGATAGAAATTGCCTCACCGGAGGAGAAGGTGGCTGCGTCAGAGTTGCTTCCTCGTAGCTCGCTGATCGGAGAATGGATAAGAGAAGACCAGACGCTGGCCATCTCTGTGCTGCTATTGGTCATCACTAACGCTGCTGGAAAAGAGAAAAGAATGGAGGGAGGCGCTAGGGATATACCCGACTGCCAGTGTTGTTGTTCTCTCGTCTTTGCCGGAAGAGAGAAAGAGGTGACGCTGCCTTGAGCTCGCTGGCTAGAGCTTGTTGTTTCCGTCGATGGAGCCTGCTCGCTGGAGCTTCTGGCTATTGTTTCTCGCTGGGGGAGAATAGGGAAGCAGCGATGAGGAGGGGAGGAGACGAGATAGCGGGCACCGCTGCTATGGTGAAGGCTAGGGAATGGATTTTTTTTAGGATTTTGCTCTTGGTAAATTAAAATAGGTAAATCAATTATTTTGATCTATATTGTTGATTTTTAAATAGATGTAAGGCTGAGATTGAATACTAGAGATCAACGGTTTGGATTAAAAATGAGGCTCTTTTATTTTAATTTTACAATTAATTTTAAAAAGATTTCTTTTGGCGGGTGTAGTGAAATAAGTGGAGTAAAATAATAGAGGAAAAATAATTGGCGGAACTGTTGTCATAGAGTACGTAAGGCGATAGTTTGTACGAACCATTGCAATATAAAGATACTATGGCAACGGTTGTAGTACTAATGCAACGATTTAATTCTCAAAGTGTTTCATTAGATCTAGTTTTTTATTGCAAAGGTTATAACCGTTGCGAATGAGTATCTATTGCAATACATATTTAATTGTTGCTAAATAATTGTTGCTACAGGCATGTATTCTAGTAGTGAGCAATCCCTTATTATTATGACAATTCAAAATATTGAGATAAACAACTTAAACCAATTCGCTCGGAATACAAGGAGGTTCACAAATTCTATCCATAACCAAAACCCTCAAAACTGTAGGACTACATGATAATTAAGTTAGATGCAACATTATAAAGTCCTACATCTTTCCTATAAGAAAAGATCTAGTCTAATCTTAGAACTTTTTTCTAAAAAAGAAAATTTATTTAGGAGAAAAAACTCAAGACAATTAATATCCAATAAAAACTATATTTCTTTTGAGTAATGTATCATTTTTCACATTTGATAAGACTTGCATCTCTAACAAGGGTGGAGCCACCTCGTACTAAGTTTGTTCATCCGAACTCCTTTCGACGGAAAATTATATTATTTATATATGGTTAATTTTTTTTATGTATATATAGTAGATGTCGAACCCTTCGACTACTTTGTGAGTCTAATTCTATAAATTTTAAATCCCTTATCGAAAATCTTGTCTTCGCCATTGATCTTTGATTAGTCCTTTCCATATTATGTTCTATCACCCTAGATTTTGTTGTTGCTTCGACAGTAATGATATTTCAACAAAGTGAATTGGGGAGCCAAAGACTTGAAGTAGATCAACGAGAAAATAATAAACACATTCCTAAACTTGTCAGGATTTTCCTCTCAGGTACCTCAACTGTGCTATTTTCCTGTTGAATCTTTGAACCACCCCATAATTTGTTCCATTTAAATACAGTTGATTGATGTGGAATCAGATTTTGTGAGGGGTATTGATAGAAGATACATATATTGTTCTAGAATTCATGAGTACAACTATTAGTGAAAATAATCGAGAATAATTGTGTTTTACTTTAAGTCATTTAAACACATTAATAAAACAAAGGAGACTACCATATAATTTGTCTTCATTCCTTCAATCAAAATCATTACAATACGAACACAATTAAAGGCATTTACAATAGAAAAGTCGATCAAAATCAGTCAACAATGTTTAAAAGGACAAATTATGAATGGTTTAATGATTCAATAGAAAATAACGTAGTTAAGATACTTGAGAAAAAACCCGACAAGTTCAGGAATCTGTTTATGAATTCGACCTAGATCAACATTTTTCAATAACCATCATTCCAATACTTGACATCTACTTCTCCTTTTGTAAACTAACATCTAAACATAACAAAATCATTTGTGTGCTATATTATATTTCGAGTTAATATCTTCAAAAGTTATTTAACTATGAAAATTTATGTTATGAAGTCATCGGATTTGATTTTGTATCATAAAATCATTCATAACTTTAGAATTTTTCTTTCAAAAACACTTAACCAAATTTATCATTAAAAAAAATTACAAAATAATTTATTCATTTTAATATCAACTAAACATAAATTTCACAGGTGAAAAAAATTAAAAGAAAAAAAAAACACGCACGTTTTTCTTGCATCACACCCACCCGCTCTCAATTAAAATAACGGATATAACTAGATTGGTAAGTTTAACATTTTCAGTGAGCATCAATTTAGCAAGAAATCTGCCATATTTAGCTCTTAAATACTATGATTAACTGTAGTTAAATAATACAAAATTATTTTAAAAAGCAGGTACCATACCGTATAAAATAAATTTTGATGCTAAATGCCTGCAACATTAATTTTTTTCCGTTGATTTTGACTTTGTTTTAGTTACTTCTATTTAATATCAGATTTTAGAATATAAGAGCTTATTTGGATTGAAGTCAAAAGTCACAAGTTAAGATTTTTAATTTATGACTGTTGATTTATTTTTGTCTTTTTGATTTATAAGCATTTTTTAACTTTACTCACAAAACAGCTTAAAAGTAATTTTGGCTTAAAAATACTTAAAACAAAACAATCCAAACGGATACTAAATAACTATATCAATATAATTATATAAAGCAAAAATAAAAATATAGTGATGTGACACCTCTCTATGACCTTCATTCATATTTATCTCTTTTCTTCCTTTTTTGACCATTTTTCTTAATTTAATTATTTATTTTATTTTAATAACTCAAAAAGTTTTTATATTCAATTACTCAACTTTTCATCTTTCATTATAATATTAATATATTAATATATCTTCTTTATTAGATATAATGTACATATATTCATGACTTTCATAATTTTCAACTTTTCATATACATAACCATCTCCCACCATAATATATCTTCTTTATTAAAAGTTAAGATACTTAATGATATTCCTCAATTATTATATAAATTTTCATTATTTCATGAGTTTTTTTCCAAAGTCATCCTTTATTTCTAGTGTAGTATTATATTCATGCTTTTATTTAGCTTGAAATTGAAGAAGAAGAGAACTTTTGAATATTGATAGGCTTGTGAAGTGGAGATTGACAAAAAATTGGATAATTATGTATTGATTTTTTTTCTTCTATTTTATAATGACACGTGTATTGTAGTATTCCCTTCTACTTTCTTTTATTACTCTTTTTCATATATATCTCTATGATGTATATTAAATTTAATTTTTATACTAAAAAAGCTTTTAAATAGTGATAATGATACATTTGTGAAGTGGATATCAACAAGAGTGATGTCTCTTTGCTTTTGTTTGAATTAAAAAAGAAAGAAGGAAACTCTGGAATATTGATAGGCTTTTGAAGTGGATATGACAAGATCTTAGACAATATGTATTTATTTTGTTTTTCTTCTATTTTTTATATAATTACCAAATCCAATACATATCACCTATTCATTAAAACTATGTTAATTTATTTCTTCTTCTTTAATGGAGTAATATCCTATATATGAAATGGCACATGCCCATGCATAAGAAGGGTTGGGCCCATTACTACATTACATGATTTGGAGAAACAATCCTGGGCCCAAAACTAGAAATGCACCCAAGAGACGAACGGCCCAATATATAGATAATTGGGCGTTTCCGGCCCAATTAGATTACATATATAAAATATCGAATGGAAAATTATGCGGTTAAGCAAACGTGTATTACTTAATTACTCATTCTAGATATAATTTTCTATAATTATCACTCACGACTAACTTTATACATTAATCATGTGGTTTGACTTCGAGTTTGAATAAGTAGTCAAGTTTGTATATGTATGATTCACCAAAATATACAAATACACAATGTATAATATACAATTATCTAACTGATATACATATACAATTCACTTATCTCCCACTCTCTCCCTCTCTCTCGCCTCTCTCCTCCCTCTCCCAGTCTCGCTTGCCTTTCTCCTACCTCTCCCAATCTTGCCATATATACAAATGCATATGTATAATATACAATTATCTAACTGATATACATTTAAAATTCACCTCTCTCTCACTCTCTACCTTCTCTCAATCTCACTCGCCTCTCTCCTCCCTCTCCCAAAATTGATTGCCTCTCTCCTCCCACTCCCAATCTCTCTTGTCATATATACAAATACACATGTATGATATACAATTATATACATATACATTTCACTTCTTTCCAACTCTTTGCCCTTTCTCGCTCGCCTCTTTCCTCTCTCTCCTAGTGTCACACGCCTCTCTCCTCTCTATAACATGTAGTTACGAATTGTAATTATCAAATTATAGTTATGTGGAGTAATTAGACTATTTTGAATGGTTATATGTGAAAAGTTCCTCTATCAGAATATTATACTGCTTATTTGAGATAAATGAACTTCCGAGTTTTGATCCTCTAGATATTCCCTTGTTAATAAATCTTATTATGCTCCTTGTAAGAAAATCTTATCATCAATTAATTGAAAGTTCATATTTTATTAGTTATATAAAAATTATGAGATGTTTAGACTATTATTAGATGTATATTTACGTTCAAATATGAAGTAATAACACCAATTTATACCAGCCCTGGTAATCAAATGGTTAATCATTTTATAATTTATTAAATTTGTAAAGGTAACTGGTCATAGAAATAAACAACGCATTATTCCTAACTCAATTAATTTGAAGATTTTTTAAAAGAAATATTATAAGGACCACATTGAATAAGATGTCATCTGATTCGAGTATTTAACATCAAGTTTTGAATTGTGGCCTTTTGGTTACTGAGATGTCTCCATAACATAATCAAGAAGGACTAACATTTGTTCCCCAAAAAATTACCCTTATTTTAATATATGTAGTTTTACATCATCAAAGAGTCACTTCTTTCTTGATCAAACTATTCAATCGAATTAAAAATTACCCTTATTTTAATATATGTAGTTTTACTCAAAAAATGAATAATTTTCTTATGAGACATATTCAACGTAAAAAATCATGTTATGTTAAAACAATAGAGCAAATAACTATGGAAGAAAATATGCAATGAATATTAACGATTTAGTCAATTTGAACATAAATTTAGACGAATTAATTAGTATATTTTTTAAAGTTCACACGTAGAATTTTTGTTATTTCCAACGATTTTTAGTAAGAAAGATGTTAATGTCGAAATATGAAAGAGACAAAAAGTTGAAAAGGAAAAAAGGGGCAATTGGCGGATTGCACCCTTTTTTCTCAATTCTCACCAACTCCAATGACTTAAAACCGCGTCAATATAGAAAAAGCCTAAAGGGTAGGTCTATATGTATCACAAAGTCATCCTTGGGTCAAGCTTATGACATAAGCCCTCACATTGTTGGATTCACCTTTTTACGACATCTCCTAAGGCGGATCAAGTAGAAATAACAAACTTTCAATTAAATTATCAAATTTTTAAAAATAAGTTATACATAACGTTTTAGATGAATTTCATATCTACATGTAACATAAGTTCATATAGTACACCCACATTTAGACTCGATATGTCGTTGCTCGAAAGACAATTTTTCAAAGGGACAATTAGTCCCGTGACTACCCTAGTATGAATGCAAAGAATCTTGACTCAATTATCAGTCTTTAAAGTTACTTCCTCCGTTCCATATTATAAGTCACCTTTTTCATTTACACTTGTATTAACAACATTAAGGTTATTTTAACCATATGCCCAAATTTAATTAGTTATAGATTTCCAAGGATAGTCAAAGTAAATATATTTTCAAGATTAATTAATCAATCAATAAGGGTAAAATAGACAAAATATAATATTTTATGTATGAATTTTATAAAATGATATATATTGTAGTCCAACTATTTTTACATAGGGGTAATTTATAATATGGGACGGAGATAGTACAAAGCAACGAGTTATTTGCTAGTGCGAAACTGTCCTATCATTTGTGTTTTTTACTTTTATAGACATAATTTGACCTAATTCACGTGTAAAGACGTAAAACTAAAAAATAGCAAAGTATATATATATACAACACTGTAATTTGCATGGAAAAATGTTATGAAATCATATAATAAAGTTTTGGACGTAAGGAATACTCTGTTCACAAGACTTTGACTGAAAGCAAAGGACAGCATTGTGTGATCAAGTCAAATGATTTGTAAAGACAAAGTAATGTAGGGAAGGAAGTAAATTATCTTACATGGAAAATAGGGAGTTTATAAAATTAGACTTCTCTTTTTTATGTTATGATACGATAAAATTCACATATAAATCAAATTGACCAATTTTACAAGCTATATGCAAATAAGGGAATGATTTTTTTTTTTAATTTCGGATCCGTTGTTTCGCATACATTGTAACCTGATTAAATTTTTACAATAACAAGTAGACCTAAAGAGTGACAAAAAATTGAGGTTAAAAAATGATATTTCATAAGTTTATCTAAAAAGTAAAGTATCTAAAAAAAAAAGTAATGATGAAAAGGAGACAATGGAATGTGGAGAAGGTATAGATGTATTGTTTTTGGACTGGTATCATACTTCCAAGATTCCATGGTACATCTTTTTCATTCTACTTTATGTTGTAAAAGGACACCAATACTTTTCATATCCACCTTATTAAGCAAATAGCAACTACTCCACTTCTTACAAAATATGAATTCTAAATTTTCTTTGATGATAAAATAATACTCCCTTTTGTTCATTGTCACGGTAGTTCATAGGTAGAATTGTTGAAATATTTTTAAACTTAAATGTTGATATATTTGTCCTCCTTCAATGAATTTCTTGATTATTTTATTTTCTAGGTGAGTAAATTGGAAATAATCAATTAAAAGATGATTGAGAAAAAGTTGCCTTTGATTTACATCTTTAAATATTTTCTTTAAGAAATGTATCATAACTCATATCTCAACAAATCACTTAATGTGGACTAAAATTGGTAAAGTAATACAATTAAATATTTGTAGGAAAATTATGTACATAATCTCTGTTAGTGAAAAACTTACAAGATAATAAAATTGCAAGATTACAATTGAAAATAAAATGAAGAAATTAATCTCTTCAGGCTGAGGCGCGGATATCTCGCTCTCTTTAAGGAGATTCAAGCCCACTGCAATAAATGTTTTCACCGGTCCAGCAGTAGTCCTCTTTGACTTGTCCCCTTCAGGATACAACAACCTTCACAAAGTATAACTCAACAACTCTGGACAAGAGTTGAGTCCAAAGCTCCACAAAAAAGAACACTTCCCTTCAACTAATAAAAACTCTCTTTTAGACTAACTATTTCACTCTTTGTTTTCTCTTGTATTTTTTTTATGTGTCTCAAACCAAATCAAGACTATCACTATTTATACTACAAGAAGTCTTCCTAGCAATGAATAGGAAGATAATAGAGGAAGTAAATAGTGAAGATAATGACCTTAGGAGTTTCATAGGTTAAATAGGTTAAAATAGGAGTTACATAAGTTACATAGATTACGAAGAGTAATGGAGGAATTAAGAATGAAATAAAGTGATGGACAACCAATGCTAATAAATGATGTAGAAGTTATCCATTCCAATGTTTATTACAATGTTTTTATCTCTACAATGAATTCGACCAATAAAGCAAAAAATAATGGCATTACATGACTACCAAGTCAAAGATGAAGAGCATGATTAAATTGTTAGTTTAAAACACAAGTGCCTACCAATGATCATTCTTATAACTTCAAAATAAAACAATTTAATAAGTTAAATATTAATATTAAAATGCTAATAACCTAACAATCTCTAAATCAGTTAAAATAGAAAGTAAGACTAATGATTAGAGATAGATGGAGTAATTGTAAGCAATTTTAAAAAAGCAAAAAAGAATACACCATGGTAGCTCGCCAATTTTTGAAGAGTTTTAAGCTTGTATGCAGTCCAATAGCGACATAATTTAAAAATATTTATCATTAGGTCTATCATAAATAGCAATAAGATACGTTAAAGTACGTAAAAAAGTTTCACATTGATTGAAAATAAATTGACAGGTTGCTTATCTGTATTTAAGCAATTCTCATCATGAGTTTGAGAACGAAGTAAATGTATGACATTTGAGTCTAACTCACCATCGAAAGATAAGAGAAAGATTGTCCAAGCCGAGTATCACTTCAATCCCCAATCAATGTGCCATTTATCTACGCTCTCACAAGTTAAATAATATAAATGGTATAAAAATCCTTATTATCTCTAAGGATGATTAAGCTGGTGTAGCAGAAGCAGATAATATCTCTATATAAAATATAAATTAATCTCTCCTTCCGATCCAACATATTTTGAATCATGCTTAATTAATCGAGCTTGTCTAATACAATTTACATTGTTAGGAGTAGTCATGATGACTTAATAAATGGTATAAAGTATGTTTTGTGATAGAGGGGACAAGGTAAATACTCCACCGTATAAAACGGAGAAGCAGGCCCCTATATACTCTCTCTTAAGGTCTACACCTATCCCCTGCCTTTCACCCCCCCACCCCCACCCCCACCCCCACAATAACACATTCAAAAGCACCATTTATCAGAATGAAATCATCATTGTAATAATCATCATGCTGTTTTCATCTACTCCACTAACAAACTTTTTATTTTTAACAACTCATCCTTCCAAATCAATATTTCAGTAAATTATAATTGCTGAATCAATAGATGGATCAGAAGGAGTAGCTTCCAGATTTGAGGGGAATGTTGTCTGGCTCGAAGTCATTATCTCTCTTCTCGATCATTATAGATCGAACCAATCCAATTTTATATATTCAATCAAGTGTAAAATATATGTGATTACGATGATTAGATAGTGTCTTCGGACCAGGCTTCATTCCCCCCAATTTGGAAACAAAAATTACATTCCGTAATTCTCTCTCTGTCTCTGGTGAGATATATTTCTTTTCTTTGAATTTGTGTAAAAGTGCATGTGTATTTGGATTTTTATCTTTTTTTTTCAGTTTTTGGGGGATTTAATTGGCATGCAAAATCCGACAGGAATGTTGGAACAATAATGATATTTTGACCCCTTTTAGGCTAATTTGGGGCAGAAATCAGAATTAGCTGTGATTTTCATTATTACTGTCTCTGATAATTTTCTCTTTTTGTTTTTTTTTTAGATGTTAAATTCAACCCTAGTTATCATGGCTGTGTTATTTGTTTGTCTCTGTTTTCTACTAGATTTCATCATTCACCACTCATTAAAGGTCCCTCAAATATAATGACAAAAACCTTCTGGATCTATACTTGATTTTGCTTTCATGCAATTTTCTATTGACCTTTTAGGGTTTCTAAATTCATCTATCCACAACAATACCATACATATTTCATATACTTTACTTTCTATTTTATAGGTAGAGATGAAATTATTAATATTTACTATTTTGCTCTTTTGAAAAAAAAATAAAAAAATTTGATCTTCAAAGTTTGTTTATACTTGTAAAAGCCAAAACAATTAAAGTAGGGGGAGATGAGAAAAAAATAAATCAATTCTA
This sequence comes from Solanum peruvianum, assembly GCA_027705065.1. Taxonomy (NCBI): domain Eukaryota; kingdom Viridiplantae; phylum Streptophyta; class Magnoliopsida; order Solanales; family Solanaceae; genus Solanum; species Solanum peruvianum. Next base: position 51,882,314 of record JAKWJD010001757.1, read on the forward strand.
TTCTGATTTAGTAAGTGTTATATTTATATAAGTTAAATACTTTTAATACGATACGATGCTCGTCTAGTATGAAATAGAGGGAGTATAGAATTAAGCTATGTTACTTTAAACTTTGAAAAAATATCTAATGAAAACTTGTTTCAGATCCATACAAATAGTGCATTTTTAGGTGGTTCTTTCGAGGACAGAAATCCTTATGATCTGATCTTTTAATTTGTTATATGTAATGTAAATGAAACCATATAGATACACATACAATATTGTATTCCTTCTTATTTTTGTATTTATCAATTCTGCTCCCTCTTCTACTTTGAATTTTTTTTTTATTGGATTGATTTTGCTCTATTTTTTTCATTCCTTCCAAAAATTTTATCATAACTTTTACTTTTGTTTTTGACGAAAATACTTTTCTTGAGCAGAGGATATTTCTTGAGAAGATGAGTTAACGTCACAAGTGATGAAAGAGTTGAAACGATTATTGAAAAAGTTAGGTTACCTTGCACAAAGTAAGTGTAAGATCAACATATACGCTCACTCTTCTCAGATTACACTTATGAAATTATATTAGACAGTTGTTAGTGATCATCGATATTTAAGTCTTAGTTTTTCTGGTGTCTACCAACAATAATGAAATTCTATGAGCTGTAATTTGCATTTGGTATGCACATGGTATAGATAGATTGTATATCAGTACATATATTAAAATTGTGTAAATTGTAGTGGAGGGTATCGTGGTTTGAAGATTTTATGGAACATAAATTAGACATACATTCTGCTGTATGGATCATAAACCTTTCGATTATCTCTCATCTACATATTCATTTTTGATAAACTATGTGCAGCTTTTTCTGACTCTTTCTTAGCAAACTAGTCTACTTTTTTTGGTAAGTATTGTTTGGTTTTTCGTTCTGGTGAAAAGATAAAATCTAAGAAAATTGGTATATAATACATATCTTGAGATAATTTAACTCGACACAAAATTTAAGAAATAAACGAATATTTTAAAATTTGTGATTCAAACTGAATGATATAAATTTTGTATGATTGTAAATGATTTCATTATTAAAGGTAAAATTGATATTTTATTATGAAAACTGTTACTTCATATATAAATGTGTTATTTTTTTGGGATCGATTAAAAAGGAAAGTAAGTCAATAGATAGGGAGAGAGGCAATAGAAGTATTTAATCTGATTTTAGCTAGTATTGATATCTTTAGTTTTGAGTGTATAAAATCATTTAACTACACTTACATAAAAGGGCAACTTTCACATATAGCAAACAAAAAATTCATATTTGTATGCTATAACAAACTTTGCATAATTGCGCTCCATAGCAAACATAAAAACTGTATAATTCGCTATACATATACAAGTGTATAATTCGCTGGCCTAAATTGTATAATTCGCTGGCCTATTTCGCTGCAATTTTATAATTCGCTACCCTATTTCACTGCAATTGTATAATGCACAATTGTATAATTCACTACCTATTTCGCTGCAATATTAAGTGTATAGCAAGAAGATATATGTTTTTCTCTCGCTTTATACAAAAACAAAAACACAATATATACACTTCTGTTGTATAAAGCTAGAGAAAATTATATTTCACTGCAATTGTATAATTCGCAATTGTATAATTCGTTGACCTTTTTCTCTGCAATATTTGAAGTAAATGTTTGTAAATTTTATAATTAAGTGTATAACACGAAGATATATATTTTTGCGTGTGTATATACAATTTTCTCTCGCTTTATACAAAACAGAAACAGAATTATACACTTCTGTGTATAAAGCGAGAGAGGCGAGCGAGAATACAGAGTGGCGAGCGAGATTTCTGGGAAAGAGACGCTGGCAAATTTTAGCTAACGTTTGCTGTGGAGCACAATTAAATCAAACCCTAGTTATTTCATTTATTTTAGGTTATTAGTTTGCTATTATATACAATTCCCTACATAAAATTGAACCAGTAGACATATACGCTCTACTTGAAATAATAAACATATAGGAATCCACGTAAAATACAAATTGTCTTATAGCATGTTATGTAGCATGTCACGTAGGAAATATGTTATTTGTTCAATTTTACACATAGATTAAATTTCTACTTTTACACAGTTTAACTACCATGACTTATAAAAACCCATAGTAAAAATAACTCGTTTAATTTTCTTAATTCAAATGTTTCTACCTAAACTAGTCGTTTTGTGTAAGAGATAAAAATATATAATTCAAAAATTAAAAAAATAATTTTGAGATGAAAGTTTGATCTCTTGTTTGATGGACATATTTAGGATAATTATTCCACCATTTATATCATAGTGATGAAATAAGTTATCCTATATATAGAGTGTGATAAGTTATTACAGATAACTAACCCCGTAATAATTAATCCTAAAATAACTAGTTTCCAATCAAATGAACCCTTAATTGCTACCCTACCAAGTTGTGTATCGATGTAAATGTTGGGAATTAAACACACAACACACACAAATAATCTAGAGAAAAGAGAAACGGAACACAAATGGGACACACAAGAATTTAACGTGGTTCGGTTTCCCTACTCCACGACTGTAACAGGAGGATTTTATTTCACTTGTGCTGCTTCAGAATTACAAATACAAGGATCATATTTATAGGAAAACCAAATGGTTAACCTAGGGTTTCAGTATTGAGTCGGGCCGGCTCACAAGCCTCCACAAAGCCCAACAAGCTCCCACTTGGAGGCTTGAAGAATTTCAACTGTCATCCACTTAGAACACTTGTATGTCTAGTAATCTTTTTCAACTCTCTCCTGCTACAGCGGCCTTCTCATCAGTCAACTGAAAGGCCCGTTGAAGCTCCCCGAAGCTTCAACACATCAGTCACGGCTGAAACTGTCCTTGACTCGTCCTCGGTCCCTACCGACTCCCACTTGAGACACGAACTGTCGGATCCTAGAACTCCCTGAGAACAAACACTCTCCATACTCAGCAAGAAATTTTCTGGAGACGTATCAACAGCTGGAATACTGGTTCTCTTGACCCACTGTCTTCTAGGAGCCTTGGCTGAAGCACGGCCGGTGCTCCCACTGCCACAAACGCCTCTGACTGGTCTTCCTGAACCTTTCCTTGCTCGTTCATCCTGAATCTGACCTGTGGCTCTGGGTTTCTTTCTTGCAAAGACAACCTTCTTCTGCCCACGAGATTCTGTGAACCGGACTTTGTTTTTCTTCTGAACTGGGACGGTCACTCCCTCAGATGGTAATCCGACAATATACAACAATCCTCTTTTTGTTCCACGAGCCATGACAAGATTGCCCCTCACGACCTTCCACTGCCCATTTCCGAACTTCACATGATGTCCCTGTTCATCCAACTGCCTAACAGAAATCAAACTTTTCGTCAAGCTTGGAACAACTCTGACATCCTTCAAGGTCCAGAAACCGACTGGCGTCTTCAGCACCATGTCACCCATGTCCGTAACGTCAAGAGCTCTATCGTCTGCAAGCCTTACCTTTCCAAAGTCTCCAATAACCAGATTCTGCAATGCTTCACTGTTGTGGGTAGCGTGAAAAGAAGCACCAGAATCCATGACCCAGGAATCCACATTGCTCTCCGCGCAACAGATAAACAAATCCTCGTTGGCGCTGTCTTCTGCAATGTTGACTTGTTTGTCTTTCTGGCATTGATTCCTGAAATGCCCCACCTCCTTGCAGTTCCAACATGTTACACCTGAGCCATCCCGAGCCTTCGACTGACTCCTTCTTCGGTTCCTGCTCCCACTACCTCTGTTATTTCCTCTGCCTCTGACGACGTTTAGCATATCACCTGATGATTCTCCAGAACTCCTTCTTCTGACATCCTCGCCAAGAACGAGATCACGAATCTTCTCAAAGGTGAATCCATTAGGTCCCACTGAACTGGCAACTGCTGTAACCGTTCCGGACCAACTGTCAGGCAATGATGATAACAGTAGTAAAGCTTGAACTTCATCATCGAACTTAATGCCAACTGACAAAAGTCTGGCTAAGATCGAATTCAATGAGTTGATGTGCTCGGTAACTGAACTGTCTTCCTTCATCTTTGTGTTCACCAACTCTCTAATCAGAAAAATTTTGTTTGCTGCAGATGGCTTCTCGTACATGTTAGACAAGGCTTCCAAGATGCCTTTCGCTGTCTTCTCCTTAAGAATGTTGAACGCAACATTCTTGGTCAACGAGAGTCGGATAACTGACATAGCTTTCCGATCCAAAACTGCCCACTCTGCATCAGACAATTTTCCTTGCTTGTCACCCAACACTACGTCCAAATCTTTTTGAACCAGCAAATCTTCAATCTGCATCTTCCACCAACTGAAATCTGTACCATCGAACTTCTCAATTCGGAACTTCCCATCTTCTGCCATCTCAAAGGACTTCGGCAATTCCCTTAACGGCGTCTACAGACAGCGGGCGGCGATTTGGACGATGCTCACGATCTGGACGCTCGCGGCTGGATCTGAGGCTCCTCGACGCGGCGGCCACTGGACGGCAGCGGCGTTCTCTGCCTCGCTACTGCTGCGCGGCTTTCTCCCTCGCTGGGCTACGATCTGCGGCAGATCTCCTTCGATCTGGGCTGCCTGGTTCGCGGCGGCGGCTGCTCGCGAATGGCGGTTCCAGATCCTCGGCGTCTTGCACGGCTGTAGCTTGCGAACGGCGGCGGCACACTCCTTCCCGACGCGGCGGCCAACGGAACGGCGCGACGGACAGCACACGGACGACGGCTGTTCGCACCCTGCGCGGTTCTCCTAGCCGGCTGCTGCTTGAGGTTACCCACACGGTAACGGCGGCTCTCCTCCCTGCACACAGTTCTTCACACAAGAACCCTAGGTGACAATTTCTCACAGTTTGTGTTACAGTGTTGTTGAAACCTCGCTCTGATACCAATTGTTGGGAATTAAACACACAACACACACAAATAATCTAGAGAAAAGAGAAACGGAACACAAACGGGACACACAAGAATTTAACGTGGTTCGGTTTCCCTACTCCACGACTGTAACAGGAGGATTTTATTTCACTTGTGCTGCTTCAGAATTACAAATACAAGGATCATATTTATAGGAAAACCAAATGGTTAACCTAGGGTTTCAGTATTGAGTCGGGCCGGCTCACAAGCCTCCACAAAGCCCAACAGTAAACACTAGAATTGCTTTGTTCTATACTAACTTTTTCTGTTCCATATTAGTTGTTATATTGTTATCAAATTATTAATTTTATTAATTTTCAAAATTATATTTAAAAAAATCGATATATTTATTTAAAAACTATATGAAATATATATCACAATATATTATTTTCATAACAATATGACAAAGGCAGGCAGGCCCCTGCCTTCAAAATTTAAGGCACTGGGGCCTCAAATTTTTATAAATAAAAAATTACGTGTCTTAATCTCAGTAAAATAAAAGAAATCAAGAAACATTATTTTGGATTCCTTCATTTTCTATCTTTTTTAGCTTTTTTATATTTTATTTCTTTAAATTTTTGATAATTAGAGTAATACTCTCTCAATTAGTAGTCAAAAAGTATTAAACAAAGTGCATTATAAATTTTACTTCTTTGTTAATTTTCATATTAAAGTAGGTATACTAAGTTATCAACTTTTTGAATCGGATTCTATGATTCCGACTCTTATCTTTAAAGTTTATTAACTTTTGACTTATGAAATTATGTTAATCATTCATATAATAATTGTCTCAATAAAAAAAGTATTTGAAAAATCATTTATATAAAGATGTTAAGTAGTAATTTACATCTAGAAATTTTTTAAAAAAATACAGATAAAATTTATTTAAATTTTAGGACTCTAATAAAAATTTTACTTTAGACCTCGAATTATGTTGTGTCGCCTCCAAACAAAGGAATTAAATAATATTCCTTTTGAAAACTACGCAAAAAATATACTGCAAATTATAATATTGATTTTAAAGATATTTAAATATACAAAAAGAATTTACAGTGTAGAGAAAGAGTGTTTTGAAACTCCAAATTGATCAAAAATAGTATTTCTCCCGTTCCATTTTATTTAGTAATATTTGACTTCATAAAGTGTCTAAAAAGAAAAAAGACTTTAGAAATTTATAATTTATAAATATTTTTAAATAAAAAATTATTTATTAAGAAATTAACATGAAATTTTAAAATTAAATTAATTCAAATTATAATAAAATAGACATATTTATGAACGGACTAAAAATGAAAATAAGACGGTACTCTCTTCTCCGTACGGTGTCCTGAAATATCCAGAGAATTATTTTTCGCTGTAGCTTTGCATGATCAAATCAATAATAATAGTAATATCTGAGCTGGAATTGAAAGCTTGGGAAGTGTGACAGTGAAATGTAAGTGAACTTGACAACTCACTGTGTTTTTCTATTTCTTACTGTTTTACTCTCTGTTTATTTGCAGAATGACTGCGTCGTTCGATGAGATGTATGCACGACCACAATGCTACTATATTTATTAGCTAATCTACCTAGTTTGAAAATTGGGATGGGCATAAACATAATAAAATATTAAAGTGAAAATTATTAATAAAATATATTTTTAATTAAATAAATATTACTTCAATGAAAAAAATATTTTAAATCTATATAAATATTCAACTTTTAAAATTACTATGGTCCTTTTATAAATGTTTTATTAATGCATTGAGTAGTATAAATTGAGTTTCTTTGTCCTTTATTTTTTTTATGTCGAGCTAGAAATTGTTTGAAGGTTAATGGTAGTTATATCTAAGTATATATTATAGTAGAATTAACATAATTTAATTTTAAAAAGAAGTCATATATAGAGATATTAATTCATAAAGAAATTAACTTTTATATCTAAAATTAATATTATAAAAACACTATATAAAAAATAATTAAAATGCAAAAGATTTAATTAAAACAATAATTTATATAATATTTAATTTAAAATTTTGTACAATGAAATGTTATTAATTAATTCAATAAAGTGAATTGGTGTGATAAATAGTATTACCATTCGCACACCATAATAGTTTTTAGTGTAAGATTTGGTGTTGAGTTAGAGCTCAAAAACACTAAATTTTATACCAACTAAAGAATTTGGTGTTAAATTGAAGATGGTCTAAGAGACTTTGAACTAAAAGTAAAATTACAACCAATAATTAAATCACTAATGGAAAAATTAAAGTACAATGTGATTGTTGACTTTGAATATTAATTCTCAAGAGGAAGTCACCGTATATTTTTGTATAATTTACATAAATCTTGTAAGGACTTAAATTATATTCTATCCTTACTCTTTTTCAATTAACAAAAATCACTCAAAATTATTGTTATCTAGATACTTAGCAAAGAACACGGATACATTAAATATGATACATAAAAACAAATTAGTTACACTTTTAAAGAAGAGAGAATATAAAATTAATGTGAGTTACCCAAATCACACTAATTTAGTTAAATTCAATCTCTCTCAAATCTTAAAAGATTCAACCAAATCAAAATTCAAATTTTCTCTCAAATCTCTTCCAAATCCCCCAGGTTCAATACAAATTTTTTTTTTTCTTCTCTCAGTACTATTCCAAATCCGTCTATTTTCAAAAAATTCAAATTTTCTTCTTTCAATTCTCACCCAAATCGTAATAGATTGAAAAAAATCGAAAACAATAGCTGATTTTATTGGATGTGTATCTATAAATTTGTATAATTAATACATTGGTCTATGGATGAATCAATTAATTTTTGTTCATTGTTAATTGTGCTCTCGTGTTATAGTGTCCGGATTTCTCCTAAACGTTTGTGCAAAGATATCAAATTTCTCATATATTAGTGGCACAATATTTGAAAGGAAAATATGAAAGAAATATTTTAAAATTCAAGCAAGGTGTGAATTTGTCAATGGGAGAGGCAACATCACTTGATTCTGCCTACCTGTTGGACAATTGGGTTGGTTAAAAACATATGATATCTTCTTTTTGCAAATTTCCTTCAGGTAATATCCCTGAGCAGTCCGTATTGGTGCTATAACATTATTCATGTGTATCCGTTACATATTGAAACAACATATAAAAAGGTTGAAGAGATACATACCGTTGATGCATACATATTTGTGTGGTTATTGTATGTATTAGATATATTTAGTATAAATTTAAAATGACGTATCTTGTATGAAAAACTAGTGCATGATTTATTACTATTTATGTATCTTATTTTGTTTGAGAAATACTGTATTTTATAAAAAGAAACATGTTACATATAATTATTCTAGATAAGATTTTTTGTGTAGGATACATAAAACAGTAGCATCACTTGATACATAAAGTGATATATGTAATAAAGTTTGTAAAACTGTTGAATTTGGTAGACATTATGTATCAAGATCGCAATTAGAAATTTGTGAAATCATTTTGAATGCACTCCAAGATGAATTGTGGATTAACTAGTTTTTTCAACCTCTCTTCCGTAAAGAGTCCGGGAGTAAAAGATTCAGTAATTTTTTTGAGATAAAATAAAATAAAATTAAAGTGGATGAAAGAAATCTAACTCTTGAATAACTTGAAGTCTTTTATTGGAAAGAAAAAAATTGAAATTCAATAATAGATTAATGAGAGTAACTGTAGTGAGATTTGTGGAGTGAAAAAGGAAGTAATACCATGGTTAAGACATTCAAATTAATGTATCTGAAAAAAGGAATGATGAGAGAAAAAAAGGAATTTTTGATATTTATTTAAACGGTAGGAAAAATAAGAAAATATGATAATGAATGATGTGTAGTTAGGTAATTTTTCTTATATTTTTTTTATCAATGTTCGTGACATAATGAAATTCGGTACTTATTTTCCTCTAGAAGTAGTTCGAGAGAGAAGACACAATGTTTTCGATAAAGACAAATATAGTGTTTTAGTTTGCACAATAATTTTTGCATAGCAAGACACATCATTCCTTAATATAGTTTTAAATTTATAAGTATCGTATATTTTAATTTTGTCCATATTTTATTTCTCATTTATACAGAAACACCAATTTTAAAATATCGAACTAAGTTGTAGAAAAAATCAAACCAAATCAAATTAATTTGATTTAATATATGATACACACTATTTTAAAATCAAAATTAAAAAATTAAAATTTGATTAAATCGAACTAAAGAACCAAATGCTTATCACTATATCTAGCTATAAACGACTGCAACTAACCATCTTCTACTTTGTATTTCTCAATCAAGAATTAATTGAGGGATGTTAATTGACATTCATTCACCAAACATTATATTATATAATGAGATAAATATATTTTTATGTATATTATTACATATTGACACTCCTCGATCTCTACATAATTTAACTCTTTATAAATTCTTACTCCATTAATAATTATAATGGAATAATAATTATATATTTAACTATAAATCTGTAACTAAGATCATGAATTATAATTCCGCTAAACCAGCTTATAAAATAGATTATGGAAAAATTACTAAAATATACTACTTTAATTTATTTAATTTCATTAATTCCCTACTGATGTATTAAATTACAAAAATCCCTTTTTTATCCCAAATGATACTAATTAAATTTTATACATTAAATTTCATGTCCAACACATAAAAAGATACTCAAATTCACAATTTAAATTAGATACTTTAATTTTTATATACTTATCAATAATTCATATAAATATGATACTTAAATAACAGATGTATGACAGTATGATACACATATACTATTATTTGATACCTTAATATATACGAAATATAAGTAAAAATAAAACAAAGAATCATTCTATCATGATCACCAAAAAATGATACTTAATAAAATTAATTGAACATACTAATAAATATATTCAAAAATCATGATAAAATTGAAAAGATACTTAATACAATTCATCTTATACTAACATATAAAAAAATAGGTTAACATGATACTTACAAAATACTAATTGAAACTATATATATAAACGAAATATTAAATTTAAAATATATTTCTTTGATACATTAAATTTCATGTCCAACACATGAAAAGATACTCAAATTTTAGCTATAACAGTTACAGAAAAAAAAAATATTCAGTCATTTATATTTAAGTATCATTTCTATTTTATAAAGTGTCCAGAATTCTTAAAAATAAGGGATTTTTGGTAAATATCGATATTATAGGGATAGAATGTAATTTATCATTTATAGTATGTCATTTGCCTAATTTTTACATTTTAAAATAAACTTGAATTTTAAGACAAATTTTAAACATCCTGCGGGAGGGCCCACCCCAAAATGAGAAGGCCTGCCCTCCAGGCTATCACTTATCAGCTGACATAACTATTCAAAGTGCAACGTGTAATTGAATATTATGTCTCTTCTAACAGTTTTTGGAAATAGTATTCACCTTGTATACACAATAATATTTATTTTTAACATATTTGAATATTATTTTGTGGATTTAGGTGAAATTATTTAATTCAGAATCTATAATTTTAAGACAAACGTAAAATGATAATGGAGAAAAATTGTTAAATATCATGTAAATAGATTCTTTTTTGTGTATTATTGTTACGAGTTTCACTATAGTGAAGTAATAATGAAATAATTGTGATTTTTGAAATCGTATTAAATTAAAAAAGGAGAACTTAATTGTTTGTTTGGATAGTGATTGACTTAGAGAGACGATGGAGTGCCGTATCAATTTATGTGATACATTTCGAATATCAAAGTTTAAACAAGTCTACTTTATCATAGAATTTTCATAGTGTATCTTTTAGCTATTGCGACTTATATATTTTTCAAGTAACTTATAAATATATAAATTTATTTTAAAAAATTCATCTCTTAATTTTTAATCAATCTTAAATTATTTGATGGTAAACTAAAGTGTTACAATAAGGAATATAAGATTATTTCATGTATATACATTTAATCAATTAGTAATATGTTTACGGTTTTGTACTAAAATTTTCTCTAATATCTCTTGCATATCCCAAAATAGTTATGCAACTTTAATAATTTGTACATTAATCCGCATTTCGTTCTATAATCGTTTTACGATTACCTTACAATACCTAATTACGATTACCTAGAACACACAAACTTTGCTTTTAAGATAAGAAAAATATACGAATCCATAGTCATCCATGTTTGGGAAATTACTTAGGGATATCACTTATGTTTGTTTTAGGACTACATATCACCCAACTTTGCCTATTTTCCTCAAAATATACTTGACACAAAAAAATAGATTATTTATCTCCTACTAAGGTGTCATGTCACATTTTTTAATTTATTATTAATATTTTTAATTCTTCTAAACAACAGGAGGAACCCACATATTTTCTTGAAGAACCGGAAGAGCTCATATTACATTTCTTAATGTAATTTTTTTTTTACAGAATATAATATGTGGATTTATTTACTTTTTTTTAAAAAAACTATCTATATATAATATGAGAAGTAAAAAGTGTCACATGTCAGCACAAATATTGAAGAAATTTAATTTTTCAAAAAACAATTTAAATATTGTCTAAAAATACAATTAAAAAAGGGAATTTTAATATTACTATTTTAAATAGAAAATAAAAGTTCTTTTGTTTAAAAAAATTGTAACTGCAAAAAATGGATGATTTTTAAATGTCTCTAATTTCAAATTTTAAAGGAAATAAATGAAATCGAACTATTTTTTTTTAATAAAAACAATAGCTGAATATCACGAAAAAGATGAAAAATCTTTTAATGCTTCAAATTTCAAATTTTAAAGTTAAAAAATGAAAACTGAAAATTGAATTATTTTATACAAAAAACTGTAATGTCTATTTATATTTGTCACACTTTCAGTGATTTTAGCGAATGCTCTAACAAAATAAATGTAGAAATATCTATCTAAATAGGAGAAGAAAAAATGCACCATAAAAAAACTATAATTATTATTTTAAAAATTAATTAAAATACTTATAGTAAAAAATAATAATTATCATAAAAAATTTAAAAACTTATTTTTAAAAAATAGTTAAAACAATCCATTAGTTGTTAGTCGTAGAAATGGAGTACTTTTTGTTCATTCATTTTTAAGATTTTTCTTTATATATCTAAAAAAACAAAACATTTTCAAAAAATATAAATAGAAAAACAATATTTTTCTTAAAAACATATTGCAATCTAACGTTTAAACAGGATTAAAGTATATTCTTTTAATAATATAAAAATAAATAATGTTAAATGGCATCCTAAAAGAAGAGAGATAATGTATCTTTTTATCAAATACAATTTGAGAAAAATAGATAAAATTAGGTGATATTATAATCATAAAATAAACATAAATAATATTCTTACATAATTTTCAAAATATGGATGACTGGTTAGAGAAATTACTCCAAGCTTTATATACGCTATTATTGATCATGGTTTTAGGAAAACAATGATTCAACCTTTCGATAGCATACTTTCTACCTATATTAATTTTTGTAACAACTTTATTACTTCCAGCTCAGACTACGATAGCTTAACTAAAACTTGCAAACATTAAGAAGAATCCAACTAATGAAAATGACACATATATATTAAGAAAATATCAGGAACGAGTATTAGTGAAATGAGTTATTTTTTATATGAATTTAAATTTAATCGTATTATTTTATCTTCATTAAGTTGTTGTACCCCGTGGTCATTTCCTTGTACTTTGTATTTTTAGAACACAAATTGCAACCGTAGAATAACGAGCTAATAGGGGAAATTTCTCAAAATCCACTAACCAAAAATATCTGACTCTTCTTCTCTCTCCTTCAAACTCTGCAAATTTGTCTGTTTTTCCCCAAAACTCTACCCGCCATTTCCGACCTCCCAAAACAATTATGCAATTCCAACAACGAATCACAAAAGACAAATCACCGTTCTATCACCACCGTCACCGGCACGGTGGCCGGCGAATCATTCACCACCAACCATCACCACAACTTTCTCTATGAGAAAATCACCTTTCTATGTTGCTAATGGCTCCGAAGCATCTCTTTCATCTTTTCCGGTAATACCAGGCTCTACGATATTATCTACGCCTTCACATATCTCTTCCGATTTCAATTCCAGTTTGCCGTTGCCAGATCCCTACTCGAATTCAACTTTCCTTTTTCCTTCTGCTCCAGTTTTTGACGGAACATTTGATTTCATCACAATTTGTTTTATTTCCGGTCTTCTTCTTCTTTCTCTACTTTCGTTTGTGTTTATCTTCCATCTCCGTCTCAGATCTCGTCAATATCCGCATCTTAAAAATTTCAATTCTCTGTGGACCGTCCGTTTACTCCTTGTTTTCTTCGCTATTCTTTGGGCGTTAAACGAAGTTGTCCGGCTACAGTTCATTCGCCGGAATTACGTTCTCCCTTTGTTACCACCTCTAACCCTAAATCAACAAGCAAATCTGTGTAAAGTTCATGTGGTTCTCTCCGTGGGCTTATTTGAACCGGCGTTCTTAACCACCCTTCTTTTCTTAGTAAACGTGTCCATTAAGAAACATAGTCCAAGTGGAATTTGGGCTGTTATCGTTGTCTGGCCGATTTGTTTACCTCTTTTGGTGCTTCAGATCCTTGCTGTGTTCTTCTCCCCATTGCAGAAGCGTCTACCGATATACCTGCATTCTAGCTCCTTCGTTTCAACAGATAATTTGGGGAACCAGACGGTGCTCTGTACTTACCCTGTGTATAGTTCTATTTTGTTTGGGGGATTTACTGTCGCTTACTTGTTAGCCTTTGTAATTTCGTGTTGGAGAGTTATCTCCTTTGTAATTAACAGAAAAATTCAGGTACGAGTGAATTTGCTGGCGACTTCTTTCATGATTGCGTTGCCTTTGCAGATTTTGTGCTTAGTGTCATTACCAATTCGGCCGCCGGATGATCCATTCCATTGTGTTTCTATGCTGGTGATGTTCTTAGCTGTTGCGTGGTGTATAACGGTTGGGGAGGTTACTTTGGTAATTAAGCCGATTGCAGATGCATTTGCCGCTGGTAATGCTAGCAGCAGTACCGGAGCTACGTTAGGACATCCGAACGGCGATGGAGGAAGAGTGGAAGGACGGAGTTAGCAGCAATGAGAAGTGGCCATGATCGCCGGCGGAGGACATCATGGTCATTTTACTAATCAACAGAGGGCGTTATAGTTAATATTAGTAGTTAGAATAGTTTAATATGCCCTCTCTATGTAATATTTAGAAATTAGTGTACCGTATATGTAATTAGCAGCTTATAAAATAGCCAACTCTTCTCTTTTCCCTGTTACAGGGATTGTTTCCATACTGTAATGAGAAATATTGCTGGTTTATTATTGTTACAGAGCAACGATTTCAATAGCAAATCAAAAATTATATATTGCCATTGAAGAGGCCATATGAACCTGGGCCTAATAAGATCCATAACTTGGTTCAAATAATATGGAGACTTAATTATGTTTCATAGCTATAATTTACGATTCGTAGCTACATATTAGAGAGAGATATTTGGAAAGAAAGGGTAGAGTTTAGAGAGAGGCGGACTGTATAAATATATATTTATCAAATAATTGTACATATGTAAGTAGTATACATATGTATTTGTATATCAGGTGAGCAAGATTGAGAGAAATGACGAGAATGAGAGAGGTAGGAGAGAGGAAATAGTTGAGAGAAGCTAATTGTATTTGTATATCTGTCATATAATTGCATATATATGTATAATTTGTATTTGTATATGTATAAGAGAATTAATTGTAACTAAATTTAAGTAGCGAACCGTAATTAATTCATGCTATAGCTTGTTAGTTAATTAACTAGCAGATATTTGCTAATCCGGATAATTTTCCCTAATATAAAGCCCATCATAGAAACAATAGACTCACTTAAATGAAGGGAAAAATACTTGGCCAGAGGAAATAATTATAATACACATTATGTTTAGATTTCAGTTGTTTTTTTCTATATTTGTTGATTAGATTTGTATTTATCTGCTTAATATATGTTAGCTCTGATACAAAGTAAATTAATACATTGTATCACAAGTTTTTCTAAATAACTTTGTCATATTTGATAATTAATCAATTTCTCACTATAATTGATAATTAGGGCTATTTCTAAAAAGATTTCTGTGTATATTCGCTTACAGTATTTGGGCCAGCAACATCATAATACATAAGGCCCATTTAGAACCGGCATTTGTGGACTGCAATTTTATTTTGAAATTTTTCTTCATGTCAGAGGATTGACATAATATCTTCATACACATATTTACTCATGCAATAATATCTTCATACACATATTTAATTAGCTTCTATTTCTTCATAAATTTTAAGGTTTAGAAATCAAAATTTTGAACTTACAAATTTGTGTTTGAACATGTATTTTTTTTTTTTTTTTAGAAAATGAACTTTGCGAGTGAAAGTCACAAAATTCAAAATTGAACAGTTTTGAAAACTTAAAGATATTTGAAGATCAAATTCCTAAAAATAAATCTCTAAAATATATGATCAAACGCTCGAGAAAACGTAAGCTATGTTAGAGCCTACAAATAATATGGTCGAATCTTGGACAGCTAACTAATTACAAATATGTGTAAACAGATCATGTGAATTTTAGTATCAATGTTCTTTGGCCTTAAAATTTTGTGGTGTTCAAATTCTTCTGGAAAAGGGATATAAATTATTCTTCAATAAGTCTTGTCTACTTAGTCAACTTAATTCTTATTGTGAGGCTCCAAATTTCCCTCAAATTTAAAAAAAGAAAAAGTGAACCCATGATAATGTCATGTTTGCTAATTGAACTAGCTATAGGTAGTTAGTGGAAAATTTTCTAGTTTAAGCTTTCATTTGATGTAAATTTTCTATAGTTTGGAATTTATAATCGATGAATAGTTGGTGGCATACGGGTTAGTTTTTGTAAAATTGCCAGTTTGATTTTGGGAAAGAAAAAAAAAAGTAAAGGCTTAAATATGTTATTGGATTTTTTCTAAAAAAAGGGCTTATATATGACATTTGTTAAAAGTTTAACTTATCTATGTCAGTTCTATTTGAGAATAAAAGACTCGAACATGTCATTATTTGTTATAGGAAAATAATTTCGATTTTTCGTAATTATTTTACACGTGATCAATTATGATTCGATCACGTCATTACTCAAAGTAACTTTATTATAGGAAAAAATTTCAAATATATCATCAAACTTTTCAAAAAGACTCATTTATATATGTCATCTATTAAAGATTTGATTTATCTATGATATTTTAATTGATAAATAACGATATGAATAAGTTTTTTTCAAACACAATAACATATTAAACCAAATTCTTAATAAATAACATAAAATAACTATTTTCTCCTCAAAATTTAATAACATATTTAAGCCTCCGGTGGAAACAATAAACTTTTTAACATATTAAGTTATTCCTGGCGTCAGATACACCTTTTGTCCTTATAAATTTACCTGCAAAGTGGCTCTTAATTTCTATTGGACAATTAGTTATGTTATTTCCAAAGAAGTGGGTGACACGCATGTAACACATTGTATATGGAAATTTCCCGTAATATAGCTTGATTACGATTTAACACGTGAAATTCAAGATTATGATAATACATTGAAACTAACACACTTTACATATATATTCTGCACTCAAGCTCTACTAAAATTCTACCCCCCACCTCCCATGAGATAAGATGAATTGAATTTGTCATTTGACCGTAGAATTTTTATTTTTCTATTGTTATTTCATCTCTCTACCTCTTCTAGAGGTATAAATTATATCTAAAAAATATATTTAAATTTAAAATATTTTTGGCAAAACATATTTAAACATAATTTTAATCTAAGTTAAAATTTAAGAAATTATAGTAATTTAATTGTTTGGCTATTCGAATTTTTATGAGAGTTTGATTCTCCACGTTGTAAGCTACTTCATCATTTTCCCTTCTCCATACCCATTTTTTTTTTTTAAAAAAAAAACACTTTCGTTCGAAGTTAAATATATGTAATTCTCATTTCTTAGATAGTATTTTGTCAATATAAGATTTTTTAAATCAAAACACATTTATCAAAATATATAGCTTTAATTTGAATTCCCAGGATATAAATAAGTAAAAAACGTATCAAATTTAAGATAAAATACATATATCTATTTATTCAATTTTAAATAAAGGTCAAATACATAAGTAGATCCCTAAACTTGTTGGATTTTTTCCTCAGGTACCTTAACTACATCATTTTCTTATTGAATCATTGAAACCCCATAATTTGTTCCGTTTAAACAAACACCGTTATTTGATGTGGGACCAAATTTGTGAGGGGTATTGATAGAGGATACATATGTTGTTCCACAAATCATTAGTCTAATTGATAGTGAAAATGATTGAGAATAATTGTGTTTTACTTAAGTCATTTGAACACATTAGAATACAAATAAGACTAACACGGTTTGTCTTCATTCAATAAAAATCATTACAATTCGAACACAATTGAAGGCATTTACAATAAAAAAGCTGATCAAAATCAACCAACCGTTTTTAAAGAAACAAATTATGGGTAGTTTAATGATTCAATTGAAAAATAACGTAGTTGAGATACCTGAGGGGAACACCCCAACAAATTTAGAGATTTATTTATGTATTTGATCTTAAATAAATTTATATATTGACTAAGATTAAAGAACATAGATGATGTAATTTCAAGTCATACTGCACCTTCCTGTTTGTTGGGATGCTGTAAAAAATAGTACTTCTTATCTGTATCTGAGTCGGCAATTGGCAGAAGTCAGCAACACGCTTTAATTCTTCTGTGTTAAGTATTCTTTCTTACATATTCCTCTTCCCTATAAATATCCACCGTATCCCCAATTCAACAATTCTCTCATCTTCTCAAATTTATAAACACAAACTCTCAATTATTTTGGAGCGATTCTCATTCAATTTCAAAAAAAAAATGGGGATTGGACTCAAACACCATCCTCATTTCAAATCTCACGTTCAATTACATCTGCCTAGTTTTCATCATCATCATCATGAAAATAAAATAGAGGAATTCAAGGAAATACTCCCAAAAGGGTGCGTCGCGGTAATGGTGGGTGAAGGAGAGGAGCAGCAGAGGTTTGTTGTACCAGTGATGCATATCAATCATCCTCTGTTCGTTCAATTGCTGAAAGGAGCAGAGGATGAAGTAGAATTTCATCACGATGGTCCTATTAATGTTCCTTGTCATGTCGAGGAGTTTCGCCATGTTGAGGATATCATACAACACGATAATAATCATAATCATCACTTGTGGTGCTTCAAAGCCTGATCTTTATTTATGTGCATCCGGATTGAAAATTACGTTGAATTTAGTAGATTTTGTTCAGAAAAATGTAATTATGTCGATAAATTTATTGAATACGTATAAATATTAAATTTAGAATTCAATTATTATTGCTTTAATTGTGTAAAAAAATTAGAATTTATAAAATTGAAAAATATTAATTTTGGCTCTAATGTTTATATATAGTTGCTTGATTTATTTCTTGATTTAGGTCCCATCAATATCTCTGTTTAGCCCTTTTTTTAAAAAAAAAAAAAAAATCTTTTTCATTTTGTTGATGAACGTAATATATGTGCCCGTGATCAGAATTGAATGACCAAAAAAAAAGGACAAAATTAATGAAAATTGAAAATTAAACTTTATATTTGAATACTGCAAAGAAAAAAGAATTATAGCTAGGAATTGTCACCAAATTTGAATATTTTAAATAAAATTTCTGAGTCCGCTATTACGATTTTAAAATCCGTAAAGTATATGGACGTGGAATTTCAGCATCTATTCAATTAATATATTCTTTTGGTATATTTAAATATTCCTTAGTTAATATTTGAATTACAAGTTAGATTGACTACATAATTTTATCATTGATGTTTATCAATATTATCAAAGAATGTGGCAGAGCAGATGGGTTGCTCCTATCTTAATTTGAGATTTCAAATTTTAGCTTTAAGTATAGAAAAATCTTGATCAAGAGCGTTTTCTCTCAAATGAATATTATGCCGTACAAATTTGAATTAGTCAGACTTCAATATAAATAGAAAATGAAAAAACAAAAATAAAAATCAGTTGATATGAAACTTTACTCTGTAAATCAACTACTATAATTTATATGAATGTCAAACTTTCCAATTTATATATCACTTGTGTCCCTTTGATTTTCGTGAAAGGGGCGAAGGTTCAAAATCGTCGTGATTTTTGTTGATCCTAAAAGCAAGATAGACTTCTTTTATATGATTAAAAATAGTAGTCACTTCCAAAATAAGTGATGTACTCTTCACTTATTATTTTAAAATAAGTTGTCTTTTCTTTCAAAATTTTCATGGTTTACATAATTAAGAATTATTAATTAGCTTTTCTTTGATTATAAATAAGTTGATAAAACACTCCTTATTTTATAGAAAATGAATCATTTCTTAAGTATAGAAGTGTACACATTTTTTTAAAAAAGTGATATCAATATCTATAGAGAACAGGATAAAATTTTAATTATCATATTTACAACTAGACATATCATTTACCAATTAGTTTTTATTAATTTTAAGTCAGAAGAGGTTTTGAATTTAATAAAACTTAATAACAATTTTAAGCCTTTAGTATGTTATTGCAAAAGCGTACCTAGGTACCTCAATTAATAAAACTAGGCATCAAACCAATGCACCAAAAGGTACATATCTATTCAATTAGTATATCATTTTATGTATGATATTAATTAAATAAATATAAATATGTTAAAGAATTTCGATAAAACAATATTGTGCGGCACTTCTTCATTCAGCATGAATTCATTTTCTTTTAAGAAGTGTTCAAATTAAAAATATCATTTATTAAAATACAAGATGTACCAAGAAAATAAATTACAAATACTTATATTTGACCTTAGAGGTCGGAAAAATCACTACGCAGAAATTTCCAAAAAATATTGGTTTTGACTGCCTAATGAATGAAAGACAAATTATTTCTTTTGAAGAATTACTCTGCCAAAGGTTCACGCCTCATTTTCTTCTCAATCTTAATGACATTTTTAGTAATTATTTTCCCTTACCTAACTCCGATAAATAAAATTTTAATTTCTTTTGAACACGTTTAAATTATATCAGATGAATAATTGTCTGCTTCTAGCCTGTTTGTGCTCGAAACGACAGAGGAGTTTACAATCGATCCTATCAGCCTATGGTCAAATACACACATGCAAATTGCCAATAAAATAAAATAAAAAATACGCATGCAAATTGCAATATATTACGGAGATAGAAGTTTAGATATTCAATTCAAACCCAACTTTTCCATAAATACATACTTAACCCTGTTCAAGGGGCAACCGTGAATATGCCAATTTTGACCTTTAATTTTGCTAAATACTATAATTTGACACCTACTGTCACGTGAATATACAAAACAAGTCTCGTCCTTATCTCCTGGAGTGTATCGTAGACAAATAGAGGAAATTTCATAAGTCGTAATATTATTATTATTATTATTATTATTATTATTATATTAATTATAGGTAGATGTAATACTTCTTCCGTATCAATAACTTACTTTTCTTTTTAGTCCGTTCTAAAAAAATGATATATTTCAATATCAAGTAAACGTATAACTATAAAATGTTTATTTTATCTTCAATGAAATGATTTACCGCTACACAAATTTCTGTTATTCATTTTGAACTATAAGTAAAGTTTTTCCTTTATTCTTAAACGATGAGATGAGTGAGTATTTCTTTTGTATTTCAATTTTGTTTCAATAGATTTAAGTCATTTCGTGTATGTTTATATTTGAGTCCGAAGTCAAAAGGGCAAAAAAGAATTATCAAAAATTTTAAATGGGTACACTCAATTTTTTTAATCAAAAAAGCAAAATCGCTCCCGACAGAGCAATTTTCTTTTGACAAAATTGACGTGTTAATTTATTTTAAAAAAATACAAAATCGCTGCTATGACAGCAATTACAATTTCGTCCAAAAAAATTTCTTTTTTCTTAAAATCGTAGCGATATTGTCAAAAATAGGAAATAGATTTCAATTTATTTATTTATTTAACTTTTATAAACGCTGCGCATACAGTGATATTAAAAGAAATTGATATATTTTATTAGAAGAAAATAACTCCGTTAAAAGTGATTTTATCCTTTTAATTAAAAAAAACTAATATTCCCTCATAAAATTTTTAACAATTTTTTTTAATCTTTTTGACTCGAGACGTTTATATTTATTAGCTTTCAATTAAAGCAAATAGATACCATAGATATAAATCAAATTGATAAAATAACATAAAACTGATCGATGTAATTCTAAGGATATATATAAGGTTATTTTTTTATTTTTTTATATAATAATAATAATAATAATAATAATATACTCAAAATAATTTTATAAAATAAACTCTAAAGAACCTAAAGTGTAAATAAACCTCAACTTAAGAAATAATAATTTAAAAATAAAAGACGAATATAATATAGTAGTATAGACTATTAACAAATTATCTAAAATGGTAATCATCCCAAAATTCAACGATGATGCAAATGTAACCTCCTTAGAGGCGGCAATTAGTGGGATTTACCCTCAGTTGCTCCGCGTCTGGAACACACCTTCTCTTCTTCCGTAAGTAATCAATTAAGCGGCGTTTCACATATTCCTCCCCTTTTGCCCTTTGCTAACATAAATACATCATTCACAAAACTCTCCTATCAGATTTATTAATAAATCTCTGAAATTCTCCTAATTTATCAGGCTTAGCTTCCACAAACTAGATAAATTATTTCTCAATTATCAATGGGTAGCGGAAATAAATATCATCACCAACACAATCACAATCATCATTTGAATTTCCATATTCAATTTCATTTTCCATTTCACCTTCATCATCATCCAAAGGAGGAATTGAGGAATACAGTACCGAGAGGATGCGTTACGGTGTTGGTGGGTCAAGGAGAGGAGCAGCAGCAGAAATTCGTGATACCTATAATGCATATCAATCATCCTCTGTTCACACAATTGTTGAAAGAAGCAGAGCAAGTCTACGGATTTCATCACAGTGGTCCCTTAAATATACCCTGTAATATCGACGAGTTTCGTTACATTGAGGACATGATAGATAAGGACGTTCACCATTATCACCACCACCATTTGTGGTGCTTCAAAGCCTGATTTTATTACACCTTGCTTGTATATATGTAATATAGTTTAATAATGACGACGATGAAAATTCATGTGCAATAAATATATTATTGTTAGTACTTGTACTTCGATTTCTCATATAATAACTCAATTAGTTAATATGCTCGCTCAAACAATTAAAATCTACTGAGATTTACAACTCACTCTATTTATACCGTTTTCTCAAATTTACAATTTATAGTATTGTAACGAGGAATTGACGTGCTAATGGTCGGATTATGTCTTGTCGATAGGCGAATAGAGAGTTTTGGTACGTTACTGATTATATTCCTCATTAATTAGCTATGTATTTGGACGATTCAAAACTGGATTAACAAACTTGTAGCTCTAAATCTATGAATTAGTCTCTAGTTTGGGTAATTACATAGACTTGGTCTCTTGAGCTTTTCAATAGAATTGTTTCTAGATTTGTTTGCACGATCAAATTGAGGGTTGAAGAACTTGGCGTTTCTATAATGGAAAATTCTACTTTCCTGTGTTCACGATATTTATTCGATCGGTTAAGTCATCTTTATGAAGTTGTTGCATGTAAACTTTATTAGCATTAATTGCTGACCTAATACAAATATTAAGCAGTTTTAACCGGTGAAAACTTTTATTGTATTAGTCCATCCGTCTTATTTTATATGTTATTATCTTTTGTAAAGATCTTGTCATTTTATAAAATTTATACATAAATTATTATATTTTATCTATTATATTCTTGATAAAGTAATTAATTAATCTGAACAACATGTTCTTTTTTTTATTTGTAAAGTTGATTTAATAAAACAATAAATAAATATAGAGCGGTAAAAATTACATAATTTCTTAATGCAACTGTAAAGTAAAAAAACGACGTATAAAAAGAAACAGAAAAAGTAATAAGTTTAAAAAATTTTAATCCTTTGAAAATTGGTTGCACTTGGCCCAAACACCAGCTTCCGATGGTGAGATATGTAGAATTAGCTATTTTATCTTTATATATATAAAATATTATTTCGAAATTAGCGAATATCAGCCAATATGAAATAAGATTAATTTGTAACTTTCCGATTTTTATAATTGTAACTCACGATTTTTATGGTTTGATAAGTTTGGGCGGTGAACTAATTATCGTCAAGGGTCGGCAGAGACAAGTTATTAATTTCATGTTTGCTCTCTAATTAAATGTGTTTTCATATTAACACACAACGTTTATCATCTATCCAAATTTTGTGTTTTACGTCCCAAAAGACAACAAATGGTCCAAAAATTTATTCGATTTTATCCCAAGAATTTTGTTGTTAACCATTATATTTCTTCGGTCTTTAATTACTTGTTTATTGATTTATTTTTATACCTATAAAAAATAATTGTATATTAATATAGTAACTTTATTATTTTACTCCTATTAATTATGAAAGTCGTAAATACGTTAGAGGAAGATCTTGTAGAGGAAAGCTCAGGAACATTTGGTCAATCAAGTACTAGAAACTCACAAGTTACAACACAAAAGTGGCTACTTTATTTATTTACTCAGATCAATTTAAATTTATTTGTCCTAATTTTCTTTTAGTTCATTCTACAGAAATCTTGTAATACTGTTTCCATGCATGAAATGACAACTAATGTTTTCATTTTGAAGTGCCTCCAGGAGTACTTCCATCCAGGTTTCGTGTTCCATGTGATACTCTTACACTTTCTATTTTTATAAATTATTGCAAAACCTCGTTATAATAAGGAAAAATTACTGTGTATGGTCAAATATTTACTATTTAATTAGTCAATATAGTAAAATATTTACTATCTAATTAGTCAATATAGTTATAGTGTGCCTTAATTATAATTTACGATCTACTTTTACTTATAATAACGTTGCTCAGCCTTTTAGTTTTGTATAATTTGAAATTTGTTGAACTTTTATATCATTTGGAATTTGTTTAGATATGTATGACTATTTACACTTTTGATGTTTGTAATTGTATAAATTTTTCATTATTTTGAGTATATACAAAGCTAAATGAATACAAATATACCCGCAAATTATACAAACAAGACAATTTAAACTATAGCTACAGCCCGTAAATGTGGAAACTATAGCTATGAAGCATAATTAAGTTTTTTTAATAATAATTATTTGCAAAATTTTTCCACAATAATCATGCTTATTGGATTATGATCATTATATATCGTAGGGCATCTTTTAACATTACCGAAATTTTGAATTTTCAAAAAAATCGCATAAGATAAAAGCTTCTTTCTTACTCATATAGTAAAAACAACTTGATTTTCGACCTATTACTTTGCATTACCCTAACGATAACCTCTAAATGGACCCTTTTTGAAAAGTCATTCATTAATGAAGGCCTTTCCATAGTTATTACTTTGTCCTAAACCTAAAGGCACAGGATTCAGAGAACCCCAGCACTTTGTCTTCTATTTTGGAGTTCATATATAAATTCACCATGACACCTCACCTTGCAAGGCAATTTATATATGAGCCCCTTACAAAATTGATTGATAATTTTTTTTAAAACAGTTTTAGAACCTTAAAACTCTTTATCCTGGCTTCACTTCCAGGGGCGGACCCAGTAAGCCAGACGCGGGTGCCCGAGCACCCATTGATTTCCGAAATTTTTTGTATATATATATATATAAAATATGATACATATGTTATTATAATTTAAATGAGCACCTATAGAACAAAAGCAACTGTGGGTGAGTTGGTTTAAATCTCTGCAATAAGAGGCGCGCGAAGCCACTGTCGAGGGTTAGAATCCCCGTTAGTAGCATTTCTTTTTTTATACCTGGAAATGAACACCCACAACCTTCAAAATCTTGGATCCGCCGCATTCCGTAATATTAAGTATAGTACCTAAAAAATGAGTACCAAATTTGTTGGCCCCATAAATTTTTTCTGGTTTACTGAATTGAATTTATTGGTCCCCTCAAAATCCCATGTTCTAAAGGAAGTAAACAGTTACACTTGTGGTGTGTGGACATTTCAGAACAAGAATTATTCATACAGGTACATAGTGATGGAAAATGATTATATTTGTAGCCTCTCGATTTGAATATTTCTACGAATTGTTTATATCATATAGTACCACGTCGTTCTCCCTACTAGCTCATGTCTTAGTCATTATGGGCTCATGGAACCTTAAATTAAAAAGATGAATGTGACCTAATTAATTAATAGTGTAAGCCTATAAGGATGGTTATTCAAGTCATTAAAACTGTGAGTAAAATTACTTTTGATTTTCTTTTTTTGTAACAATAAAATGATCATTTAATAGACATTCAATTTAAATCTTCTCTAAACTGTCTTAAAATTTAGATATAAGTTCTTCTCGATATTTTGATGTACTATTTACTCTAAATGATTCATATATGTAGCAAATCTAACTTGCTATAACTCAATTTGCCGCTAAATATGTATTTTTAGCAGCAATCAACACTTTTTATATATGTCTCTAAAACCTTTAGCGACAATGTATCTAAGGTCGCTTAAATATTGTCGGCAAAAAATTTTTTAACACTCATTATTGTTGTGTCTATTTATCGCTGCTAAAAATTGTTTTTGTTGTAGTGCTAAGACATTATTACAAGCACAATTTTTTGTTAATTAACTGATAATTAAACTATTTTAAGTTTAGACAGTCAACCGTCTAATAAATTGTACTATGAAGGTTTTCCCCTTGACAAATGTTCTACTAGTTATTAAGATTTCATTTTGGAAATATGAAAACAAAAATATTATGTATCGCAAACCCTTCATTCCCGCTGTCTAGCTCTCTCCGGATAGTGATTGAAAGTGATATTTTTTTAAGAGAAATAATGTGGAGTGTGTACAAGCTTATGTATATTGTGGTCTTGAGGAGAGGGGGGTCTCTTAGACAGCAACTTGTACATGCTTATAGCATAGTACCACGTTGTCCTCCCTCCAAGCTCATCTCTTAATCATGGACTCATCGATGTGTCTAAACCAACAAGTTCAAAATCCAAGGATATTTTCAAGTTAGTTGAATGCACTCACATCTTATCGCACGGAAAAATCTTAGGTAGTGCTTTTCTTCAAATAACATGTATTTACTAAAAAAAATACTTTAATTTCAAGTGGTAAGTCATTGCGTAAAACATTTAATTACATAAAACATGTCCCCTAATTTAATTATACATATCAACATCAATTAGAACATGCATGTAGTTTTTACTGTCTATAAAGGCTAATACATGTAATTAAAGAAGATGACATATTTTAAGTGGTTGACCGTTGAGGTATTACATAATTAACGCTTGTAACACTCAAAAGTGAAAACCTTTTTTTCAAAAATTATGAATCAAAAGTCATGTCTAATAAAAACATTTTATTATATATTCAGATGCTTAATCAAGATATGTTATAATTTAATTAACTATCTATTAATAAAATAATTTAAATATCGTGAATTCAAACTAGTCAAGTTCATAAATTAGATACCTAAGTGTTAAACTAAAAAACAAGCAAGAGTATTGAGGATAGGCTTTCTTTATCTTTAGTAATAATTGAGATGTCGGGGGTGATTTATCTCTTGCTCCATAATTAACGTTAAATTTTATCCTAAAAGCACGGTAAAATCTCAATAGATTGATTTAGGTACTTTTTTTCAACTTTCATTTAAGCAACCAAACTAAAAGTTTTCTTGTTACCCATCTCGTTATGTCAAAGGGAATACACCATTTTCTCAAAATATTTAAGATACTTATACATACATCAATAATATTCAAAAAAAAATATATTATACTATCAATGCAATTTAACTGATAATATATAGTAAATTACAAAAAAGAACTATTTGGATTGATATTTTTTAATAAATAATTATTAATCTTAATGATATTTTTTATTCATTATCATTTATAACAATACTATGTTAAACCTGCAATATGTATTTAAAGTGAATTGTGTGTAATATATATGTATTATAATTGTTTTAAAAATTATATTATACTTGTTTGGTAAGAGATCGACACATTGCATTATAGGTGTATTAAAATGTGTAATAAATGTATTATTCATCAATAAAACTTGTATTATATATATGTGAATAACAAATTATTTCTTGTAATATGTATTGAAATAGTATTTTAAATGTATTAAAAGTGAACAAGTGTAAAAAAAAATATGTTTTTGCTATAAATGATAAATATATTTTTTGTTATAGTATATTTATGTAAATTCTCGTAGATTACATTACTAATCTATGATTCAAGTTATCGTAGCTAGAATATATACACTGTGTATTTAAAGAATTAAATTCTTCTTTGGAAACTTTCATATGTAGCCATTTAAAAAAAGTTTAATTACTCTTCATAACTATAGTTTATAAACTCGAAGTCTACCAACGTAACTAATGTTAAATGTTGATCGCGAGTAATAATATAGTAAACTACAGCTACAATAAATAATTAAATTGTATAAATTTACTTAACAACTTAATTTTGCTTTTCTTTTTATGCATGATTCTTCCTTCTTTTACTTTCTCAACATACTTTTCTGATTTTCAGGCAAAGTGGGCCATCGCCTCAAGACAAAAAGGTCCAAAGCCAAATCTGGCACCAGATTGGGGCCTGGCCCATTTATGCTGTAAGTTGCGGTCCCACACCAGAAATTATGTCCGACTTATTTAACGATGGAAAATTACGCTGTTAAGTAAAGTTATAATATTTAAATATTCAATCATAGTTATAATTTACTATAATTATCACTCTTGACTAACATAATTTATTAATTACGTGGTTTAATTTCAAATTTGTATAATTAGTCATGTTTGCATATATATAATATACAAATATTTAACCTATATACACATACAATTCACCTTTCTCCCATTCTCTGCCTTCTCTCGATCGCTCTCTCCTCCCTCTCTGAATTCCGCTCGCCTCTCTCATCCCTTTCTTAATCTTGCTTGCTATTATACGATATACATATGTATAATATCAATCATAGACATATGCAATTTATTTCTCTTCTCTCTCTTCCAATTTTGCGCGCCTCTCTCCTCCCTCTCTTTTGCCATATAATAAATACATATGTGTAATGTACATTATCTAATCAATATACATAAACAATTCATCTTTCTCCCACTCTTTTCCCCCTCTCTCTCCTAGTCTCGCCCACCTCTCTACTCGATATAACATGTAGCTAGGAATTGTAATTATTAAACTATATCAATGGAGAGTTATTAAGCAACTTTTAAGTGGCTTGAGAGTTCTCCAATACTTATTTTCTATTAAAAAGTCATCTAAAGTATTTAACTTCCGCTAGTTTCAAGGATCAAACACGCATATTGTACTTAAAAGTTAAATATCAAAATTATTATTTTTAAAAATTAAATTACAAAATAATGTAATCTGAATTAAACTATTAATTACTCTATATCAATTTAATTATATTTTCTTTGTTTTACTACATTAATCGCTCTCATATGTAATTAAGTAAGGCTGAAAATGAAAAATGATAATTATATATTGATTCTCTCTAAAATAAACTATTTGTAATCATCTATTTTTTATGAAGACACGTATAAAATAGACGGAAAGAAGAAAATGTTTTATTTTAAATTATTGCAAAACCTATAATGATTATAAGAATTATACTTGTCTGCCACGCACTCTACTCCTAGCAAATTTGACTATATTCACCTTCAACTAAATCAAGGGAATCAAATTATGTCAATTTTAAAAGGGTAGTTTCGGTAATTTGACAAATATATTTCCACTCATTATTGATACTTTACTTAAAAGAAGTTTAAAACGTAAACAAAAAGGGTTAAACCGTCGATATTATGATGCCTACGTGGACCCTCATTGATGACCTGGCATTTCCTTCTTCACAATTTTATCAAATTTGGCCCCACTCATCGCCGTTTACTGGGGCCCATCCCATTAAAATATTTTTCAAAAGATTTTCCTTTTACTAGCTCGAATTATTTTTTAAAAATTGCTCAAATTATTCTACCCTTTGCTTTTGTTAAATCATAAATAGTGATAGTATCTAAAAAAAAATCTAATCAATAATAATTATGTCACCACTTTATCTTTTATTAAAGAAGCATATGCTGCGGATGTACTTTCCGTCCTTGATATAAATAAATAATTTAAATGTGCAAAAAAAAAAAAAAAGTTACACATCTTACCAAAATTCTCCCACAATATATGCTTTTTATATGGAAAAAGAAATCAATTGTAATTTATCTATATATTGAAATGAATAATTATTTGTAAAAGTGATAATATGGACTTATATGTAAGTGATAAGTTACAATCACTTACTTCTCTCCACTGTTTATTAATGTTTTCAAAGTATTCACTTATTTTTTTAGTAATTTGAACTTTTGATCTACGAATTAATAATATAAATATTTAACTATTTGAATCAGACTCAATTTTCTATTACCGATTATATGTAAGGGGGTATTGAGTCCGCTATGGATGTTACAGTTCATCTAATTCTAATTAAATTTCATTATGACCTTTGTTAATATTTTATTTATTTATATTTCTTATATATACCATGTGAAAGACAAATTAAATGAAAAATATCTTTAGAACAGTGTGATTAATTCAAGCATGCTAAATGCAAAGTGAAAAGGATACTTTATTGTTGTGACTACAAAATGAATTAATTAATAATAATCTAATTTTTAAATAGATAACAACTATATTTTTAAATTTAATGTGGAATTCATTATGCACCCCAACGTCACAAATCTGCTCTAACTTATTTTTTTGTATTACTTTTTTCCATTTTTTTAAAAAAATGTATCATCACAAGTTAGATGTTTCTCTGTAATTGCTAATCCTTATCCTAATATTTTTGTATTAACTAAAACCAAAAAACGCATTAAAAATGAATTTTATAAACCTTTAATAGTAAGGAATAATACTTTTAATGTCTGCAGTGTTTCGTTTTTTATAAGCAACTAACTGGTGATATTTAATTTAGATTTAATTTAGGATCTTAAATTAGTAATTATCAAAAACTTTAGGCAAACAACCCAGTTAAAGACTGGCCCCGCTACCAACTACGAATTTGACCTTTAATTATGCTTTACATTTACCTATATTACTAGGGATAATTAACTTGCACTTTTGATTCCACATCTATTAATAAAAAAAAATTAAATTTTGATCCTTGTGATATTTTACTTAGTTTTTAATTGATGAAAATGTGTTTATTTGGTTATTTTTTTTGGGTTTAATTTTTTATAATCATAATAATAGTATCTTTAAATATGGACAATTTTATTAGCTTAGTTAGTTGACTATCTGAACTCTCACTTTGTTAATAAAGCTTTGATTTCCTCACAGTAATCTCGTTCCCCATTTCTCCTATCCATCCCCCAATTTAAAAAGAAAATCCTGAAATATGTTAAATTATTACTTTATCCGATTGAAATTGTTTGTCAGCTTATCGAAAGTTAATTTGACTAATTTTCAAAGGTAAATTAGATCACATTAATTCGATATTTTAAACAAAAAAAATTAAATAGTCTAAAACTATATGAAAAGTTCTATAAATTACAAATTTTTTTGCATATTAATATGTTGAAAAAATATATTTTAAAATGTTAATCAAAATTTTTATAGTTTGACTCTAAAAATAAAAGTCATGACAAACAATACTGAACGGAGAGAGTAGTTAATTAAACATAAATTTAACACACCTATTATTTTTTTCAGGTCTTTTTCTCCTCCTATGAAGAGTATTCTTTTAAACGATGATGGAAAGATAATGGCATTATATATAAAAATATAATCTTTAAGTTGACCTCATTTTATTTTTATGTTCTCTATTTTTGATATTCACATATAGATATTTAAACTTTGAGCTCGTTTAACCATAGATTTTCTAAATTATATTCAAGAAAAAAATTGGCAAATAGTATTTGTTCATACATTTTGCCATTATTTGGCGAATATTTTTACTAAATACCCCATATTCCCAAATACTAGTTTTTTCTAATATTTGGGCCAAATCTCATTAGTTGAGATTTTTTAAAATTGAAATTTTACCTTAAAATTTTATTTTTTATAAAAACACCCTCTATAGTTGTTGCTTACGTTATATTACATAATTTTTTACGTTAATTCCAAAGTAGTGATGAAATATTCAATGAATGTTAAATGATGATGTGGTTATTGGTGAAGAAGATGAACAACCGGCTCAAAATAACAAAGTCATGTGTTTTGTCTACTTCAGATGTATGAAATGATGCTTATTGCATTCACTCTAAATTACCACATTGCTCTAGTGTCATGGACACTATTTCTTATTCTTTAACAAAGATCCAATTGACTTGTAATAAAAACTTATGGTTAGTTTTGATATTTTTAAAACTTATGGTATATTTTCTAAAATTTCTCAAATACTATGGTCAAACACATGTGAAATATTCACCCAAATAATATTTACCAAAAATATTTTGAAATTATGGCCAAACACTAACTTTATATAGTAGAACAAATAAACACACCAGTCTTACATTCTACAATACACGTAAGATAAAAAATGATATATAAATATCATATAAGGCAATGTGTATCGATTTATTCAATTTTTTAAAAATTTAAATATCTATTTATATATATTTAAAATTAAAAAATTAAAAAATAAAAATTTAAAATTAAATTAAAAGACCTATCTTGCGTGTGTACTGTGTAGTCAAAGATAAGTGTGCAGTAGTGGTGACAACAATTTTTGACCAGCAAATAGCAGCTTCCCTTTCACGTATTTATCCTTTCGTAAAACTGAAACGTCTTAATTAACCTCTTTAAACTAGTTATTACGGTTTCCAATCGGATAAGCCTTTCTCGTTCTCTGTCTTCTTGTAGGATTAACTTTCAGTTTATTTTTAATATGATACTTCTAAAATTCTAAAATTCAAATAAATTTATATTTTACCGTATTATAACTTATAATGTAAGTAGTCATTCTAAAATTATCTATCTAATACTTATACTCTTTTTGTTCAAGAATAGTTAACTTAGTATATTTTTAAAAAATTACAAATAGAAGAGTGATTTTATTTGGCAATTTTCTCATATAGCAAACAAAAAATTCATATTTATATGCTATAACAAAGTTTGCATAATTGCGCTCCATAGCAAACATAAAACTGTATAATTCGCTATACATATACAATTGTATAATTTACTGGCCTAAATTGTATAATTCGCTGGCCTATTTCGCTGCAATTGTATAATTCGCTATCCTATTTCACTGCAATTGTATAAAATTAAAATGTATGTATATTCTATAATTATAAGTGTATAGCAAGAAGATATATGTTTCTCTCGCTTTATACAACAGAAACACAATATATACACTTCTGTTGTATAAAGCTAGAGAAAATTGTATTCCAGTGTAATTGTATAATTCGTTGGCCTTTTTCTCTGCAATATTTGTATAAAATTTGCATTTGTCTACAATTAAATTGAAGCAAAATGTTTGTAAATTGTACAATTAAGTGTATAACACGAAGATATATGTTTTTGCATGTGTATATACAATTTTCTCTCGCTTTATACAAAACAGAAACATAATTTATACACTTATGCGAGCAGAGGGAGAGTGGCGAGCGAGATTATTGGGAGAGAGGCGCCTGGCAAACTTTGGCTAACGTTTGTTATGAGCACAATTAAATCAAACTTTAGCTACTCCATTTATTTTAGGTTATTAGTTTGCTATTATATACATTTTCCCTTTATTATATCACCTTTTAAATTGTTTGGTTGATATACTAAAAATAAATGTCCAATGTTAATTGTCAATTTAAACAATCAAGAAATAATTAATTATTATTTTCAATTATGCCTTTAGTAATTACTTCATTTTGTTTCATTGAAAAGTTAGATAGATTTTTAATATGTTTGGCATAATAGAGTTATATCAGTCAATTACATCTAGTATTAAATTTTCCTTGATGGGAGTGTATGACTTTATCCTAACAAACAATTATGAATATAAAAAGTAATAAATATAATATCTTGAAAAATATAACAAAATATTATCTATAATTTCATCAGATAGACAAATATTATTAGACATCTATTTTTAATACGGTGAATAAGTGTCGTTGGACGGAACAGATGATTTCATTCTCCTACTTTGTGTAAAGATTATAACCTAAACCGCCAAACTAACTACTACTAATTGCTAAACCCCTATATAAACACACCCCTCTATCTCTCTCAAACACTCTGCAAAAAAAAAAAAAAATCATAACAAATTTTATTTTCAGATAGATATATGCGTTACAGTATTGAAAACAACGCCTCTGTTTTTTTATATAGATAGATCATGAGCAACATACCAAAATCTTTAACAGATTCTTCTTTTACTCTTTTCAAATTAGCCATCTCTTCTTCTGATCCTTGGCCTTTCTCTCTTCCATTTTCTTCCATCTAATCCCTCTCTTAATTGTACAGTCTTTTCTCTCAATTTCTTGTTTTTTTCCCTACAAATCTTGATAAAAACAGAGATGGGTACTGGAGAAAAACACCATCTGAGTTTCCATTTTCATGTACCACACATTAACTTCCATAATCATGGGAAGAAGGAATTGAAGAATATACCAAAAGGGTGTCTTGCAGTTATAGTGGGTCAAGGTGAAGAACAACAGAGGTTTGTTATCCCTGTCAATTATATCAATCATCCCCTGTTTTTGCAGCTACTTAAAGAAGCAGAGAAAGAATTTGGATTTGATCATAAAGGACCAATTAATATCCCTTGTCATGTTGAACAATTCCGATATGTTCAGGGATTGATTGCTAAGGAAAATCCGCATAATCATCATCAACATCATCATCACCATTCATGGTGCTTCAAGGCCTAAACTTTCTCCTTCTTCTTCTTCTTCTTTTCCTATAGATACATATTTTTGGACTCGGAATTGTCAGTGCTTCGAATGATGTAAATTTCTAGTTTTGGATCGAGTCCTTTTTAGGCTTTTTTTAATGCTCTGTTCTGAGATGTTCATGTACCCAGAAGTGTGGTTAAAGAAGATGAACAAATTAGAATAATATTCATAATACAGAATCATTTTTTTTTCTTTTTCTGAATTATTAAAAAAAAATTATGGTTCTAGCTGTTTTAGACATTTTAATTTCTGTTTCTTTTATATATATATATATATATTATATATATATATATATATATATATGAATCTTGAACTGTGTGATGTGTGTATGACTTGAATTTCTTTTTTTTTTCGTATTGATTAAAAATTAGGATAGAAATTTAGTAGGTAGTCTAATATTTTTATTCTATACTTTATTTTGATATTTAATTTAATTTGAGCGTGTATAGAAAATCGCTAATCTACCTTCTCTGCATTTTTATTACTTCTTTATTTTGTTATCATATGTCTTTTCTTTTTTATTGTACTTTAGAATTTATTACGTTATCACAACGTCTTTTCTATTTTATTGTACTTTAGAATTATATTAAATATATTATTATTGTTTAAGAATATTGATTATTGAGTAATAAATGAAAGATGCTTTCTCCACAATTGGGTTTTTTGGTGGGAAGGGAAAAGAAGATAGGTCTTAGGTCCCTTGCCACCTTATTGCAAATCTACATTTGTCCCTTTCTTTAATGTCACAATTTGACATAACTAAAAAAATCTCAAAAAATAATAATAATATGGCCTTGGTTTGTTCATACTTTTGTTTTCATATTTCTGTGGTTCCAACTTTCATTTCAACTTTTGTTTGGGTTATGTAATCCAAAATTCGAAGCTTCCTTTCTAATTAGTGCATTTATCATGTAACGTTTTGTGAAGATTCTTAAAGAAAATTTGTGGCTCATGTAGGAGTTAGATGTTCGGAATTATTACGTGAACATACTTGATAGATTTTACCTATCGTAAATGTGAAGTAGGTCACTTCAATTATTCATATAAAAATGCTTGTAACAAAAGCCATTGTGAAAATTAAAATAGCATCAACTAGGTCTTTACGTGCTGGCTAATAAAATTTATGTTAGTATCTTAAACTATTAAGTGAGAGCAGAACGAAGGTTTAATCAAAAACATATCTGAAACCTATTGCAGTGAATAATATTTTGTTACAAATATATTTCTAATATAGATACATAGTACTTTTATATTATTTTAAAGTTGCTTTGAAAACATGATTAATTCATTTATGTATAAAGAATTTGCATTAATTCTTTGAAAACAAATATTCTTGAAGACTGTAGAGAACCCTACCCTTTTCTTTATAAAATTGAAGTGACTTCCATTTTATGTCTCACCATATATAGAGAGAGATTAGTGGAAGAATCAAAGACCAATTATTACTAATTGCTTAATGCTCCACTAACAAATGGTGTTTAATGGATTTCATAATTAATCATAATGTGAATAAGAAGACTAAATCAAATCATATCATAGATCTCTAGAAACCATGTAGGGGCCATGTGTTTATAATTTTTTCTTGGGCAAAATTTGACATTAATCTTGAAAGAAGATGCTACATTTTCTCAAGTTGCCACAATGCCAAAAAACAATGAACTGTAAGCAACTAATTTAGACTAAAAGCAAAATGGGAATATGGATTCTCTCTCTCACTCAAACATAGCAAATTTTGTCAAAATAACATTTGACTTTGGAAATATTTAATGTGCATTTTCACAAAAAAAAAAATTAAAAAAATTGACTACTAATCATTATGTGGCATGGCTTTCTTTAATACAACCCCACTAACTCCAAAAGGTTTGACAGTTTTTTGCATCCATTTAGACCAAGCTATTGATCTATAGTGATGTTTTATCTCGATTAATTATTTTATGAGGTATTTATTATCTTTCATCGATACAGATACTTGGCACGAGCATGTTTAAAGACTGGGAGAGCTTCCATCAATACAAATTTCTAGTATAAACATGTTTAAAGAATGGGAGAGGGGTGTGTGCTTCGTCCCCCATCCATGCATCTCCCTTCCGTCCCAAGCATGCACTCGTGTACTCATAGAGATTTAGTCTATGTGGCAGTGAACCCTATTGGCGTTACATTTATTAACTTTCGTTTATAAGAAGAACACTTTTGATTCAATAATTTGATGAGAAGGATAGTTTTGAGTTGAAATATAGTTTAAGCATGTATATGATCAATTTCGAATAGTTTAAGGATATTTTTGACCCTTTTCTGTAAAATTTATTATTTTGAATACAACAAACTAACACTAATTAAAAAATAACATCATAAGTAATCTCATCATAATTTATCTATTATTATTAATCCAATCATAACTTGAATTCAAACCAAACGACTCCTAATAATACTGTTGGTTAGCTAAAGGCAAACTTTGATCACCAACGGAAAATATATTGTTTCATAATTTTTTATTTGAGAAAAAAAGTAGAAAATTGTACTGTAGTACTTTATTTATTTTCAACTTTTAAAGGAGGTAGTGTGGCAATATAAAATTTTAATTAATGGAAGTAGCTAAAATTGGATGGAACAGTGGAAGCATTCATTCTTGTCTCTACAACAGGTTGCATCTTACTATTATTATTTGTCCAAAGTGGAATATAATTCCCCTAATTGAAGGGAAAAAGTAGTGTCACCCAATCATATTCACTTCCCTTACTTTTAGACACCATTCTTTGTGCTTTCTCCTCATTTCTTGTATCTCTATAATGTGTGCTTTACTTTTCATCTTCTATAAAGGTTGGCTCAACTTCAACCCCAAAAATTCATTCCTATAAAAATAATTTTTAACGATAATAAATATATATAATAATAAAGATTGTTAAATTTTTTACCAGCAGTAGTTAATTGCTATCGAATTTAGTATCGATATAAAATTTAAAACATTATTACTGCTAAAAGTATATATTCGATAGCAATAAAGTTATATACTACTGAATATGATTTTTTGGGTAGTAAATATTGCTCCCTTCTATACAAGTAGAACAAATTGGTCTTTAGAATTATTATCTCATCAAATTTGATATTATGTTATCTCACCTTAAGTACGATAAAGTTAATTTAAAGATAATAATCCGTGAACCAAATGACCTTATAAATTTTGGCTCAACTTCAAACACCCCCACCCCACCCCCACCCCCACCTCCACCCCCTACTAGTATCATAAAATGATTAAAGTCCCTCTACCCTTAATTATATATAAAAATACAAAAAGTCTGAGTATTAAGTGATTTAAGCATAGTAAGAAGCTTATCAATGTGTATCCGAATTAGTCTAAGCCCTTGAACGGTTGTGATTTAAGCATAGTAAGAAGCTTATCAATGTGTATCCGAATTAGTCTAAGCCCTTGAACGGTTGTGTCGTTAGGAAAGAACCCATAAAAGGTTGTTGTGAAGCGGAATAAAATAACAAATATAAATATTATGTATGTGTACAATTATATTCTTCAAATTCTTTTATTGTACCCTAAATAATATATTAATCGATTATACAACGAGATAAGCCCAAATATCACTATTTTAAGATGGTTAGATTAGGATCGTTTGGTAGGCTGGACAAGCATAAATAATTTTCAATTAAAAATTGAATATTGCTTTATTTCTTGTTTGGTTACTAATCTTGGGATTTGTGACTAATAATTAGTATCCGGACTAGTTATTCATATCTGAGTGTGGAATTAAAGTCTAATATTAGTTATCCCGATATAAAATTATAAAAATACCCATAAGGTCCTTTAAACCTTTTTTTTCAGTACGAAATAAGACGGAAGGTATTTTTTACTTTTTTTTTTAAACAAACAACTTTTCTAATTCCGCAGATGCTTTTATTTTTAATATAACAAACAAACAATCAATAAAATAAATCAACCTTAACTTGTCTTCATCCAAAATAACCGCTTAGTATGTTTAAAAATATGAACACAGCACTATTCACTAGATGCTACTTGAGGAATCTAAAGTGTTATCTGAAGACATTGTAATAAAGATTTCCATACGTATATTATTTTGGATTGAAAAAAAAAAGAATAGTTGGGAGTTCATGATACAATAATATTCAATTTTGGTTATATGTCAATTGTTAGTTTGGTAGTAGTTGTTCTAAGTTGAGAGGGGCAATTCAAATGTTGTTTTCCCTATCCACCTGCCCCCTACCACAACAAAATTATGTATACACTCTTGTTACTTTGAACTATCGTCATCGAGAATTGAATAGTAGTATAATATAGGAAGTTCTTTATCCATATCACACCGATATAATTGGATTAATTCCTGAAAGACCCAATGGAGAATTTTATTTTTTTATATCATTATCAAAAAAAAATATAGTATATTATTTTTTTTGTTTTAATTTATAAGTCAAAAGTTTTTAGGTATGGCATTCCAAAATTTTGATTACTTAAATGGAGGGTTTATTACTTAAGGGTTTATCGAAATAACTTGATCTCTATTTTTCAAGATAGAAGGTGGATTAATACAAAGATTTGAGTAGATAGACTCACATATTCAGTATTGTAGCTATGATTGAAACCCAAAATATCATGTTATTATTTGACCTAATTATCAACTTGATTGATGATCCTTTTAGGGACTTTTTTGTAGTGGATTATTGAGGCAAAACATGGACTAATGCTTAACATGGAGATTAGTTAGGTGAGAAACTAATCTGGTCAATCGTGACTTGTTAAGCAGCATTTTAACACCTGGCTAATGGACCATTTGCCAGTTTGGTATGTTGCTTTAACAGCTATATATGGGCTTGGTCTACTTAAGAAAACCATGAAGAAAATGGCAATTCCCATCTAGACGTCCCTTGATCCTTTTTTTTTATACATATATTTTAGGATCAATATGTTCGGTGCCTGAACAAAGTCTTATATTGTTAGTTAAAAAAAAAAAAACTACTTATAAGATATAGGAATACCCCCTAGTGTGAGTATGGAGAAAAGTATCATATTAACTTGGCACATAGCAGATAATGTCCACCTTGTTTAATGTGTTTTTAAATTGATTTTTAGTAAATATAACTAATATTAGAATCACATTGTGTTGTGCTTTTGGATTGATCTAGTCGATAGCTAATATTAGAGTCAATGATGTGACGAGATGAGTATGAAATTATTGGAGTGAAATATGGTGTGGGCCACCTTTACGCATAACTTTTGCATGTCTATAGGCCGATGTACAACCTTTACGCATAATTTGGAGACATACAAAACAAAAAAAAAAGGGGCCTATCAATTTTGACAGTCATAAACACTCGAAAGATGTTGAATATACGAACAAAGTCTCACATTGATAGCTGAAAAAAAAAAAAAAATCATAGAAGGTGTAGGACTTTTTAATGGTGTTAGATATGTCGGGACAAACTGTATTTATTTGGTCCAAAGCAGATAATATCACATCATGTTAACAGTATTTCGAACTGATTTTAGCCCAACAACTAATACGAGAGTCCATGGTTCGCTAGACAAGCATATAATTGGCATAGTGATTTTGTGGGCCATGACCTACAACCTTTGCCTGTCTACGAGTCAAAGTCTCATATTGGTAGCTGAAAAAAAATTTGAACCTATAGTCTTCAATACTCTAAACTGTGTAAGACTTTAAAGAAAATCAAGCAAACTTGAATCAAACGAGAACAATATCACGCAAGGATATATTTGGATCATCTTAGCCCTACACATTTAAACAGTAGCTGCAAACATGCAAGTCACTTTAATTTTCAAGTAGGTTGATAACCACTAGCAAATTGTAGAAGAAATGAACTTTTTAAGCTTCAGATTGACAATCAGCAATTAGCATGCTCCTTGAAGTTTTCTTCCCCAGAAAAATTAATTCCACAGATCCAACATCCAAATCGCCAGTTATTAAAGAATAATGATCCTCACAACATCAATTGGATATCTTTGACAATAGATAAGTTTAACACTTTCTATTACTGCACAAAAGAAAAAAAAGAACGAAAAGAATAGAAACTATAATCTCTTGTTCTCTCTTTGGAGCAACTGATGTGCTCTGTGCAGCCATGTTATCGATGATGTCTTGTGCTTGAACTTCGCATCGTCACACCATGCAAAAACTTGGTATACCCAAGGAAACTCAATTTCCTATCAGATGGTCTGATCCAATCCTTGAGAAAAGCATAAGCCGTAGGGCCTAAATTCATTTCCTGCAAACACAGATATCACATCAAAAATAGCTAAGATGGATCAAAATACAGGCACTGCCCAGTACACCCTTCACTTACCTGTGCTAATTCCTCAACAGAAATGACACGGTTTCCTTCTTGCTCAAAATAATTGAAAGCGGCACTAGCAATATGTTCCCAATTTTCAAGAGCCTCAAGCTGATATGTACTAATTGCAGCAGCACAGAACTCTTCAAAATCCATTTGCTTATAAGATAATGGTTCCAGCTTCAATTTAACAAACAAAAATATGAGTTCAAAATTGTACAAGTGATATGATGTTATGTTATGTTCAAACAAAAAGATACAAGGTGCAAGTTCATGGATTTA
This sequence comes from Solanum peruvianum, assembly GCA_027705065.1. Taxonomy (NCBI): domain Eukaryota; kingdom Viridiplantae; phylum Streptophyta; class Magnoliopsida; order Solanales; family Solanaceae; genus Solanum; species Solanum peruvianum. Next base: position 51,922,934 of record JAKWJD010001757.1, read on the forward strand.
TGATCTAGAAAGAAGAAATTTCACATGCTTTTCAGGAATCAACAAACTGCTAGGATTTATCTTTTCATTCGGCAACTAACTATTCCTAATGCCATAGGAAAATGACACCTTTTTACTTAAATGCTACTCAGAGCGGGGCTTTCAGAATGAAGATGATACTGTTTCTTGTTTGAAAGAGTGAAAAAATGAGGTAAGCTATATACAGGACGCATAGTAGCAGAAAAAGAAGGATAACTTCCCATTGTATTTAAATTTAGAAACAATGAGTGATGTCTTGGTCGAAGAGTCCCTTTTAGCCTATGTTGCTCAGACTCTTCCAAAATATTACCATGTGTGTGTCAGATCCACCAAAAAGCCATGCATATTTGGAGGATCCGAGATGGGCACGGCAACATTTTTGGAGAGCTTGAGCAACAAAGCATTTAACTAGCAAGGACACAGAAAGCAGAAAAGATTGCAAGAACAATGTTATCTTCTATGCCCTCTCCAAGGTTATCATAAACAAGTGCATTAAACGTGCTAAGCATGTGTCCTCACTCTAGAACTCAATAATTATCACTTAAAAGCATGAAGTGATATCTAGGACATTAATATTGTAGTGCATGTACCAATACATAAATGATAGAAGTCGGAGAGACAACGAACACAATCAGTACAAGTTACTACAATAGCATAGGTGCCTCACCAAATTTATGATGTCAAGAACTCTGGCCTCCCTCATGGCATCAGTCGTTTGTTTCATAAGTGCCTGCACAATCAATTCACGGTGATGCAATCAGGAATCAGAAGATAGATGGAAGATGGTACGAAACACACTACACGCAAATAATTGTAATTTATTGTGAAATAAAAATTATACAGTAAGACCACCAACCATCCTAAAATTATCGAGTGACACAAAACCAGCTTTCGGTTCCAATAAATTGAATTGAGCCTTGAGGTATATTAATTCTTCTTCTGTCAATGCTTTTGAAAGAGCCTGCATTATAAGAACAGATTGAAATGATTTACACTTTCAAGATAGAAGACTTCAAAAGAATGCTCCAAATAAGCAACAACTGACAACAACCAGTATCGGAATTACCTTCAGTGCTGCACGTTTCAAGGGTGATGTTCGAATATAAGACTTGACTAATTTAAAGATCAATATGTCTAAGGGTACAAAAGGATTTTCAGTCCTTAACCATGGATGAGCTGCAAATGCAAAATGAATCCATCAGATCCACAGGGTGAAACGCGTGTACAGTAAAATTAATGAAAATTGAATACATGCCAACAGAAATCCAGATAATAAGCAGAGAGTATCTTTCTGTCACAACGTCATTGATAAACGGCCAAATACACAGATAATCCGTCAAACTTGGAATGAAATGTCAGTTAGACACCTTAACTCTAACTTGGAGTCTTGGACACCTAAACTTGAAAGCATTGTGTTTTGTGAACCCTTCAGCGAATAAAACCTCAGAAAACAAAACATATTACCTTAACATACTGATGATGTATCAGAAGATCAATAAAATAAAGACACTTTCATTCTAACAAAGCATGTTATCCCATGATATCCAAACAGAAAAATAAGAATATTTAATCTTCAGCTTGTCCCCGCCTTTCCTCGTCTTTCCAAAAACAGTACTTTTCTCTTCATAATCATTTTAATCCCTTCAGAAAATAGCAGAAGCTTAGTGGCGCGTGTTTGGGTCATTACCAACAGTACTATCAAGAAAATTTCAAGGCAACAACTGTAGATGCATTCATCTTGCCTCTCCACCAGGGAACAATTCTTTGGGGTGGCTGATTTTAAACCTTCTATGCTCTTTTCAACTATTACTCAATGGGACAATGGGGTTATCAGTAGAACATGGGAAAAATGAAAAGGCTAAAATCAGAAAGAAAGAGAGAAGAATAATTTAAGAAATCAATGGTGAAGGCTCAAGAAAGTGTTAAGGCAACCACCAATATTCGAACTGATAAAAAGAGGACTGCTCGTTGATGGGCAAGCTTCAGAGTTGGATGCTGTTATTGATGAGCTAAGACACTCAATGATGGCGGTGATAGAACGTCTTCGAGATCAATCATGAGGAAGTTTCTAGAGATTCTGCAGCCAAGGCCGTAAAGTCATTGGCAGCCATGGAGCAGTTTCATCTTTGGGCGGGCTGCCAAATAATTTAACATCTCTCAGCGTTTTAGAAGCTTCTAGTTATCTCTTTTTTTAATCAGTACACTGAGACCCGAATTTTTTTGGTTATGAGCTGAAACCCTGCTCTGTGGTTCATCATGCAAGGAAGAAGAAAGATACGTTCAGGGGTGGCTGGTTCTGAGGAAGGGTGAGAAAATTGAAGACAACGAAAGGGCGATTCCTATAGTGATCTCTGATAGATGGGGCTTTTTAGAAGAGAATGAGAAAGTTAGCAGAAAAGAGGCATGTTAAACGCTCCAAAACTGAGTGTCACATGCATGGTTTGCCACATCAGTGTTTTGTATTTATGAGACATTTTAATCAATAAGAAGTGTTCAACTGGTCATGACTGAAGATGAGGTGTTCAAATGACATTTTGTGCCAAGTCTGAGGGACGGTCTATGTATTTGGCCTTGATAAATGGAACATTCTTGTTATAAAGTAGATAAATTGAACATAAACAACTTACTCAGTGCTTGAGAAGCAGTCATTCTCTTCCTATGGTCTTTATTCAAAAGCCTTTTCACAAAATCTCTGGCCTCTGCTGACACTGCAGGCCAAGGCGAGTCCTCAAAATTAGGATCAGCTCGTAACACAGAACGGAAAATGCCAGACTCTGTACGTGCCCAGAAAGGTCTACTTCCACATAACAAGATATAAGTTATCACACCTATACTCCACATATCTGCTTCAATGCTATATGACCTATGAAGTACTTCAGGTGCAACATAATATGCACTGCCAACAATATCGTTAAGACGCTGATCTGCAAAAGCAGAAGAAATGATTGTTTACATCTTAAAGGAAGTGTGAATACCAAATTAACAAGGATAGGTGATCTCATACATGATACAGAAAGAAAGTAAATGAAAACATACCCTGCAGAGCAAATTTCATAAGCAAAAAACACCATAAATCAGGAGTACCAATTAAAATGGATCAAGAAAATAAAGCATTCCACGTCCTTATCACAGAGATTAAACTTTAATTGAAATGGATTATTAGACCTGGCTTAGCAAAGAATAATTGGTGACTGACCGACTGTGATGTGTGATAATAATGAAAAGTTGCATGCCCTATTACAGCAGAACTTTTCAAATCACACCTAATCCACTCATCTTGACATTTCCTAAAATTGATTTGTTAAGCAGCTGATTTGTTGTCCAAGGTGAAAAAAATTATCATAACAGAAAGAGAAAGAGAATCATGCTGATATTTCGATTAACTTATAGTACTGAACATCTGCGGAAACAAAAGGTATCAACTCCGCTGCTTTTGATTTCTAGACATCCAATAAGTATACAACTAGTGTTTTAAAAGAAAGTTTGGGGAATCATTTTGGGAAAGAGATAAAGAATTCACAGCTGAACTTCCTAGCTGAAAGTCTTACTTCCCCACTCACCTTACACCGAAAGCTTGGAGCTAACCATGTAATTTGGCTCACCTCTATTGCCAAATATTTTTTGATAGGGACCCCTTTTGCCAAATAAGCAACTAAAGGTTGCATCTAAGCTGGGTCTTATCTCAAAAATCTATGTCCTTTATGTAAAATGTGGAACAATGGCAAGAACTCCACAAACAGCACTACAACCTAAAACTATAGGAAAGAGTATTTGTCTATTAAGATTACGAAGCTTAAACTGATTTACTTGATATCTTTTAAAGAAACAACCAGTTGCGGCTGTGGAAATTTGTTAACGTTTAGATAAAGATTGCTTTCCTTATTATGATTAGGTTTCTACTGATTACTTTCTGCAGGTGTCCCACAGTAACTACTCCCTCCAGAGGCGAACCCAAGATTTGAAGACGGTGGGGGCACTACTAAAGGCAGATGCGGGTTAGTCAAAGCACTGACACTTCATCGGAAAATATTGTCAAATAAGTATTAACATTGAAGGTATATATAAATATCAATGTAAATTAAACAAAAATATAACATAGTTCACTCTATTGTTGGATAGTCTTGACCCTCTGTGTACAATTTGAGGTTTCTAGTTCGAATCTCGCCTGAGGTTTTTAATATGCCTTTTTGGAAAAAAAATTGACAAAAAGAAAACGCAACACCAGAATCGAACTCAGGACACTCCGCTTGCGAAGAAGCGCAATGAACACTGTCGGACCACTGCACCAACTCAGCATATGTGTTTCAGGGCGCACATTTAATTATATGATCCTTATTGTATATACACATAATAAAAACTGAAGTAAAAGGGTGCACGTGCACCCACTCCCTCAAACGTGCGTCCACCTCTGCTCCCTCCCCTCCGTTTCAGACCGTTTGTCCTACTTTCCTTTTTAATCTGTTTTAAAAATATACATCTTTTCCTTTGTAGCAACTCTTCAATTACAACTTTTCACATTGCATGTTTAAGACGATATGATTAAAAGGCATTTTGGTATATCTGCCATATTTTTTAATTTAAGACCACAAGATTCAAAAGTCTTCCTTACTTAAACTTAGTGTCAAGTCTAAATAGGACAAACGACTTGAAACGGAGGGAGTAGTACATTATAATATTTACTTTTTTAATTTAAGACCACAAGATTCAAAAATCTTCTTTACTTACTTAAACTTAGTGTCAAGTCTAAATAGGACAAACAACTTGAAACGGAGGGAGTAGTATATTATAATATTTACCTACAATTACAAAACTGACCAAGGAATTACACCTGCATCTTTTAAGTTAGTCACAAGACGAAAAAGAGAATATTTTCAAATTTGTGAAGCATCCTAACAGAGACCTTTTGGAGTGAGGTAGGCCCCGCCTCATCATAAAATTCCATAACAGAAGTGGGACAGGAAGTCAGAAGTCAAAACTCAAAGGGATTATTTGTAGATTATGTGCATTTTCAAGAAGCCACGGCATCAGTGGTCATTAAACGACAAGTGATAAATCAACCAAAAGGAAAAATAAAATCAAAATTGTCTGTCTTATCCAAATGCAATCATTACCTGGTTTAATGAAATCTGATAGACCAAAATCAATCACCTTCATTGGTGAATCTTCATCTTTCTTTGCAAAAAGAAAGTTCTACAAGAAAATCAAGTTACAGAAGCAGTTAGATCAGTGGAATAAGCGGAGAAAATCTCCCCAAAATGTATTTCACATTCGTGAACATTTTTAGTGAGGTTGATTTATATAGTACCTCGGGCTTCAGATCGCGGTGCACCACACCTTGAAGATGACAAAAGGCGACAACATTTAGTATTTGAACCACAATATTTTTGGCATCCTCCTCTGTGTATCTCCCACCTCTGGGAAGGAAATGAGAACGACATTTTAAATTTAACTTTCCATTTTATATTATGATTAACATCCAAATAGCAAAAATTACCTTGATAGAATTCTGTCCAATAGTTCCCCGCCTTCACATAACCTATTATATAAGAAAGCATTGGAAGAAAAATAAGACGTAGAGAACTCACTTCATAATTAAGTTAAGGCAACAGCAACAACCACATCCTAACCAACAAATACTTAATATCCATTCCGCGCCATTAGTTCCTCTTTCATTCAAATACAAAAGTCTCTGACATTAATTGAGATCATCTAAGTCTAAATTTATTCTTACACTGACATACAAATCTTTGACTAACTAAAAAGACTTCTGTCAAGAGTGACCTAATTGAAAGTTTACCAAAGTGATCGAATTATCTTAAAGCCATTTCAAACTATCATACCAACAATCTGGAGGCTATCAAAGGTAAAAAGTTTGGAAATGAAGATTCGTGACAAAATAAAGAGGTAACTTATCAAAGCATAAACTTCGTGTAAAGAAATGGTTTCTGACATTAATTGAAAGCATCTATAGCGAAATCAGCATAACTGAAGTAAGACGAAATTGAAGGGAAGGAAAGACGTACTCCATTACTATGTAGACATTGTTGGCATCCTCAAATGCATCATAAAACTTGACAAGATTCTGATGTCCAGATAAGGCTTTCAATATCTTCACCTCCCTTCGAACATCTTCGATAGAGATAGCGGTTGTCATCTGCCAAACAACATTCATCCCATCAACAGCCTATTCCCAAGTCAAACTTAACACCTATTACCATGTCATTTCCAGAAAAGGTAGTATCCACACAATGTAAAGGTGATCCCACTTTAGAGAGAAGGGGGTGGCATATATTTGAATTGCAATCTCTCCTACCAAAACGAATGTCCACCTTTATATATATACACACACACACACAGAGAGAGAGAGAGATTGATATATGTTACAAACACAACCTCAAGTGTTAAAAATCACCAGAATTAAATAAAATGCTTATGAATGTAGCTGACAAGCATCCAACTGCTTCGTATAATGTCTCCGGTTACAGGATGTCATATATAAGTCAGACTAAATGGAGAATCAATATTGACAGAGACAAATGAGGCCCTGGTTAGTTGTCTTGGTATGCCATCAAGTCTGGCGCACTTGTTTTAACACCAAGAGATAATTCAAAGATATGTGTGCATATTTCAGCAAATTATCAGTCACCTTGTAGAACAGCTAAGCTTCTTAAGTTTCTATTAATAGCCTTACACCATTACTAATCTAATCTTATAGTTACACTGGCTTGAAACAATTCATTTTTCTTAGATATCTATTAACATGTATTCTACAGTGTGCACTTTTTTCGCAAAACATCCCATGGACATTACACTGGACAAAATTCCCAAATTCCAAAAAGGGAGAACTCCGAAACTACAATAGACTTCCACCTACATTATATAGCTACCTATGATATCTTATGGATTTAATCGGAATTAAAAAGCTTCTCTAGATTGGGTGATGTTGCACCCTCATAAGATCATAATTGAGTGAAAAATAGCAGCAAATTCATACACATACCACACACCTTAGCTTTGGAAATGATCTTCACAGCCACTGGCTGATTTCTGAGTTCGCCTTTTTTACCTTTTGCCCAACAAGTATGGCCGAAATGCCCTCGACCCACCTCCTTTCCCAATTCATACTTTGATGTCAAATTTTTTGGATAGCCGAAGCTTTTATCAAGCTGTCTCTCACCTTCACCACCTTCATCTTCCGGTATTGGCCCTTCTTTCGGCTTTACCGACGTCCCTCCCTGACGCTTAAAGATCGATGATAGTATAGGTTTCGCCGGCGATGGCGGTGGAAATGGCCACTTGAATTTCCTTCTCGGCGTTCCAACCGGAGATGGCGATGGAGCTATTCCAGCAGGATACGGGCTCTGAAACGGACTGGCTGTAAATGAGTGAGCTGGCGTACTGTTGTTGGTGTAACTCATCCCATTCCCGACTGATTGACGTACCGGTGAAGGTGGTGGTTTAGGGCGATTGTTGGTAGATACCGCAGAGTTTCCATCTCCGATAGCAACAACGCTACCACCATTTTCACCAGAAACACCCTTACTGCAACACTGCCCCATCGAGAAAAACTCCGATCACCGCCAGTCAAAGTCCACTCATGCGACGGTCAACAAAACCAAAAAGTAGAAAACAATCACCGGAGAAACGCGTCTTCAATAGAAAATGAAAAATCTATACCCCAGAAAACAGAATAAATAAAAAATACTAATAATAATCAGATTTTGTAAATTTCAAAGTATATATATTAAAAAGAAGCCAAAGAAGAAGAATAAATCAAATCAAAAAAAAAAAAAAAGACTGTAGTAATTGTTGACATTAAAGACATTTTTGGATCAGAAATATGACGTCAACACGTCAGAAATCTCAAAAAACCTTAGCTCTTAATCACCTTCTAATTACACTGTTAAACACAAAAAAAATCTGATTAAAATGAATACAGAAAATTGCAAATGAAGGACAAAAAGAAACAGCTTAGACGTTGAACGGCCCAAGAAGTTTCTTTCTTTGATAAAATCGCTGCTTTGAAACTTTCTTGTTTATGCAATTTTCAAAACGCCGTATATTATAAGTTAGCAGAAAAAAAAAGTCAGTTAAAACTAGTGAAAACACATTGCCAACTTGTCTTTTTGTTAGACTTTTCACATCATCACATAAGTTAATTAACCTAAATTAAACATAGGTTTTCACATTATACCTAATAATATCTTGGAATATCCTATTTCAAACATGTAAAATATTATCGAAAAAAAATTTCAATGTATTTCAACCATGTTAATAAGTTTGGAGTGTTTTCATTTATCTCATGGTTAATTGAGAAATAACTGTTTTTAACGTGTTATGTTTTAACTAACTTTTAAATTTTGCGTATATTAACTTAATACCTTGTTCGGTAGAAAGGATAAGGGAATATTAATTACGAATTAATTGTCGGACGAGCTTATCTCATGTATAGTTGGGATAAAATCGCAGAATAACTTATCCCGAGATTAGTCATCGCGAGATCGTGATGTTACTTTGTTTCCATATTGAGGGTGGATAATAATCTCGAGATAATTAATTCTGATATGACTTGTTCTTCAATCAAACGTGCCTTAATAATACTAGATTAGCCTTATAAAGCGACAAAAACCGTAATTAATTAGAATAAGCAATCCAAATCGAATTATTTCATTAATTTTAAGAGATTTTAAAATAAAAGTAATCTTCAAAATTCTCTAATACTTCAAAATAATCACGGAATCAGTTTATTTCAAAACATAACATAAGATAAAATTACTCTCGAATCTTATCTCAAAATTATTATTTTTATCCCGCGTAAAATGATAACTTAAGTGTGCAACCCCCTAAACTAACTAGCACTTAATAAACATATTGATTGGGTTGGGAGGGTAAAGTATATCAAGTAAATTAGATAAGGCACTTTAAAGCAAATATGGTGGAAATTTTTAGAATGGCAAATTATAATAAATACTAGTCAACTACCAAAAAATTATGTGGGCAAGTCAAAGTAATTTGGTGTATTGTTTTTTCAATCTTCTGGTGCCAAACTAAATAAGGCAAATACAATTATTGGGAGTAAGTGTAACTGTAAGAGTAGTTGTAAATTCAACTACCAAATATTGAATCTTCATTAATTTTCCATGTTAAGAAAAAGAAAGAGAAAAAAAAAAAGCAATAAAACTTTTAATTTTTATATTTTGAAGGTATAAGATTTAAAATTTTCTATTTTGATCTTTAATAAAAAATTGCTAAGATTAAATTAATAAAAATTTTGATTAATTTAATCATATGATTATACTAAAAAAGAGATATATTTATTTTGGATTTATGGATTTCCTTTCTTTTTCTTTGTTTATTTTTCTCAAAAAATTGCAAATAAATTGATGTTGCAATTAATTAGTTATTGAACATTTCTACTTCTAGATTATTGTTCTGATCCATTATATTGTGATACATGATACAAAAGTAGAATTTTAAATGAGAAACTTCATTTGAAATGAGAGCAATTAATTTAAGGCTTCAGCATTTTCTATCAAATTTCATAAAAAATGTATGCATGAATCTCCTCATAATATAATGAAATTAAGAATATTTTAAAAAAATTGAGAATACGTGTTGTTTTTTTTCCGTATTCTTTTTTTCTTGAACATTATTATATTCATAAACTCAGAATGTGAGATTGAGTTTTCATAATGAAAAATGAAGAGAAAATAGTAGTATTCTTAATCCATGAGTTTTTAGTTTGTTACGATTTCAATCCTTGTATTATTTATTATCTAACTATATTTAACCTTTAATTAAGTTGAATTTATGGGTTTGGTCCAATCGCCATAGAGGTAGATGGGAGTTTGGATCCTGTTTTGATTTTCGTATGAAGAAAAAAATTCTAATATTGATTACTTTCTTTTTCTTATTTTAAAAATCATATAACTAATGAAAAAAATTTTACTAACATTTTATTTATGTTGTTCAAAAATACGAGATTTCAAAGTAAAAATAACTTTGAAAAAAATAATCAAATCATCTTTGAATTTTCTATAACATTGAAAAGTTGGTAAAAATGTACTTATGAGGAGAGTTATTGGAAAGAAAATTTATTTGGAAATTGCTCTTTTACTTTTTGGACCAACACTAATAACTAACATTAATTTTCATTTATAGTTACTGGAAGATCAATTAATATTATTAGTTTCGTAAATTAAATCACATGTTTTATTTAGGTAAAGATTAATCAGTTTGAGCAACATAATGTATGGTGCATTATATTTATGCAAAATGCATGTATTTGTTAATGAATGTGTGTGTTGAGAAGGAAGAACAATATTATTTTTTTCCAAAATATGAAATTTTTGCTTTAAGAAATTAATCAATCATGGCTTTTTTATTTTATTTTATTTTTTTGAGAATAGCACAAATTGCAAATCACAGGTTACAAATGCAATTTTACACGTGTTTACTACAAAAGTTGTGTTAACAAAGGTCTTCGAAATAGAAAGTATATGATAACAATCATTTTGATTTTTTGGTGCAAAATAGTTATCACATATTAAATATGGAAAAGAGCATACTGATATTTTAGTATTTATTTTGATATTAATAATTTCAGAATAGATATTCTTATAAGAATGTATAAATAATATCTCAATCCTAGATATTCGGAAAATTATTTTGGACAATATTACTTATATAAGATTTGTTTTTAAAAAATTATAATACTAAATTCAAATCTATTGCCATTGCTACACCAATTCAAGTATTCAATACTTGTTTTTCGTGATTATCTTAATTTAAAATTTTAGCATAGCAATAAAAACATGTTTAATCGACCAACACAAGTTGTAAGCTAATAGACTTTGAGATTAGATTTTTCACTTCTTTCTTTTTTTTACATTCAATTATTATTATTATTATTATTATTATTATTATTATTATTATTATTATTATTAATATTAATATTATTATCTAAAATAAATGTTTATGAAATTTCCATACATATAGTAAAATATATTCTTGATAGAATAATGATATTGTACTGAGAAAGAAATTTTCCACATTATAAATGATGAAAAGGTTTTTAAAAAAAAATAAAAATTAAGTATTCAGCAAAATCAACTATAAAATTAAATTTAAATCCAATACAAATTTGTATACGCCTCTTTGACTTTGTAATAAGAGTTGTGCATCATGTGATTATGATAAACCATATACATAAATGACTAATGAGTATATTGCTTCTATTAATTGGCTTTGTAGGATATGATATTAATAGAAACTATATTTTATTTTTATGTTATTATAATTGTTGAGTATTTAAATTCATTAAATTTTACCAATTAGTGCTAAATGACATTTAAAAATAAAAATTTATCGAATCGTATTAAAATTGAAACAAAATCTAATTTATTATATACATTATATAATAATAAAAAAATAATTTGATATAAATTTTTTAAAAATAATCAGCGGAACTAGACCATTAACACCTTTATCGGTTGATACTTTTAAGTAGAGGTACTTACGATTTGGATAAAAATAAAAAAAAAATCGAATCAAATCAATTTATCTGGTTTGGTTGGTTTGGCTTTTAGATTTTTGAAAACTGATAATATTTAGTATAGTTCTGATTTTATTTGGGGAAAAATAAAGAAATAAGCGAACCGAACGATAACTTATGTGCATATGTTTTACTAATATACATACTTAACACTATATTATTTTTATAAACAGTGTTAAAGATCTTATATATGTTTTCATTAAAATTTCTTTATAATTTATGAAATGAAAATGTCTAAAGTGAAAACACTTATTGATTTCATATTTATGAGTATCTATAATTTGTGGGAACGGATTAGGGTCAAAAATATCCTTAAACTATCTGAAATAGCTCATGTATACCCTTAAACTATATTTTGGCTCAAAACTACCCTTCCCGTCAAACTATTGGGTCAAAAGTGCCCTTCTAATTAACGGAAATTGTTAAATGCCATGTGGATGCCACAAACATGCCAATCCACTGCCACATAGACTAAAAGGAAAAAGGTCAAAAGTACCCTTAAACTATCCGAAAGAGCTCATATTTACCCTTAAACTATATTTTGGTTCAAAATTATCCTTTCCGTTAAATTATTGGGTCAAACTTGACCTTCTTATTAGCGAAAGTTGTTAAATTCCAACTTTTGTTAATAAGAAGGGTACTTTTGATCCAATAGTTTGACGGAAATGGTAGTTTTGAGCCGAAATATAGTTTAAGGGTATATACGAGCTATTTCGGATAGTTTAAGGGTATTTTTGACCCTTTCGATTTAGTCTACGTGGTATTGGAATTTTATTGACATGCAATGTGGTATCCACATGGCATTTAACAACTTCCATTAATAAAAATGGTACTTTTGACCCAATAGTATGGCGGGAAAGGTAGTTTTGAGCCGAAATAAAGTTTTAGGGTATATATGAGCTATTTCGAATAGTTTAGGGGTACTTTTGAGCCTTTTCCGTTTGTGGGAATAAAAATGTTACTGGCTCTTCATATTCTAGGTCAAATAGTGAATTTTAAAGCTATGTTCATAGTAAATTTAGTAATTGGAAGTTCACTAATTTCAATCGTTATGGCTGTGTTTCATTTTGTTGGATTATTGTCATTCTTTCACATTTTGAATGAATTGTTTCTTTTATTTGTGTGTATGGTTGATAGACGAATAACCAAATCAAAACAAATCGAAATTGATAACCACCAAATCAATAAATGTGTATTATATTTAATTTGGTTTGATTTTGATAATTTAAAATGGATTAATTACGAAAACCTCGCCTTTTAGTTTACTTATTACCATTATCCCCTATAAGTTTTACAAATTTTCAAAATTTATCATTTCGCGCATCACATTAATGTATCTAGTGCATCAGACTAGTGTATCTCGCTCATCAAAATAATGTATATCGCACATCAGATTAGTATATCTCGAGCATCAGATTAGTGTATCTCGCGCATTAGATTAATGTACCAGTGCTTATATTATTGTACCTATTTTGAGGAATTTTTGTAATTATAAACTTTTAAGGGATTTATTGTAAATTTACCTTAAAAGTATGCGAATTCTGTAATTTATCTTTTTAAAATCAATTAAGTTGGTTTGACTTTGATTTAACCAATAACTGATCCAAACCGACTCGTTAATACTTTAAGAATTAGTTTGACACATGCTTAATGTAGTGATTAAAATATATGAATTATATGTGTTGTAACTAATAATAATAAGGAAAAATTATTTTAACTATACATTCTTTTTTACCATATTTTCTATTATTACTTACCATTCTAAAAAGTTCCAAATTTCGCCTAAAATTACTTCATAGTATCACCAATTTATCTTCATTACTTTATTTTTGAATTTCAAATCTATTTCTTCCAGATTTATGATTGCAATTTGCAAGTTATTGAAGAGGTAGTTTTTTTCCATTATTTTTTTCTTTTCACTTCATCACGGGTCAATTGTTTTATAAAAAAAACACCTTTTCATCTAAAAATTTAGTCAAAAAAGAATGCATCTCCAGCTTCAAAATTGATTTAGAAAAAACGCCCAACAGGGGAAAATATTGAGTTGGTGGTGGCTTTAGTAAAGTCTTTGGGTCGAGATCAATGAGTGATTCGAAGTAAAAAAAGCTACAGGAATAGATACAGAGCAAAAGAAAAAGTGTAAAAAGTGAAAAAAGGCTACAGGAATAAAAATTGTTATTCATCTTTTTATGATACATATGGGTTTAACTTTTAAATGTATCTAGATGTTTTTGTTTCTTAAATTAATGTATGATCCTTTCATTTCAATATTATAATGCATTACAATTTTATTAAGAGATGTTGGTGGCTCCGGTAAGGACTTTGGTCGAGATCCACTGATGACGCTATTGTTGAAAGTGAAAAAAGGCTACAAGAGTAGATACATAGCAAAAAAGCAAGTGTGGATGAATTTTTTCAGCACTTTTTTCACTTTTAGCAAATCTTTTAATGATCTAATTATTTTTTGATTTTTAAATTAATGTATAATTCGTTCATTTCACCTTTATGATTTATTACAATTTTATCATGTATAATATATTATTTTTAAATATTAGTTTGATACATAACCCTAGTGAAACACAAATTTGTATATCTCATGTTGATAATTATGTATTGGATACATAACTATTACAAATTTCGTTATCTTTTACTACCCATACATACACTCAGCGTTGTTCAACTAGTAGAAGGCTATGTATCTGTAGACACTATCAGATATTATTGTTGACAATAAATATTGATGTTTTATAACAAAATCAATTTGTATCATATCCATATTTATGTAAATGAAACATAATTTTTTAGGGAAAATTATGTGGTTAAGCAAGTTTATGCTACTCAATTACTCATTATAGCTGTAGTTTGCTATAATTATCACTCGCGACTAACATTATACGTCAATTGCGTGGGCTGACTTCGAGTTTGTATAATTAACCACATTTATATATGTATAATTCACCAGAATATACAAATATATCTCTATAAAACATAACAGTAATATTCACAATGTAGTCGTTTAGAAATTTTTGTTTATGGGGAGATTTATTCTCTCTACAATTTGCTTTTCATTATATTAGTTTCGATATAATAATATTTTGATTTTTAGTATAAATTTTGTTATCTAATTTATCAACCATATGATTTGCAAATTATAAACTTTCGTAACGTCCTAATCACCTTCAGAACCCAACATTTAATTGGAACAACTCTAAATTTAAGTGCTTAAATAAACGATTGTGTCATAAGGTGTCTCTCAATGAATTTCACCTATAAAACGTATATAAAACATATTATTGTTTTGTGGATGCTAATTTTATGTTATTTCTAATATATAAAATTAAAGATTATGTAATTTTATGCATACATTTATTGTGATTATATACATTTTGTTAGGATTTTTTTTTTACTTTTTTTTTCTTCAAAAAATCAGTTCTTCAATTAAAGCATATAATTAGGAGATTAACTGTATACCACAGGAAAAGTATAAGAATGCAAAATTAATATGTCAAAGTTTAAAGGCTTTATGTAGAGAGTACTAAAACAAAATACATGGAGTGCAACTTTAGTGATACATCACATGAGACGAATGTGAAAATAAATATTGAAACATGAAGTTTCCCAAGAGAGAAATCCAACTATCTTGGGTTATCCAAAAATATGGAGAGATTGGTGATGATCCGATCACACATTAAATTAGTGCGAGTATATAAAATGAAGACTTACATCTGAAAACCTATGTGATAAGAATGTGCCATGAGACGAAAATACAAGTTTTGTAGAATAGTTGTTAAATCAATCATGTTATATGTGACATATTGTTGTCTAGTTAAGAATTCACACGTTCAAAAATGATAATAGCAGATATGAGGATTCTCACAAAGATCCATTAATACACCAGGAAAGATAAAATTAGAGAAAAATATTTAAAAAACAAGATAAGAATGGTCCTAATAATAGACAGGATACGAAAAATAGGACTGAAATGATCTGAGTTTATAAAGAGTATTGTGGAAAAATGATAATGCATAACATGATACTGAAAATATAACCCTAGATTAAAATGTATGAAAATCGAGAATTAAGATAGATAATATGAATATAGTTAAACAATTTCTCCCTTTCTTATGAGAGAATATAATTCTAGTTTAGAGCACTATGCTCCGTTGTGTATTTATCATTATCATTTTTATTATTTTCTTTTTGTTTTTTAATTGTAATACTATTATTATTGTTGTTGTTATTTTTTTTGGCAACTTTCACATATAGCAAACAAAAAATTCATATTTGTATAATATAGCAAACTTTGCATAATTGCGCTCCATAGCAAACATAAAAAATGTATAATTCGCTATACATATACAAGTGTATAATTCGCTGGCCTAAATTGTATAATTCGCTAGCCTATTTCGCTGCAATTGTATAATTTTCTTTGCATATAGTTGAATCGAATTAAAATGTATGTATATTGCATAATTATAAGTGTATAGCAAGAAGATATATGTTTTTCTCGCTTTATACAAAAACAGAAACACAATATATACACTTCTGTTGTATAAAGCTAGAGAAAATTGTATTTCACTGCAATTGTATAATTCGCAATTGTATAATTCGTTGGCTTTTCTCTCTGCAATTTTTGAAGTAAAATGTATAATTAAATTGTATAATTACAGTGTATAACACGAAGATATACATTTTTGCATGTGTATATACAATTTTCTCCCGCTTTATACAAAACAGAAATAGAATTATACACTTCTGTGTATAAAGCGAGAGAGGCGAGCGAGAATGGAGAGTGGCGAGCGAAATTCCTGGGAGAGAGACGCTGGCAAATTTTAGATAATGTTTGCTATGGAGCACAATTAAATCAAACCCTAGCTATTCCATTTAATTTAGATTATTAATTTGCTATTTTATACAATTTTCCCTATTTTTTTTGCTCAATTTTTATGTGTGATGATAGTTTTATTATCAGAAGTAATTTTTTTATCTCACACAAAATAACCATAAATTCTGCATACACTTCTACATTACAAACCACACTTTTAAAATCACAATAAATATATAATTGATGTATAACTAAACTTTTCCAAATAAAAATAAATTTAACTTCTCATCAAATAACTATAACTCCAATTTTTTTTTGTATTGATATTTGAAAGTTCTAGAGGGTGTTAGACATTTAAAATTTTATTTTTGATATAAATATTTAAATTTTGGATGTGTTTTTTTTTTTTTTTTTGCAAATTTTCAATAAAAAAATAAATTATAATGGCCAATCTATATAAGGACAAAAATTTGTCTCTCTCTCCCACTCACTAGAGCACAGTATTTGAGTATTTCAGTCATCAAGAATTTCATCTTTTTACTTTTCAGTCCTCTTCATAACCCCTTTCTTTCCCAAAACCCCCTCTTCTTTACTCTCGAAACCCCCAAATCCAGAGACGAACCGCTGCTCTAAAGGTACATACATCATTTTATTCTCACTCTGCTACGTCTCTCCCTCCCATCATCTACTATCCATTAATCCCGATTCAACGACCTCCATTTTTACTCTTTACGACTCTAGGGTTTCTTTTGCTCCTCCATTTTCATCATCTGTATCGTCGATTTCATCTTCGTTTTCTGTTCTAGGGTTTTGAGTAAAGCGTGAGGAGTTGGAGAGCCGAATCGTACCGACATATGGAGGCTTCGGCAGCGGCTGGTGTCGCCGCAGCCGCCGCAGCACGCGGTGTTGCTCTTCCTGTTTCATCGGCTCAAGCTGCTCGCAAAGAGTGGCGTGCTGTCTCTGAGCAATCGGTTCGGAATTCCGGTAGTGAGGTAACTTTATAGATGATGCAAAATTGTTCTCGCATTGCTTTTATTTCTGATCTAGACGGTGTGTTTTTATTGTCATTTTCGATTTATACGTTTTTGTCGATGTATCTGATATAGGAAACGGAAAGGTCCAGATTAGGTCAATCCGACGAGAGGCTGATATATGAGGTAATGCTTTTAAATTAAGAGAAAACGTTATGATGAATTTGCTTTAGTATTTTGGGTTTGTAACTTGAATGTGAGTATAATTTGATTTTGACTAAGGTGCAGCAAGGGAGAGAGCCGGTTGATGTGGACTTCTGTTCAATCACTATTGATGGAACTCCAAACAATGATATACTGCAACAGAGACTACTTGCTGTGGTAAAACAAAAAGAAGAGTTTCATCAAATGGAGGTTGAACTACGAGCTCAGCTCATTGCAAGATCAGAGATGATGGAAATACGGAATAGTTTTGATGCTCAGATAAAAGAACATGTCACTGCCAATGTTAAGCTGCAGGTTCTATAGTCTTTGGTATATTTTGGTTACTGCTTAGGACATTAATGGGTTTACTGATCAAATTGTTGGTTTTAATGCTTTTTAAGGACCAAATACATGAAAGGGACCAGAGGAATTATGAGTTGGAGAGGAGGATGGAAGAGAAAGAAAGGGAACTGAATGCAATTAGACTGGACCATGAAGCGGTTGTTTGGCAATTCTAACTCTTATATATTTATTTCTTGATTCTTCTGGAGTGTAGTTGATGATCCTTTTCATTGCTTTACCAGGCATGGGCAAAGGAGGATCTCCTTAGAGAACAGAGTAAAGAACTACAGACTTACAGGTTGCTTTTTTTTTTTGTGCTAATGAGGAACAACTTCTACTTTTTTGTATTGTGGGCATCTTACATTTTAGTATTGAAGTTATCTTCTGTTGTTCTTGTCTAGTTCAGTAATTGAAGCTTAGAAATGATTTTACATCTACCTTCCAAATTTGGCATAATATTGTAGTATCAATCTCATAATCTGAATAAGACTATCACTTTTTAGGAGAGAGAGGGACAACTCTGAAGCAGAAAGAGCTCAGCATATTAAGCAAATTCATGATCTCCAAGAGCATATTCAAGAAAAGGAGCGTCAGTTTGTTGAACTACAGGAACAGGTACATTTTTCTCTTTCAGACACAGGGACGATGAAGATTACTTTGTTTCCTGATTCTTTACTTTTTAAATTTGTAACGAAGACTAGTGTTTCTCTTTTGATATTATTAATCAAGTTTCATCATTGTGTGCATGTATATTGTTTTTGTGCATATTATATATGGTTGGTGAAATGCAACATAAAATCTGGTTTACTTGCGTTCAGTTAACCAAACATGGTTTAACTGGGATTAATGTAACTAAAACTAGGTTCGGGGAAGTGAAGTGTAGTATTAAGTTGAAGTAAACACAATAAATCATAGAATATGCATCATATTGGTGCACTCTATCTATGCAATCCTTACTTATAAGAAAAAAACATAGAATATACGCTAAATCGACTAAACTATATTGTTTTCTGGAGATTTGTGTGGTGAGAAATACAGTGCCATAAACATTTATGGTTGCATCTTTTGCAAATTCTTTTTATTTTTTTTGCAATTTTCTTTTTGCGAACATGTGTTTGGTTCAAGAACTTGCCAAAAGATGCAATTGTATTTTGCAAAAAATAGAAGTAAAAAGATCAACTTTAGAATGCTGTTTTTCAAGTTCTTCTTCAACTTTGTTTGAGTTCTTTTTTCATGTTCAATTTTCTTGGAAGCATATTTTCATTTTCAAAAACAAAGAACTGTTCTTTTTCCAACTTTATAATTTCTTTTCCACAGTTTTCCAAACAAACTGGACACAATTTTCTTTTGGCTGTACTAGTGAAGATTCCATCTGAAAGGGTCATTAAAAGTAAGGAATTTCAAGGTAGTTAATATTACCAGTATTTGTTCATGACTCCATAAAAGAATGATTTTAACATTTGGAGAACAGGAATCCTGGAATTCTTGTTAATTTAAAATCATCATCAACAAACATAAAGTTCATTTGACCTTTTAAACTTCATCTTGTTGGTTTTGCTTAAGTTTGATCTCTTTAAGTTTAAGTTCTCTTCATGGAGTTCCTATTTTGTTTCTCTTATATTGATCAAGTAACAACCACTTTGAACTTTTTGATTCTCGGGTAACATAAGTTCAAAATTGCAGCTTCTTAAATTTGTGCTAGGTTGGGGGATTGACAACCTTTCTTCACAACCTCTATATTACTCGAATTTTTAGTCCTCTCGCCAGGGTAGACTATGTTGAGCTTTGTTAGTGCTTTGCATACATTTTTTGTGTGTTTCATTTGTGAAATGTTTTACTCAATAATATTGGGGCTGTTGTTTTCCACTTATATATATTTTTTTTTAAAATTTCAGTTGGAGCCTATTTATTTGTTGTAGCGTAAGAAGACCATGTTTATAATGTCATTTTTGACCTCTTTAAGTTGTATGTCATTTTCTGACTAGTTGTCACAACTGTTATTTTTCAGCATAGGATAGCTCAGGAAACTATCCTGTTCAAAGATGAACAAATAAGGGAGGCCCAAACTTGGATGACTCGTGTTCAGGAATTCGATGCTGTGCAGCAAGGTGAATTGCGGGAGCGCACAGAGCAGTATAACCAGCTTTGGCTTGCCTACCAAAGACAGGTGCTTCAACTATGGATAATTCATCGACTTAAGTTGATTCACTTGCTCTAACTAGGAATATCCTTGGTTATATGGTCCTAATTGGAGTGATTTAAGTGCTGAGTATATTGCAGTGACTTCTGCTGACATGATCTCTTTTATTTTTCCCATTAGTTTGGTGAGATGGAGCGCTTGCATATGCACATGCAACAGCTCCAACTTGAATTGGCTGAGGCAAGAGGTGGAACTTACTCTGAGGGTTCACAAGTCTCTAATCTGAATTCTAAAGATGCTAGTCATCTTGGGCAGAGCAATGGAAGCCAACTTAATGCTAGCGGAAGTAGTACACCTGGTGAAAGTTCCATAGGCCTACAGAATGGAACTGTTGAAAATGCTCCATCTTTTGCTTCAACTGGGCATGTGTCAACTCAGGTACAAATCACCATTCTGTTCAAATTGTTCTTTTGACCAGCTTTGCGTTTTCTGGGATTATGTTGGTTATTTTGATGTTATCGGCACTGTAAATAAGAGGTCGGTTAGGGCTCGATGATTTGCTATGGAAGTACTACTCAAGGGCCTTGTCTGTCTGTTTTATTTGTCGTTTATGGGTCATAATGGTCTGAAATTGGAAAATGGGTGCTTATTCTCATCTTTGGTGTATTATATTGTATTTTAATAAACACTAAGCGTTGTCAAAGATTATGCTGTAGTTACTTATGAGTTCACTATGATGCAACAACTTATTAGTTATAGCTGTTTTTGGTCTATTTCATTTGATTCCATCTTTTCTTTTGCTGTATGAACACATAGGATTTTTTTATCTTTTGTGTAAAATTCCACCAAGGCTGTCAAAGAACTAGAAAATTTAACTTGATGAGCTGAATTGCAAAGTCCTCATTCTCATAAAACTTGGAAGTTTTATCAATAGCTAAGTTTGACTGCGTTTTTGATAATAGAACCATGAATTATGTTTTGAAAAGAAAAAGCATGAATTATGCCTAGTTTGTAAGTACATTAGCTTCTAAGTTGATCAATAGATACTCGTGAGAGGTGTAACTGTGTGTATCGAGATTCGAGGGTTGCTTAATTGGCTTCAGAAAGAAGAGGTCTTTTTCAACGTTTCATTTGGTCTTAATATAGATTTTTTCCTCGAATTTTGCCAAGGGTTTGTATTTAAACAAAACCTATGTAACACAATATTTGGATTATCTGGAGCTGCTGCTGACTACGTTGTGGTGACTCTAAATGACTAAGAACCTGTTTGGATTGGCAACCTTAACCCCCACCTCCACACCCTCATAAAATGAGAAGGAAAAGACGTTCTAAGTCTCTTTTCTTTGTCCTTGCTTCTATGCTTATAACATTTCATACTCTCTTTTCTTGTGTTCCATCAGTCAGATCATGTACATGGTATGCCAGTTGCTCCATCCTTGTCTGTTTTGATTGGCTTATTAACTAAGCCCCCTTCTCCACACTCTCATAAAGAAAATAACAATGAGTAGGAAAATACATTGTTTTAAGTCTCTTTTGTCTGTGCTTCTGTGTTCACAACATTTAATACTCTTTTCTTGGGTTACCAGGCGGATCATGTACATGGTATGCCAGTTGCTCCTTCATCCGTACTTGGGATGACAACCTACCTTCCGCCTGGACAAATTGCTGCTCTGCATCCATATGTGATGCATCAACAGGGAATTCCTCCTCCTTTACCATCACATGTTCCTCAATCTCATGTTGGGCATTTTCACTCAGTACCAGCAGTATCATCTCTTCAGCATTGGCCAAACCAACAGGTAAAGTAGAGTATCTTGGTGTAGTTATCCTTGTTACTTTTGTTTACACTGTAAAGGTAAATTGTTAGTTGTATGGTTTTCAAGGCTGCACCAGAGGGTTCACATATCTCTAATCACAATCAGTACACTTTGCAACCTCAGTCAACCTTGCCAAGATCAGATTCTCAGTATGATCATGAAACAACTGTCAATGGACAATCTCTTCTCAATGTGAACCAAGGAATTGAAACTCAGGATTCAGTCGTTCCAGCTTCAAGTGAAGATGGACAGGTTGAGCACCAGACTTCTATTGTTTGCAGTTACCTGCATTTTTCTCCGGTGCAGTATAGCTGATATCTTGATCCATCATAATTTTGTAGGAACTTCAGTCTGTGGATAAGAATTACCTCTCAGGTGTACAGACACATCAGACTTTGCATCAGATTTCTTCGCAATTCAATGGTGCTTTAAGATTGGATTCACATGAACATAACAATGAAACAGAGGTATTCCTCTGAAAGGGAAGCCATCCCGATTATTTTTGGTTGCTACTCGTGTTTGTGTTATTTATGTTTGGCGGGAGGGTTTTGGGTAGCGATGTTTAAACGGTGTGGATAAGCAGAATCATCTTGCACTCGTTGCCAATGTTGCAGGTGAACAATGTCAACTCTTCAGCTAACTACATGCTAGAGTCTCAAGGGTTAAGAATGGGAGAATTTAGTTCGAATGCTGATAAATCGTCAGCCGAAATTTCAAATAATGTGCGTAATTCAACTGAGTCTGTGGTGGACACTGTGTCAAGCGCTGTTTTGACAGAAACATATGTTGCTGGAGGACAGAAGAATGCATATGCAGTCGGTAAATCAGCAGAGGTTAATCTCCTGGACGAAAAGGCATTGCTGGCTTGCATAGTCCGTACTGTTCCTCCTGGTTCTGGTGGTAGAATCAGGATTAGTTCTACGGTTAGTAATACTTTGTGAAAGCTGTTTTTGGATTCTGTCACTTCTTCTAGTCCATAGTCGTTTCTTTCTTTGTTTTTGTCTATTATTATTTCAGTTCCTAATGCATGGCCTGATATGCAGCTTCCAAATAGACTTGGTAAAATGCTTGCCCCCTTGCACTGGCATGACTACAAAAAGAAGTATGGAAAACTTGATGAATTTGTGGCAAACCATCCAGAAGTATGTATAGCTTTTATGCTTTGTTTAGTGGATCTGTATTGAGCTGGTGCTTAGTAACTAATTTAGTTGTTCTACCTTTCTAGTTATTTGTAATTGACGGAGACTTCATTCAACTCCGAGGAGGTGCTCAAGAAATTATAGCAGCCACAGCTGCAGCTGCTAAAGTGGCTGCTGCAGCTGCAGCTCCTTCGTCATACTCCTCTCTTTTGCCTCCTATTGCAGTCACCCCTATGCCACAAAATCACCGCTTGAAGAGGGTACCATCAGTTGAACCAACATCTGAGAAGGCAGTTTTCAAAGACTATGCTGTCGTCAGACCTGCAAATTCTAGTGACAACCTTCAAAGTCAGATTTCTAATGGGGCCTCTTTCAACAGTACTGGGGGCATCTCAAATGTAAAAATATTGACTAAGCCGAGAGACCAGATGGAGCTAAATGCATCTGAAGCTAGGACTGCGTCATCTGTGCAATTGAACCTCGGAAATGGAGCTAGTAATGACAAAAATGACATGGGTAGTTCACAGAACAAGGTTTCATCTCATGGGCGACCTGGCACAAATTTAGTGGGTAGACAGGGCAGGTATCCATTATCATCATGTTTAGAACTACCAAGAGCTATTGTTTTATTTTCAGTGCCACCATTAGGAGAATCTCATACATTATGTTTTATTTTTATGTTTTCAGGAATGCAGGGATTTCATCAGGCTCTAGAAGATAGTAAGTATTAATGAAGATTCTGGACAATGGGTATGTTTGGTATGAAGGAATGCTTTCAAATTTTCACATGATCAGTTAATATTTTCTCGAGGAAAACAAGCTCCTTAAAAATGTGGAAAATGAGCTTCCTAATGAAAGTAGGGAAAACATGTTCTACTAGTGACATTGCACATTGATTGTGTCCTCCCCACTCTCCAACACACTTCATCTTCATCCCCACATCCCTATAGCCGACATCCTCGAAAATAGTTTTTGCTGACTTCACCAAACACGAGAAATAAACTGAACACAATGTTTTACTTGTATTCTTTTAAGATCTCTGAGTTGTTGCCTGCTCAACTGCAGCAAGTTTATATTGCTGCTGAAAAAACCTGCCATCTTTTTAGTACTTACCTTTTAGATTGAAAGAGACAGCACTATTATATTCGAACTAAAAACGATCATCATTGAGGTTTAATAATAGTTCTGTATCGGCAGAACTTTTGAATACCAGAAATCTCCCGTGTTCCTGTTATTCCAAACAAAAGGTTCTTGTTTATGGTTTGCTGAAAGCTAGCTGCTTCTTGCATGGTTTCCTTCAGTTTATTTGGTGATTAAGAATTCATGTTTGGGATGACAGGGCATATACTGGATGCTGACGAGTATGGCAGGGCATATATTGGACGCCGGTAGGTGTGGTGGACAGATTTTGGATGCTGATAGTTAGGTGTGGCAGGACAGTTATTGGATGTTGATGGGTATGGCTGATCATTTAAATTTGAAATTATCCAGAGGGATAAATTTTAATATTCAAATTGGAAATGTACTGTAATGTTCCCTTTTACATATCAAGTGGAAACAATTGTTCAATCTTAGTATGCATCCTCTCTTTTTGTTGGGAATCTAGCTGTTGAATGGTCACTGATCATATTACTGGGGATGTACACTTAAATTGCTCATAATGGCATTGGTTTTCAAACTGCATCTTGTCGAGTTTTAATGTTTAGAAGAATGTGATGATCTGCATGACCCAGGTTAATTGCAGGATCTAGCTAGGGGTGTAAACAAAAGGGACAGGTTGCGCTATATTTCAGTCTGTTAAAATTGGATTTAATTTATGTTGAGTTGTAGCAACTTTTGTCTGAAAGTTGTGAGATGCTTTTATATGAGAAATTTTTCTGTAGCATTTGTCTAGTAGGTCAATGATTGCCAATTTACGTTCTTAAATATACAATAACATCATCCATTTTTTAGATTTTGAAATCTCAATTGATTTTCATGTGATTAATTAGAAATAGAAAAAATGAATATGATCCTGGAAAATTCATAATTAGTTGTAGTGTACTTGAAAGAATTATAATTGTAGGAATACATACATTTAAATAAATTGAAAATTTACGAATTCCTAGTTTGACGTAAGACTTTAACTTTTTATAGTAACTCATAATAAGATGAAATATCTATTTTTGGTATAGAGACAGTAAAATAAAATTGTGGGAAGTAGTGTTTCTTTCTGTTCTGGTTCAGGCAATAGAAGTATGGTAGGATGCATTTATTTGGTGGCTCTAGTTACTACTTCAGTACTTTTTTTTAAAAAAAAAAAAGAGAAGGAAGAAGAGGAACAACTACTCCAAAAGGCAAAAAATGGATACGGAAAAAAGATAAATTAGCTAGCAGGTCACTTTACATGCTTTCTTTCCTTTACTTCATACCCTTATTTGAAACTTAAATTTTTTTTAAACGTTTCTAATTCATTCAAATGTAGACTTTAATTATCTTTTCGTTTAAAAAAACCTTAAATTCCATGCCCGAACAAATGACATCAAGTATAAGATATCAAGTTTTTCATGCCCTTGCAAACTTTGAACTCGTAATGCATGCATTTCATGCTTTGAGGAATGACATAGTTCAACCGAACAAAGAAATAATGATATATCTGAGTAGCCAGGATTAATATTTTATAATAACAACATTTTTAATTTTTTTCATGATCGCACATCCTGCAGGCATGATGCTGATTCTCTTTAATAACAAGAATACATGTCACCTTGAATCTTCACATCATAGTATTTTTGTTAATCTTACAAAATAAATTACGATCACTTTCTCCCTTTTCTTTTGCCTAATACATAACTTAATAGAGAATAGGAGGTTTTTGTTAGTTCAAAAATTTCTTTTAGCTTGGTTTAATAAAATTCACTCCGTCATTTTGCTGAAACTTTCAATTATAATGGATGAAATTTAACTTGAACAAAATGGTGGCTGAAAAATGGGGAAGAAGAAGAAAAAAAGTTGACTAAAGAATCATTCATGGGCAGGTTAGTGAGTAAATCACACTCCTTATGTCATGTAAGCAGAAAGTGTCAAAATGACACAATAGAATCCTATATAAAGTGTCTACAATGAACATTGTCCAGTTGAAGTGTCTAAGTGAAACATGGTGCCAACCTTAGAGGGCTAACGATGGGTTAAGTCTATTTTTTTCACTCAATCGTCATATAGTATCAATATTTCACTATTTTGTTACCAAAATAATTTCTGCAAATCTATTTAAAAACTTGCTTGATATACTCATGCAAATCAACTTTGATTCTTGGTCATTACGCTCAATCAGACAGCCCCATATAAAATTATGATAAAAATGATGGGTTAAGAGTAGTGTTCACAGTGTCAAATACACAAAGGCAAGTCGTTGCAATTAGGTCTGAAACCTTGCTGGTTCCTTCTGAACTTCATGGAAAACGTAAAAAGAGTCACTTCTACAAGCCACAGTGACCTGTGATTCTAAAACTTCACTTGGCCATGCAAAAAGAGTGGATTGGACTCGGGGGTGGAGTGAGTATTTCAACCAAAGCCATGCCTGTGCAAGGTAAAGTTGATGCCAATAGGTCAAGATTTTACAAGTTATAACAAAGCTTTGCCATGAGTGGCCTTTGACAACATAATCTTAGGTGTTCCTCAGATTAAAACATCCTTATCAAACATACCTACACCGAATAAAACAGGGTGCATAACAATTTTGAGATTTTTATTTTAAAAAAAGCCTACTCCCTCTCACCGTTAACATGTCTTCCACCTGATTTTCCAAGGCCATCACTAG
Organism: Solanum peruvianum; assembly: GCA_027705065.1. Taxonomy (NCBI): domain Eukaryota; kingdom Viridiplantae; phylum Streptophyta; class Magnoliopsida; order Solanales; family Solanaceae; genus Solanum; species Solanum peruvianum. Next base: position 51,949,743 of record JAKWJD010001757.1, read on the forward strand.
GATTACCTTCTAAGCTGCCTTGCTTATTTCCTCGTACATCCATAGTTCCTGAGCTGTTTAGTCCAGGTTGCATAAGTTGACGCATTGCATTGTTGGCAGTAGGTCCAAAACCATATTGGCCTTGGAATTGTTGCTGCTGCTGAAACTGGAGCATTTGCTGTTGCTGCTCCTGGGTCGGAAGGGCATTGAGCTGGAAAGGCAGTTTGGAAATAGCGACACCTTGTTGCTGTTGCTGTTGCAGAGCAGCCTGAGTTTGCTGCATCTGGTTTCCAAGTTGAGGAGTAGATTGAGCCTGCAGCTACTTAAATATTAGAGAAAGACAAGTAAATCCACAAGAAACACTGAATCAAACATATAATCCACCTGTGAGGTTGCTGCTGATTGTTGTGGTTGGGCATCAGCGATAGCAGCTAAATACATCAAATTCTTCTGAAGCATGGCTTGATACCTATGACATAAAAGTTACTTATAATAGTTTGGAACAATACTCTGCCATGAGATTGACGATGCAAAACAAACAGAGTCGATAAGATAGAAAGTGAATGTGCAATTTATGTTAGGGCAGAACACGATTTTTTCCTGATCCAACTTCAAGAAGAGCAATGTGCCCCCCTTCTAAACAAACACAATCAACTTCAAAATACGTGTTGCATGAAAACTCATTACCGAACAAGATCATAAAATGTATACCACGTACAACTAAACAAACAGTAGAAAACATGATTGCAAAACCCAAGGACATGTCAGAATCACTAAACTACTATTCTCAACTTCATTTATATCAAGTTGATTTGGACTTCATGAATACTTTCACTAGAACACATCCTCAGAGGTGAAGATGAACAAGCCAATAAGTTGATAGTTCATCTAAACTTGGGACGATATTTTTTAATTTCCTCATGCAGCAACATCATGCAGAATAGATAAACTATAGTCTGTTCAGAATATATTTCTCCAATGCATTTGATACTCTAGCTAGCTATCTGTTCACATAATGCTGTTTTTTCTATATTAAACTTCTGGTTCAAGTCTGGATGCCTGAAATATATTCCTCCAGCAATTTTCACAACAGTACTATTTCCTCTATCAATTTGTCATTTTGTAAGTACAAATTTTCTCAGCTCTTTTCCCCAATTTGATCCTTCTCGCTTCATCATGCTATTTATGACTTGGGGGATGAGTGAAATGATTCTCTAGGTGATTAGATGTGTTTTAGAAGATATTCATTAGGTTTCACAAAGTTCGAGTACAGTCAATATTTTGGGTTAACAACCTTGGAATTGGGTATGTTGATTCCATCAGATCTAGAGGGTGATATATGACTTCATCAGGTATTTTTGCAGAGATCTTCAGATGCTCTGGAGTGATTTAGACAACTGGTAGAGATTCTAGTTATTTGGAAATTTTTAGTTGACCACCTAAAATATTTGGTCAAGAAAACCTTAGATTGGTGATTTCAATAGGTTTGGAACACATTTTAGGAGTGGTCTGCACTATAGGTTTGTACCTAGGAGTTTTTGAATGAGTTCCGAGGGTTGATCCCATGTTTTTGAAGTTCAATTTGGTTGCTGGTTACAGGGGTTCAGATGGAGTCACTTTTGCGAACTTAACCCGCTTGTGTAAAATCACAGGTGCGGAAGGGGCCCAGTTCTTCTATGTCACACCTTCAAAGAAATTTCCTCTTATGCAGAAGATGCATTGTGCATCTAGTACCGCTTCTACGGAAGGTGTTTGGCAACGGCAAGTCTGCTTTCGTAAGTCTTTTCGCTTCAACAAAGTCATATAGGATAAGTGGCCTCTGCTTCTACGCTTTGTTTTCTAGTTCTGTGAGCTAACAGGTGTGATGAGAATTCTGTTTCTACAAAAAGACCTGGGCAGAATAACCCTCAAGTCCCTATAACAATTTCATTTGTTCTTAACTCAACTTTGGGACTTTGGGAGCTCGGTATAGGCGATTTCTCATGATTCGACTGGGGTGGGGGGTAGGGGGGGTTAAGAATCTAACACTTTGTATTTTTATGCTAATTCTATCATTAATTTCATGATTTAATCTGAATTTGGGTGTTAAAAAAGATGCAGCGAGTGCAGAAACTAGTATACATAACAAACATACTACATAAACCTGAACCACCCACTGTCTATTTTATAGCATCATCAGAACTATCTCCTAGCATACCAAGCTATAAAAAGACACACGTCCAAAAACAATTTGTTCCCTACATTTAATTTTCTACTAGCTTCTTTTCCATGTGGAAACTGCATTCGAATCTTTAAAGTTCACACTCTTGTTTTGTTGCTTCTATTTTTTCCCGGCCTTATTACATGGTTCACCATCTCTTGCCTTTTCCATTATATTAGCTTCATTAGTCCCTTGGTCTTTTCCTCATCTGACCCCCACGAGATGCCTAAAACATTTCAGACCTGCTTAAGTTTCAGGTAGACTTGGAACATGTACGAAATCACGGTTATTCTTGCATTTCCAATCTCATTCATCATTTGACACATTCTCTTTCTCTGCCAATTCCCGAGTACTTTGTGGCCTTAGAAATTAAGTCACAAGCTCAAACATTGATTTTTCCACTGCCTATTTTGAGACTTCTAACGCCACATGCTTTTACTGTGTGAATAATACAGTTTCTAAACCCAGAGCAACGCTGTTCTACTTAATTTTATAATAGAGCTCCTCATTTAGCAAAACATTTAGGTCTTGGAATTACAAAGGGGATAATTCTTTTTTTTTTTTATAAGAAATGAGGATAGAATTTTGAGATTTGATACTTAAAAGTTAAAAAGAAAACACAGGAATCGAAAAATTACGGTAACAACCTCAGAGTCAACTTACTTAAACACACTGATCAGACTTCAGTGCTTTCAACAGCACTTCAAAATGTTTCATGACAAGGGTGTGAGCTTCTAGATTGAAATTATAAATCAAATTCCTTTGCCCCTAGGCCCTTCAATGCAGTTAGGGTTTTACAACTGGCAAGCCCAATAATCTAATGGAAATCTATAGACCCTCAAAATCTAGCTGCTGAAAACTTGTGATCAAGAAAAATAATTCAAATGAAGCACAGAGTGTGTGGTATACATCCTTGATCATCGAACACCGAGGTATTACCTATTATGTTCCTTATCTGTACCATTCAATAATTTTCAAATCAAGCACATTCCTTTATATAGATGCAATGATGTATTACAACAGGAAAACAATATGACCAAAATAATGCCACCTTGATATGTTAGATACACAAAACTAATCATGTCTTTTAAATAATGCTCATAAATCTCAATGTTATCAGTAGGAAGTATTGAACTTTTAACTTACTGGGCACACTCTGAGAGTTTTCCAAGATTCTGGTTTTCCAGTATGGCAAGAATCAAATTTTTGTTCTCATCCAAGAACTGCATCAAGAAAAAATCGTATTAGATAGAACATTTTACAGTCCAAACATAATATACACGTGAGCACTTGCACTTCGGCTGACATACATTGGTAGTTCAAATCATCAAGCAAACCCTTAATTTTGTGCAATCTAGCAAACTACTTCAAAGAGTTGTATCAATCAAATCTCACAAACACAAACAAATAATCATCGATGTGTAAGACCATCCAAAAACACCTTAGTTCTTATTGCATCTAAATTCGACCTGTTGGACTGGGAAAAAAGAACAAGCGTGTATGTATTTGGCTGCAGAAAATCGTACACAAGCATTGGCTAAGCATTCTGATACAGTTATACCCACAAATAGAAAAATATTGACATTTTCTACAAACATATATCATTAATAGCTCTTTGAGCAATCGGAGAACAAATAAAAACCCTTTTCCAGAAAAATATTTTTTCCCCCAGATAACGTGTTTGACTTCAGTAGTGACGGTAAACAAATATAATTTAGAGTACAAATTTTCAATTATTACAGGCAAACATTATACAAAAAAAAAGAAGAGGAAAAAGGATATACCTTTTGAATCTGCTCGGTGGTGATAGCACTTAGTGGCAACGGAGGAGCAGAGTTCAAGGTTTGGGGTTGTGGCTGCTGCTGCTGTTGCATTTTTGCTGAAGAAAATTAATACCCAAATTCAAAATAAAAACCCTAGAAGAAGCTTAAACCCTTAACTGGTGATTTTTTCAGAGAGAAGAAATAATGAAGAAGAAGAGGGGGGCTGTGAGTAAAAGGAGAATTTGTCTGATTAAAAGGGACAGAGAAGAAAGAGAAAGAGAATGACTTCTTTCCTTTATATTATTCGTGGCTTTTGGGCAAAATTAAAATACCAAATTACGAATAATAATAACATATTCATTGAAATTTTTAAAAATCGAGGATACATGTTTCGCAAGAGCAATTTTTGACAAATACACATATAATATAAATGTAATTATGAAAGCTCAACTTGAGTGGCTTGTGGGCAAAATTAAAATATCAAAAAATGAATGAGCACAAAGAAAAATCCGTTTAAATTTCAGTAAAATCGAAAATATATGTTATTTATTCGATGAGAGAAAGTTTTTGATAGATACTCATACAATATAAATGTAACTATGAAAGCTTGACTTGTGGGCAAAATTAAAATATCAAAAAATGAACGAGCATAATAATATTTTAATTTAAATTTCAGTAAAATAAAAGGACATATATTTATACGATGAGAGAAAACTTTTCATATATACTCATATAATATAAATGTAACTAAAAGAAATATTACTCTTATTTATGTAACTTATGTTAGGAAAGAATTTTTAAGAAATACTCAAATAAAAATAGCTAGATTTTGACATTTCTTGAAGAAGATGATTCATTGATACACAATTATTAAATTCATCTGATTTGTTCAATTTGATGATTAATTCATGTGAATGATTTTTTTTTTTAAAAAAAAATCTTGTGTAAGGTTAATCGTATTGAATACAAAGTTATAAAATTTGATTTTTCTTGAATTCGTCCTCTTTTGTTATTGGTCTGAAAATAAAAAATTGTTCAAATTTAAACTCAAAATTTGGTTATATATCCTCTGAAATAAGTATTGCCTATGTCGCAATTTGTATATCCTATTTATTATTTTAATTTGTTAAAAAGATGTTTTGTTTTAAAAAAAGTCTTTAATTTTAATTTTTTATTTGACACGTACAAGAATATTTTGGCACATTTTAAATTTAATTTAATTTAAGGTTACAAAATTTAAAAATTTACTTATTTTTAAAAATTTATATTAAATTAAATAAACAAATTAAAACTAAACAAATAATTGTTTTTCACATACTTTTGAAGAAAAAAACAAATGCAAGGGTAAATAAATGCCGAAAAAGAAATTGACAACAAAAATTTTAAAGATACTAATAACACTAATACTAAGTCGAAGAAGTGGATCATGCTATCGTAATAATACTACATCCTTCTTTTTAAAATAATGCGTGTTTCTAATTTTAACATATTTTAAAAGAAAATTATTCATTTCTAAAAAGAATTTTCTTCATTTTAATATATATATTTTGTTTTAACTTGATATGCCAAGTACATCGCAAAGATATTTTTAAATCACATAACTAAATACTACATGTGAAACTATCATGAATTTTATTTTAAAATAAAATAAAAAGACAAGGAGTTTATAATAATAGTAATAATAATAATATTAATAAGAAAAAAAATTGTTTATGGAATAAAACACCTCAATTATTTGGGACAAAATTGTAAAACCACGGCGGGAGTTACGGCCGAAAACGCCAAAATGCTAATTTAGTACGACCAGAGTCACAAGGCAAGTTGCTCCACGTGACCCAAATTAAAAAGAGAATATAATAAAGACATTTCATTAATGATATATTTTTTCCGTTTATTTATATATCTATCATTTTTATTTCATCAGTAATTAGAAATTAAGTAAGAGGCCGTTTGGATGAACTTAATAAAAGCAGCTTTAAAAAAGTACTTTTGAAAGTGCTGAAACTTATTTTTAAAATAAGCAGTTATGCGTTTGGATAAAAGTGCTGAAGTTGTTATGCCAAACGTGAAAAGGGAAAAATGGAAGAAAGAGATGTTAGGGTTTATATGAGTAATTTGGAGATTGTATAAAATATTAAGGGCAAAAAAATAAAAATGTGGTCAACTTAAAACAACTTATAAACTAAAAAAAAAAAGAAAAACACTCTTACCCCAGCTTTTAACTTTTGACTTAAAATAAGTTTTTTTAACTTAAAATAAGTTATTTTGAGTATTGCCAAACAGTTAAATAATTCAAAATCAGCTTTTAAGTCAGTTTGACCAGCTTTTAAACTGAGCCAAACAGGCTCTAAGTTTATTACTTTAAATTTTTTAGTTATCAATCAATGAATATAATTTTTTTTATTAATTAATTTGACTCGTGAGTTGTGAACGTGAATTATTCATTTAGCATTTTATATTAGTCAAATATATATTTTTAAAGCTAATAACTTATAACAATAGAATAAGAAAAACATTATAATTTATGCATTAATTATATAAAATGACAATTATTATAAATCAATTATTTATGATAACAATGACATAAAAAAGATCGAAAGAAGTATTTCTTCGTCGATTTTGCACTCAAATTAACCCTTTTACATGCACGATTTCATAAAGTCACCTTACACCATCATCAGCAAAATGAAATTTCACAAATAACATTTTGAAAATGATAGAATATTATACAAATATTATAAATAAAAATAACGATTTTAATTAATTAATATCAAAATTATTAATCATTTGAACATAATTTAAGATAAATTTTTAATTCGCTAATACTACACCCGATATAATGTTATTGATCTAACTTTCACCTATTAAAATTTACCTTTAAAGTTTAGGTGGCATATCTTGCTACGCATAACATTGTATGCCAGCCTCCATTCAACAGAAAGTAAATGAAATGAAAGACGATACTACTCTAGGATTATGGTCCCTTCTCCGATTTACTTTGACATAAAATAAATAAATGCGTTCTTTAATTTAGTATCATTTTATATTTACGTTCTTGAGTTTTAGATATATAAAAGTAAATAAAAAAAGAGTAACCTACAAAAATTAACTATATATATAGGTTAATGAATATCAATAGTTATAATTATGTTATTTACAATAAATGACTATAATTTATATCAATTTTTAATTGTATTTTTGTATAGTTTTTTTATTTTTTAATTTATACATTAATACATCTTTAAGTACAAAAAACTAAAAAAGGATTTGACTCTAAATATATCCCTCTATCCTTCCATTACATTCATACAATGAGCAATTTCACATAATTAACTTTACGGACAAGGGCATAAAATACCTCAAAGTATTGAAAATAATACAAAATTAGCTCATCCATCTATTGACTCCAAAATGCCCTTCCCACCCACCTATTGGGTCCAAAATACCCTTGTCATCACCTTTTGGTTCAAAATTGACCACTTATTTAACGGTTTTATATTAAACTATTAAATATTTTTTAAATATGTGACCCTCAACTATTTGTTATAATTTACCTATTGTGTAATTAAATCAATCCACTACCCACCAACTAATTAAATCCCCTAAATTAATGAACCGTCACATTATTATGCAAGCTACTGCCAATTGAGTGTTTTTAAAAAATATAAAAGTAAATATCATACATCAAGTACTACATAAAAATCACCGATAAACTAAAAGCCTGACTATGTTCATCTTAATTATTTTTACGTCTTAATTATGTGATGTTACTTCATAGGTAACTTTTTTTCAAATAATATATTAAGGTTATTTTAAAATAAATCATAATAATTATTAAAATTATATTAAAAAAAGTGCATGAATAATTCGGATGTATTACTTCTTACCTTTAATCATAAAATTTCTAATTCAATTTTGAAAGAAAATGTCCTCCTTAAATAAGTGGCTCAACCAAATTAATTGGGGCTTTCGATTCAGACTCGAATAATTTGAATGTCATTTCAGTAATAATATTATCGTGTTTATAGTTGTTTGTTTAGTAGTGTTTATGACGATTTTGAATTAGAATGAAGTATTAATTGAGTGAGGTTTAGTTAGTCTGAGTGGTATAGTGGATTGGTTTATATATTATATTAATAAATTAAATTATACTTAATAGTTGAACGCCAAGTATTAAAAAAAATATTAAAGAGTTTATTTTAAAACAATTAAAAAATGGTCAATTTGAACCCAAAGGTGGATGACAATGTTTTTTTGAGCCAATAGGTGGATGAAAAGGGCATTTTGGTGCCAATAGATGGATGAAAAGGGCATTTTGGAGCCAATAAGTGGATGAAGGGTAATTTTGTACCATTTTCAATACTTTAAGGGTATTTTAGGCCCTTGTCCGTTAACTTTATAACTAAAAATTAATTATTTAAAGACATATCAGATCATATTTTTAGCAGTTTAATAAAAATCGTGATACATCATGCTCAATTTTCTTGTTGTCTCCATATTTCTTATTTTGTCGTCGTAAAGGTATTTATATATATATTTTTTGTTAATTCATGTTATTGTTGCAAGCAACTTGTTGAATTGGTGAAATTTTAAGTATTTCAATTTTGAATAGGTGAACTACAGGAGATTAGATACACTAGTTGTTAAGCAAAAAATGAATACACTGATATAAAATATGAATACATTATTGTTAAACACAAAAATGAATACGTTGGATACAACTATACTTATATTCTTATTTCAACTTTTTATCTTGGATATATTACTCATATATCTAGTTATAGTTGTCTTCGTAAATCAACATTTTAACTCGTGCTTGTATAATAATACTACCAGTATCTATGATAAAATATAGATACATTTCAACATTGTTGTTAAGAAAAAATATGAACAACTTTACAAACGAGCAGACAAAATACAATTTATGGGTATCAAACTGTATAAGTATGGATACATTAGACAAACGAGCAAAAATGATATAATTTATAGGTATCAAACTGTATAAGTATGAATACATTAGACAAACGAGCAAAAAAGATACAATTTATGGGTATCAAATTGTATAAGTATGGATACATTAGACAAACAAGCGAAAAAAATATAATTTATAAGTATCAAATAAATACGAGATAATTATATAATTAATAAGTACCCGATGGGTACAAAATCACAAAAATCACTCATGCGGTGATGTAAAGTATATTGAATTTGAATGAATTTGGAAGGGGGGGGGGGAGAAAATATTAATGTATGAATATTGATGAAAGAAAAAAAACTTGATGATGGTAAACATGAAAAAAGATCACAGATATGTCTGTCATAATTATTTAGGCATTCAATTATAATTACTTTCCTATTTAATATTTATTTATTATATTAAATATATAAAAAACATTTACTTGCATAAAATTAACTTTGCTTTTTATAGTCTAATTTATATCCATATAGCATGAAAAAAATTTAAAAAATAGCTATTTTTTTTTGGAATATATATGATGTTTTCCATATTCTGAAGTTTTTCCATAAATATATTTTACTTAACATAATATAATTAAAATACTATATAAAAATACGTGTAAAATATTTTATTTATTATATAAATTTAAGATATATATATATATTATATATATATATTATATTATATTATAGATATATATAATATATATATATATATATATGTCTATTTTAGTTTCCTGCTTGAATTTTTTCCTGTCGTCACTACCCGCAAGCAAATTAGAGAAAAAAGCTTAATGGGTTCACAAAATTATTCCCAACCATTTAGTTTGAGTTCACAAATGAAATTTTTATTTATTTGAAGGAAAAATGCATATATAACCTCGACGTATGCTCGAAATTTCATACATATACTTATATTATATTAAGTGTAGGATAAATTTGTACTAAAATTTCTGGCATAGGTTGATTTACAAAAAAAAGTTTTAGGTAAAAAAATGTTTACAAAATAGTGGTGTTGATTTACAAAAAATGTTTTAGGTAAAAAAATGTGGTAGATAAGTGATTAAACTGAAAAACCCAAGATCACGATTTTGTTAAACTGAAACATCATGTATTTTCTTTGTCCAATTTTTTTATGTAAGCAAAAAAAGAAAAAAATGAGATGCTGGAATTTGGAAAGTTTATCACAGGTTTCACTACTAAAAGTTTCATTACTTATCTTTACATTTTGAATTTGGTAACATGTTATATTCATCAGCAACCTAATAAAGACCTGGTATATCATATCTACAGATACAGCCTCAAACAAAACTTACAAAGAGGCCACAGAGTCTAGTAATGATTCAACATCATCAACTAACTGTTCTTTACACCAAAAATAAAGAAGAGAAATGCAGGAGCTCTTGATCTTCTGGATTGAACTGCACCTGCCTTCAAATCATCTTGCATTCCTCTCTTCATAACTCGACAAGAGACCTTACTACATCCCTCATTGCTGGCCTGATGCTTGCCTCGAGTTGAGCACATTGAAGCGCCAAATCCACTATTTTCAGGGCCTTCCATTGTTCTTCTACATTCCAGAGCCTAATTTCTTCATCAAGAAAACTAAGGATATTGTTGCTTCTCTGCAAGTTTTTCCTCACCCAGAAAACAATGTCTAATCCTTCTTCAAAGCTGGGGTCTACTGGCATTTTTCTGCAGAAAAGCTCTAAAAGAAGAACTCCGTAGCTATAGACATCACTTTTCTCTGTCAGTTGAACTGAGTATGCGTTCTCTGAATAGATGGAGGGACAAAAAGAGAAAGGGGGCCAGGGAAGAAAGTAGTAAAAGTTATTAGTTCATCAAAGTAATCTACCAACTGAATTATACTGAAAATTAGCATGGTAACGTGTGGCTAACCTGGAGCAATGTATCCTAGAGTCCCAACAATATTGGAGTTTGTCAAATTTTCTTCATCTGATACCATTTTAGCAATCCCGAAATCGCCAATCTTTGGCACCATCTCAGAATCCAGCATTACATTATCTGATTTGAGATCTCTGTGAATGATTTGAGGCAACGAATCGTGGTGAAGGTATGATAGACCTTGAGCAATACCAAGAGCAATACAATGGCGGGACTTCCAGTCCAAGACTACAGGTGGTTTTCTCTGGTGAAGGACATCATGAAGAGTCCCTCCAGGTATAAATTCTGTTAGAATGAAGCCATATCCATGTTTCATGCAATATCCTCCCAATCTTACCAAATTGCGGTGTCTGACAGAATTTAGGCTTCTCATTTCATCATTGAATGCTCTCTGAGCTAAGTCAACCTTCTTTACAGCCCAAAGTTTATTGGATTTGGCAGATTCCATCTTATAGACAGTTCCATGCGTGCCTCTTCCAATAACATAGTTTTCACTCCAGCCTTCTGTTGCACGTACAATGTCCTCAAAAGTTATACCATCAGGTAGATCTTCAATTCCTGATTGACACTTGACGAGCCGATGCTTATTCAGCAGGGATGGGTGCCAAATCCGAGTCACTAGTAAGTACATTGCAGCAACTATGATTGCCATGGAAAGCACACATCCACTAATTACACCTGCCAAAGTCTTCCATTTTACTTGTGATTTTTTCACATCCTTGCAGTTGCTACCTTCCGTGTCCATTAAGCAAAGTCCTGGATTTCCCAAGGCAGATCCTGGACGTGAACTTAATAGCTTTTCCCATGTATTGGGTACCTTCCCTGACAAGCTATTAAATGATATGTTGAGAAACGAAAGGGAACTCATCTTTTCCATTTCTGATGGTATTGCACCAGACAGGTTGTTGCTTGATATATCAAGGACCTCCAATTTGTCAAGATTGCCTATGCACCTAGGAATTTCACCACTAAACTTGTTCATACTCAGATTTAGTGAAAAACCAGGTTGCATAAGCTTACTCAGACTGCATGGAATTGGGCCTTCGAGCAAGTTGTTTCCCAGCTGCAGCTTTACAAGCATTTGTGAGGAGGAGAAAGTGTCTGGAAGAGCACCAGAGAGTTTGTTGTCCTGGAGTAGAAGATTCGTCAATACTGAAGATGATGCAATTTCTTTAGGAATTCTTCCTGAAAGATTGTTGTTGCTGAGATCCAACTCCTCCAGTTTTTCAGAGTTGCTCAACTGAAAGGGAATTTGTCCGGTCAGTCTGTTTGAAGAAAAGCTCAGTTTTACAAGATTCTGAAGCTTGCCAAGTTCTGTGGGTATGGAGCCATTAAACATATTTTCAGAAAGATCAATCATTGAAAGATTGGTCCAGTAACCAAATGCAGCTGGAATCGTTCCTACAAGCATATTCTGTCTAACATCCAAGTACGAAATATTCTCATTCTTTTCAATGTCGTCCGGAATACTCCCCTGCAGATTATTGTTGGGAAGTTTTACCCTATAGAGAGATTTGCATTTTGCTAGATAGGTTGGAAAGCTGCCATTAAACCTGTTGTTTTCAAGAGCCAGGACTGCAAGCCTGTTGCCATTACACAGTTTAGAAGGAATCTGTCCACTGAAGTTATTATAACCTAAATCAACCTTAACTAAGCCAGGAAAGTTATCTTTTCCAAGATCAGGTGGTACCTCCCCCGTAAGGTTATTATGAGCCAACGACAGAAATGAAAGTTTCGTCATATTCGTAATCCCAAGCGGTAACTTGCCTGTCAATCGGTTCTCATAAAGAGCTAGCTCCTGCAGCCCGCTTATTCTTCCAATGCATTCTGGAATTTGGCCCTGAATTCTATTTTTGAATGCATTAAACGTTTCTAGGTTTTGAAGGCTGCAAATTTCTGAAGGAATTTCCCCACTGATGAAGTTACTGACGAGACTTATCTCCGCAAGAGAAGTGCAGTTCCCAACTTCTGCTGGTAATGAACCACTAAACATGTTATCATACAGAAGCAGCTTGTACAAATTCTTCAGACGTCCAACTGACTTGGGAATCTGACCACTTAATTTGTTATCTGACAAATCAATGTAAGTCATCTGATGGCATCCACCGATCTTTTCGGATATACTTCCATTAAAATTATTTATGGAAACAACCAACTCTTGTAATTTCCCATTCCATAAGGTCTCAGGAATTTCCCCTTCAAAGTTGTTATCATCTAAAGAGAGAAATTCGAGATTTGAAAGGCCCCTAAAAACCTCTGGGGAAATAACTCCTCCAAGATGAGCAGATGTTGCATAGAATGCAGAAAGGTTGTGACAATTACGTAGGGAAATTGGCAAAGAACCCGAAAAGCGATTCTGATGTATAAGAAGCTGGGAAAGTGAGCATGAGGACGGGAAGTCTGGGAGAGGTCCCGTTAGATTATTTGTGTGGATGTAGAGCTCTGTTAAATTTGGCAAACCAAATAGCTCTTTTGGAATATTTCCACTAAGGAAATTGTTCCACAGCCCAAGATATTGAAGGCTTGTTGAGAGGCCTACCTCAGAAGGAATGGTGCCATTGAGCTGATTGTAACCCAACTCAAGGTACACAAGCCTTTTAGATTTGAAAATCTCTGGTGGGATGGATCCTGAAAACCTGTTGTCGTTGAGGAAAATCGTGTCAAGTTGACTGCAGTTAGCGAGCATAGCAGGAATGCCACCAGTCAAATGGTTGCCACTGAGATCAAGGGAGACCAAACGAGGAAGACGGCAAAGATTAGAAAAGGCCTTGTCCAAGATTCCAGATAGAAGATAGTCCCTGAAATACAATGATTCGACTTGTGAAGTTTTGTCTGAATAGCAGGTAACACCCTTCCATTTACAGTGTGAGACAGATTGATTCCAAGGTAGCAATTCTTGAGAGGGCTCTGGAAGATTGCTTCGAAACTCAAGCAGATGAACAGAATCTTGAGGCAATGACGCCGAAAAAACTGCTACAATGCTGGCAAAGAAGATAAAACAATGAACTAGATCAAACAAGAACATTTCTGAACTTGTTTAAAGAAGCTGCATCCAATAAGGAGCTAGTTCAAAAACTAATTTTTTGGACTACTATTTAGGTTTTAAGTTGGTAGTAGGTAAAATGGCCATGAATATGAGGTCTCAGCTGATAGCTTCATGCTTTTTACTCATTTTTATATAATATGGTAGTTTCTTGAGATGCTCGCAATAATATTTTTTATATATGGCTGTCGGGCCATATATTTACGACTAGGACTAGCAAGTGGACGCTAGTGCTTTTTGACGAATTTCAGCAATATCTAATACACCACTTGAGTGAAAAAAAGCAAAGTCAACTAAATATTATTCATCAGCTTTAACTAACGAGTTCAACGTTGTACAATAATAGTTTTATCACAAAAATTGACAAGTTGAGTGACTAAAATGATGTCTTTTTCATCTGGTTGTCCTATCGCTTTCACATTATTCTCCCCATTTTACAATAAGAAGCACTTAGCAGGGTCCTCAATTGCCCACTGATCAAATCGTGTAACGTGTTGTTTATGTCATTTAACATTATATTTTATGTGATACGGTACTACATCAATACAATTGAAAGATATGTTCTACTCCCTAGGGGTAATAGGCGTTTAGCTGAAAAAAAGTTTCAATAGGATGCTCGATTATGGTCATGAGGGAGGGGGTTGTTTAGGTTGCACTGGGGAGCGAAAAGGTTGAAGGTTCGTATATGTGCGCATAATGTAGGTTTTGAATCTGAATGATTCAGCTCTTATACTATTGACAATATTAAATATATTTGTTTTAATTAAATTTCAAATATTCATTTGGTCTGAACAAAGTTGTTATTATAACTTAAAATTAAGGTAGTATTTTATTTTATTATTTTAGCCGAACAATATAAAACTACTTAAAATTTATTCTAAAAGTCGAACACTATAAAACTACTCAAACATGCTCTTAGTCATTATTGTTTTTAGCAGTGTTTTAATATCATTAAAATATATTTTTGCATGATTAATTTTCATCACTACACTTAATCCACAATCACCGACCATCATCATAAACCACCTTAGTCATAATAACCACCATCACTATTAATGTCGCCAACCATCAATCAATCACCCACGTTACCTCATTTAAACATTATCACTATCAACTGTTACTGTCAGTCGCTATCACACTATCGTTCTATCACTTTTATATTATAATAATTATATCATATCATCGCTACCATCATTGTTAATGTTCATTATCATCACTTATAATTAACCACATATGTCATCACAATCAATGTCACTCATTACCATATTTATCACCTCCAACATTTTATTTATAACTATACGTTTTAGATTTTATAAAATTCAACATAGCTTATAGTATAATATTTGGTTAGTTTTTTCCAATATAGAGACGTCATATATAAATATATGTCCTTTCGATATTCATGCGCAAAGCCCGGTCACATCTTGTATTACAAAAAAAAATTCCGCCAAAGCTCTGGTGTCCTCTCTTTCCTCCAATTGACTGCGGATGGTTGCTACTGCTATGCATTTCTTCGATTTACTTTTGATTCCGATGACTTCATCAATCTTCAGGTACCACCGCCGTTCCTATTTTCACCTTATTTTTGGACGGAGTATTGGATTTTAAGGGTAATGTATAGTTTTCTAATAAGCGGACAACCCCTTTTATTATCTTAGAATTTCAAAATTCGAGTGCGGGGAGAGGACTATTACTCTTCATCTCTACTCCTCAGTCATGTTTGTGCTGTTAAATCTATGTTTCCTTGTTAGTCTAGTTAATTGTTTTCTCAAATTTTAGTTTTACTTTGAAAGAAGAACTGGGATTGAGCACCCAATATGGGGGTCAATGGACTTCAATGAGTTTCTGGGAATAGGTTTAGTTGGTTCCATATGTCACCCAACTATATGAAAACCCTTGTGTATCGTATTGTCCTTTAATTTTGTTGCCTTGTTATCAATAAAAATATTGATTGACCAAAAGAGTTTGAGGTGAAAAGCTTAAGGGATATATTGTAGATAGTCTAGTAACCTGACTACTAGGTTCCCAAATTCATTAAACATAGGTACAATCAATTGAAAAATATATGTTTACGTTGATATATTCATGTGGGAATATATATTTATCATTATCATGATTGGTTGGAATAGTTCTTTTCAAGAAAATGTAAGCAAGTTATAGAACTCGAGCTTTTGCAAAGGTTAGCTTTTATTTAGTATTAATACAGAGATATGAATCTTTATAATGTGGATCTGACTCAGTTGGAAGCAAGTCTTAGACTTATCAGCATATATGGTGTTGCTGCGTGAATATGTCCGATGCAAATTCTTTGAATAATTTAAGCTTGAAAAGTAGTCAAAATCTTGTGCAGTTTGGCTTGTAATGCACATCTAAATCAACTAGATAAAATATCCGGAACAGGAATCTGCAATGTTTTAGTTGGGCTTCTTCTACTCTGATGATTATTTAGGTGTGCGCTGTGTTATGCTCCGGCGCTGCAGTTTTCGTAACTGAGGTATGTCTTTCATCTATCTGTAACTTGCCGTAGTCCTGCCAGTTTGTTCTTTCACCTCTTGCATATCTCCTTTCTACTGAATTCTGATTAATAATTCTCCAAGGACCATTGCCGGACTCTCTCATCTGATTTTCCTGTGTATTTGCCATTCCTCTGTCAAGTCTTGTTAGAAGTCCTGTGGTAACCCATACCTGAGGTATATCTACATTATTTTTAAGTATCTGCATGTGCATGAAATACAATGATTGTCCATAAGTCATTTCTATTCATCATATCTACTTTTTATTTTCTTTATCAAAAATAATTTAGTCAATGGAAGTTTGGAATGCAAATAAGACTGGTAAAGTGGATGTCATCACTATTATGACCAAATCCAACAAAAGCTCATCTTTTTATGCTGAATATGAAGTGCTATTTTCTTTTATAATCCGTATTGTCATAGTCCATAATATAAGTACTAGGTTGTAGCAAACCTTTGTTCTTTAGTACTCTCTTTTTAATTATTATACCTCAAAACTGTTCAGATTTTGGAGCAGCTGGAGAAAGCAACAAGAAAAAGTTGATTAAGGACAGTGGCCCACTATGAAAAGAGCTATCGCTAGAACACGAAAACCGCTTTTACGAAAAGTCTATATTGTTGCAGTGGATGTCACAAAGTTAAACAGAAACACCCAGGATCAGGTTATGTTGGAATTTAGCCTTTGAATGCAAGGTTGACACACACAAAACGAGAAATGGTTCAATTTTATGTAAGCAAAGAAAAAAGAAAGACGTTGGAATATGGAAAAGTTGATTATGGCTTTCACTATTCAAAGTTTCATTTCTTCTCTTTTACATCTGATTTAACTCGACAAGAGACCTTACTACATCCCTCATTGCAGGCCTGGTGCTGGCCTCGAGTTCAGCACATTGAAGCGCTAGATACACCATTTTCAGGGCCTTCCATTGTTCTTCTATGTACCAAAAACTAATTTCTTCATCTAGAAAGTGAAGGAAATTGTTGTCGCTTCTGTGCAAGTTTGTCCTCATCCAGGATACAATGTCTAATCCTTCTTCAAAGCTGGGGTCTACTGGCATTTTTCTGCAGAAGAGCTCCAGTAGAAGAACTCCATAGCTATAGACATCACTTTTCTCTGTCAAGTGAACTGAGTACGCATTCTCTGAATTGATGGACAGACAAGGAAAGGGATGAGAGATCGGAGAGAAAGTAATAAAATTTATTAAATCATCAAAGTAATCTGCCAAATAAATTATTACTAAAGTGCATGGTACCGTGTGGCTAACCTGGAGCAATGTATCCTAGTGTCCCAACAATTTTGGAGTTTGTCGAGTTTTCATCGGAGTCTGATACTGTTTTAGCAATCCCGAAGTCTCCAATCCTTGGCTCCATCTCAGTATCCAGCATTACATTATCTGATTTGAGATCTCTGTGAATGATTTGAGGGACAGAATCATGATGAAGGTAAGACAAACCTTGAGCAACACCAAGAGCAATACGATGGCGGGCCTCCCAGTCCAAGACTACATGTGGTTTTCTCTGGTGAAGGACATCATGAAGAGTTCCTCCGGGGATAAATTCTGTTAGAATGAAACCATATCCATGTCTGATGCAGTATCCTCCCACTCTTACCAAATTGCGGTGTCTGACAGAATTTAGGGTTCTCATTTCATTGCTGAATGCTCTATGAGCTAAGTCAACCTTCTTGACAGCCCAAAGTTTTTTGGATTTTGCAGATCCCATCTTATAAACAGTTCCATGCTTGCCTCTTCCAATTACATATTTTTCGCTCCAGCCTTCTGTTGCATGTACAATGTCCTCAAAATTTATACGATCTGGCAGATCTTCAATTTCTGACTGATACTTGACGAGCGGATGCTTATTCAGTAGGGAAGCGTGCTGAATCCGAGTCACTAGCAAGTATATTGCCGTAGCTATGACAGCCATGGAAAGCACACATCCACTAATTACACCTGCCAAAGTATTCCAGTTTATTTGTGATTTTTTCACATGGTTGCAGTTGCTACTTTCAGTGTCTGATAAGCAGAGTCCTGGATTTCCCTGGGAAGTTCCTGGATGTGAACTTAATCGTTTTTCCCATGAAACGGGTACCTTCCCTGACAAGTTATTAAATGATATGTTGAGAAACGAAAGGGACCTCATCTTGTCCATTTCTGATGGTATGGCACCAGACAAGTTGTTGCTTGATATATCAAGGATTTCTAAATTGTCTAGGTTGCTCAGACACCTAGGAATTTGACCACTAAACTTATTCATGCTCAGATTCAGTGCAACATTAGGTTCCCTAAGTTTACTCAGACTGCATGGAATTGAGCCTTCAAGCAAGTTGTCCCCGAGCTGCAGCTTTACAAGCTTTTGTGAGGAGGAGAAAGTGTCTGGAAGAGCGCCAGAAAGTCTGTTGTCCTGGAGTAGAAGATTTGTCAGTACTGTAGATGATGCAATTTCTTTCGGAATTCTTCCTGAAAGATTGTTGTTGCTGAGATCCAACTCTGCCAGTTTTGGAGAGTAACTTAACTGAAGAGGAATTTTTCCTGTCAGTCTATTTGAAGAAATGTTCAGTCTTTCAAGATTTTGCAGCTTCCCAATTTCGGCAGGTATGGAACCAGAAAACATATTCTCTGAAAGATCAATTGTTGAAAGATTGGTCCAATAACCAAATGCTGCTGGAATCCTTCCTGCAAGCATATTTCCTCGAACATTCAAGTAAGAAATCTTCTCATTCTTTTCAATGTAGTCAGGAATACTCCCCTGCAGATTGTTGTTGGGGAGTTTCACCCTATAGAGGGATTCACATTTTGCTAGATATGTTGGGAAGCTGCCATCAAAACTGTTGTTTTCAAGAACCAGGACTCCAAGCCTTTTGCCATTACATAGTTCAGAAGGAATTGGTCCGCTGAAGTTATTATAACCTAAATCAACCTTAAATAAGCCAGGAAAATTGTTTTTTCCAAGATTAGGTGGTACCTCTCCTGTAAGCTTATTATTAGCCAAAGAGAGTAACACAAGTTTCGTCATGTTTGTGATTCCAGGTGGTATCTTGCCGATCAATAGGTTTTCTCTAAGATCTAGCTCCTCCAGTTCACTTATTCTGCCAATGCATTCTGGAATTTGGCCCTGAATTTGATTTCCGTACACTTGAAAATTTATTAGGGAGTGAAGATTGCAGAGCTCTAGAGGAATTTCCCCACCAATGAAGTTAGTGGCGAGACTTATCGCAACAAGAGAAGTGCAGTTCCCAATTTCTGCTGGTAATGAACCAGTAAGCATGTTATTATACAGAAAAAGCTTGTTCAGATTCTTCAGACGTCCGACTGATCTTGGAAGCTGACCAGTTAAATTGTTAACTGACAAATCAATGTAATTTATCTGATGAGAAGCACCAATCTTTTCGGATATACTACCATTAAATATATTCAAGGAAAGAGCTAACTCTTGTAACTTCCCATTCCATAAGGTCTCAGGAATTTCCCCTTCAAAGTTGTTATCATCTAAATAGAGAAATTCAAGATTTGAAAGGTCCCTAAAAACCTCTGGGGAAATAACTCCTCCAAGATGAGCAGATGATGCAGAGAATGAAGTAAGGTTGTGACAATTGCCTAGGGTAATTGGCAAAGAACCTGAGAGACGGTTCTCATAAATAAACAACTCTGAAAGGGAGCACGAGGATGGGAACTCGGGTAGAGGTCCTGTCAGCTCGTTGGTGTTGATGTGAAGATGTGTCAAGTTTTGCAAATGAAATAGCTCTTTTGGAATATTTCCACTAAGGAAATTGTTCCACAGCCCGAGATGTTGAAGGTTTGTAGAAAGGCTTACCTCAGAGGGAATAGTGCCATTGAGCTGATTTAAACTCAAATCAAGTTTTATAAGTTTGCTTGATTTGAAAATCTCTGGTGGGATGGATCCTGAAAATCTGTTGTCATTGAGTAGAATCGTGTCAAGTTGGCTGCAGTTGGCGAGCATATCAGGGATGCCACCAGTGAAATGGTTGCCACTGAGATCAAGAGAGACTAAGCGAGGAAGACGGCAGAGATTAGGAAAGGCCTTGTCCAAGGTTCCAGGTAGAAATAAGTCTGTTAGATTCAATGATTTGACATGACAAGTTATGTCTGAATCGCAGGAAACTCCTTTCCATTGGCAGTGTGAGACAGACTGATTCCACGGGAGCAATTGTTGAGAAAGCTCTGGAAGACTGCTCCGAAACCCAAGTAGATGAACAGAATCTTGAGGCGATGAGACCGAAAAGATGGCAAAGAAGACAAGGCAATTTACCATAAACAAGAACATTTCTGACCTCTTAGCTCAAAAACTATTATTTTTGGGCTGAGGCGCCTGAGAATGTTGTTTCATAGTGTGTCCTCAGCTAATGATATGCTTAATTAATGGGGTAGTAGGTAATGAACAACCAAAATTGGAGAATATTTAATGCTTTGTTTTGGCTGGTTGTTCAATAATTCTAAATGAGGGAGCCAGTCTCTCTCTCAGTTCTTTTTAAATATATATAATACGGAAACGTTTTTAGATCCATACATGTGATTATTTTATTGTCTGTCGGTCATGTGCATTTCAGGTCTTCAACCCACTCAGTTTAATAGTTAATAATGTTTATTTTGTTCCTACTGTTTTATTTATTTTTGATTCTCATAACTCCGTCAATCAATTGGTGCAGTATTGTAAAAGGTCTTATCCAAATTTCTAGATATTAGAAAGTTTCTGAAATTCAATGATTCGACAGAGTGAAACAGACTGATTCCAAAATCAATTAGATGAATAGAATTTTGAGGCAATGACACCGAAAAAAATGCAAAGATATTGGCAAAGAAGAGAATACAATTAAGCAGAAACAAAAACATTTTTGACATGTTAAACACTTCAATTTCTTTGAGAAGAGTAGGAACTAAATTTTGCTCAGGTTATTAATGATGCTTAATTAGTGGGTAGGTTGATGCCATGAAAACACTTACAGTTAATTTTGCTTTGAGATCTAGAATATCATCCATGTATTGCTAATAGAAGTATATTAAAGTTCAGCTTATGAAATCAAATAAAGTCCTCTTGATTTGTAACACAAATGGGGTTTCATATACCACACTCACATTACTTGTATATGCAAAGATGTTAATCTGATTTGTTTGTTATTCGAATTACCCTACATAGAATAATTTCATTTACAATTTTATGTTAATGAACATTTTTCAATTGGATTCGGAGTTCAATTTACTTGATTGCAGCGAAGGTTGTAGTTGATGAATGAAGCTGTAGTGCAATCGATTAATTGCATTTTGGCTTGAGTTGGGAACTAAATGTTGACAATGATACAAATTCGTTGGAAACCTCTCTCGTGATGAAGTAAGATCCTTTTTATCTTTTAACTCGGTAATGTTCATCTAAATTTTTAATACTAATACAATTCATTACTTTAAAAAGTATATCTAAAGTTCTTGTGCGCATATATACTCCATGCTAAAAGGTGACTACACAATGCATGTAATAATCTTTAATTCTTTTTGCTCCGCTTTCGCCATCAAGAATTGTGTCTGATTTTAAATATATTATGTATCTAATTTGTTTTTTTCATGTATGTGATGTAATTTTTTAATTTTTTTTTTATGTTTTTGATCTTTTATAATAATGTATCTAAGCTTTCAATGAATATGTCAGTTGTGAATATAGCTTTACCATCACAATTTTGAAATGAAATAAAAATGAATATTGTGAAAAAACTGAGATTAAAATTCGAAAAAATAAAATTGAATTAATGAAAAAAAGAAGATTCGTAAAATTGATTAATATTTTATTTCGAGATAATGCACAAGTACCCTTCAACCTATGCCCGAAATTTCAGAGACACGCTTATACTATACTAAGGTCCTATTACCCCTGAACTTATTTTATTAATAATTTTTTACCCCTATTCGGCTTACGTGACACTATCTTATGGGTCCAACGTTGATTGATTCTTTTTTTCAAACTAGTGTCACGTAGGCCGAAAAGGGATAGAAAATTACTTATAAAATAAGTTCGGGGTAATAGGACCTTAATATAGTATAAGTGTGCCTCTAAAATTTCAGATATAGGTTGAGGAGTACTTGTGCATTTTCCTTTTTTTACTATGTTAACTTTACTTTGGACATTCTTCTTGGATTTTCTGCCTACACCACGAGAGATGAGATGAATGGGCAAGACAAGAATAAACATAGTCTAATATATATATTTTCTGCCTATATATATATTATTTTCATAAATTCTAAAAAATAGTCTAATTGATTATACTTTAATTGTTATCTTTCTTTTTCAATTGATTGTAATACTAGGTAAGACAAGAATAAACGTATATAAACTACTGTATGCTACATAACAAAACAAATGTTTAAATCTTAGTTATTGATTATATTTTTGATAACTTTTTCAATGTTATCAATTGTTATCTAAACTATCAAAATTGTTCAAAATGTTTTAAAACATAAATTTGTAGACACATAAATTTTTATCAAATCTGATATTTTTCATTATTTCAGTATTTAAATATTCATTTTATATCTAAATTAGATATTCTTGATTTCATCTTATTTTAGTACATTTATTTAAAATATTTGAAAACTACAAAAAATTATAAATCATATTTTAGACTGACTATTTAATTTTTCTTTTATTTTGTTAGTAAGAATATCACATCACCTGATATTTTTCATACATGTTAACAATGAAATTCGAACCCTGGTTCAACAACACTAAAAGAAATTTAAGCAACCAATCTAAGAGCCATTAGGCCAATTAGATCAATTATTCATCGGAAGCTCTATCTTAATTTTATACAACTGCCTCTTAATTTCTACATAGATATATATATTTCGTAATAAAGTTAATGGGTGCTCGAGCATTCGGCAGACTCCATGTGAGTCCGCCCCTGATGCAAACAATTGTTTCTATAATATGTTTGTCGGCTATGTTCATTTTGATCCATTACAGACCAGGACAAGTATCACAGAGTACTCACTATATAAGTATCACGTTAAGTGAAAAAGCTCAATGATAGTATACTATCAAATAAACAAAAAAAAAACTCATTCGTATGAAGAATTGTCCAGTTTAAATTTTGTGTAATGAGTATGCATAAAGTTTTTACATGAGAAAGTTACAATTTTGTATAATAAAATGTAATTCTCATATAATTACATAAAAAAAAATAAAGTAATTAATAATTTACCATAGTCAAAAAAATTAAAATAATAGTATACTTCCTCCATCTCATATTATATGAATTTGTCCTAGATACAAGTATTATTTATGATCTAAATAAGTTGATAGATATTTTAAATAAAGTAAGTCTCTTCATTTCTACTACTTTAGTTCAAACTAAATTCTGAAAGGGTATTTTGGTGTTATAAGTTATAGGGCATCTAAAATTTTAATACTATTTAATAATTCTAATCAAAACACCATTAGATACTCCTAAAATAATTTCCAACTGCTGGCCAAGTCTTAATGGTGTCCATTTCCACCTACACTTTACAAAGTCCAAAGATGGATCTTGAATTTATTGTGTTGTAGACTTTGTAGTCTACCTCAAATACCACAAAGTCCATTCGCATTTTCACTTCTTACAGTTGCAGCTGATCTTTCTTCTTCCTCTTCTCAGTTCTCATCAATTCCAAAAACATGGCTTCTCTATACAATTCTTCCTTTTTCTCTTTAGTCTTTCTTCTCTTAATTGCCACAGCCATCGCAGAGATCCGATCCATCCAGATCCGATCCGATTCTCGTTCTACCATCCCTTTTGACGAATTTGGGTACACCCATTTCGGCCGTCTCAATCTCACTGTCACCGATATCTCATTCTCCAACCCCAAATCCGGACCCGAACCCGTTTTATCCGAATTGGGTTTCTTCCTCGTTACCCGTGAAGCTTGGCAGCATGTTCTTGAGCAACTTCAAGATGGTGATATCCGGTGTACTCTCCATTCAGATCTCGTCAAAAGGGTTTTCACTTTTGATCAATTGCAACCCTCTGCGCGCCAGTTCACAACTTCGTTTAGTGTATCTGATGCGAATCAATTCACTCTTGTTTTTGCCAATTGCATGCCTAATTTGGTGGTTTCGATGAATGTTCACTCGGTTATGTACAATTTCAACCCGAAAAGTGGGCAGCTTGATTTTCTGTCGGCAGGCAAGACTGCTCTTCCAGCGATTTACTATTTATGTTTCGTAGTTTATGTGTTGATGGGGGCTTTTTGGGTTTTTGCTCTTTACAAGAAAAGATTATCTGTTTATGGAATTCATTTCTTTATGCTTGCTGTTGTGATCTTGAAAGCATTGAATTTGCTGTGTGAGGCTGAGGATAAATCGTATATTAAGAAAACTGGTACTGCTCATGGGTGGGATGTTTTGTTCTATATATTTAGCTTCTTGAAGGGTATTACTCTGTTCACTCTGATTGTTTTGATTGGAACTGGTTGGTCATTTTTGAAGCCCTACTTGCAAGATAAAGAGAAGAAGGTTTTGATGATTGTTATTCCTTTGCAAGTTGTGGCCAATCTTGCACAGGTTGTGATTGATGAAACTGGACCTTTTGGTGAAAATTCATACACATGGAAGCAGGTTTTCTTGCTTGTTGATATTGTGTGTTGTTGTGCTGTATTGTTTCCGATTGTGTGGTCGATTAAGAACTTGCGAGAGGCAGCTAAGACTGATGGCAAAGCTGCAGTGAATTTGATGAAGTTGACATTATTCAGGCAGTACTACGTTATCGTGATATGTTACATTTACTTCACAAGAGTTGTGGTTTATGCTCTGGA
Source organism: Solanum peruvianum (assembly GCA_027705065.1). Lineage (NCBI taxonomy): Eukaryota > Viridiplantae > Streptophyta > Magnoliopsida > Solanales > Solanaceae > Solanum > Solanum peruvianum. The sequence goes on from JAKWJD010001757.1 coordinate 51,974,894, forward strand.
GACCATCACCTCTTATCGGTATCAGTGGACTAGTGTGGTGGCTGCTGAAGCTGCAACACTTGCCTTCTATGCCTTCACGGGGTATAACTTCAGGCCTAAGGCACACAATCCATATTTTGCGATTGATGACGAGGAGGAAGAAGCTGCTTCTGAGGCACTCAAGCTTGAAGATGAATTTGAATTATAGATATCATTTTTCACTCTATGCAGATACGTTTGAAGAGGCGCAATTGAAAATACTCAATCTCGGAGAAGGCTCTACAGTAACATTTTTTAAATCACTGCCTAGTTGTTTGTTCATTAGTGTGTATATTCAATCTAATAGATATCTGGTATGCTTTTATTACAATGTTTACTATTCTGTTATGAATTGAACTCTGGTTTTCAAATATCAAGTCATAAAAATGTTATTAGCTTTGTTGTTAATCTTGACACCAGCTTCATATGGTGGCATCACTTGGGATTACTCTTTTGTTTTGTATCATTTTGAACGACTGCTCTGCAGTATATAGTTACACATGTTTAGCTAAGTAAAGAGTATGCAATAAATGGTGTTCTCCTAGATGGTGCGTCTATTGCATTTGGATTTACTCGAGGACCAATAGATCGATTGTTAGAATGATAAAGATTTTGATAATTGACAAATACAGAAACAGATGAAAGAAACAGGTTGTACAAGACGTGTTCCTTACAGAACGAATCCGACTTGGATAAGGAGAACTTCAACCACGTGAATTAGAAGTTATAAAGCTGTGGAATTATTATTATTTTTTCGACAAGCAACAAGTACAAAAAGTTTCCTTTTATAAAGGAGTTCAAAGCCAAGTGAAAGAAGGAAAACTAATTCCTATTTAAGGAAATCTATTTAAGGAAATTGTGTTTTCTTATTTATTTAAGGAAATTCTGTAGAAAAGGAGTCCAAGTAGAAGTCAACAAGGATTTGTAGAAGGCAAATACAAGTTGAATTATACAAGGATTTGTTGAAGTTTTGATCTATAAATAGGGAGCTATTTGCATAAAAAAAAAATTGTGCACTTACATAGAGAGAAGATCAAAACACGATCAAGAAGTTTGAAAGAGTTTTGAGATTTATTGGGAGTGTAGCAATTTGTGAGGAAAAATTGTAAGATTGTATTCAAGAGTCTTCTTTACAATCTGAGTGTTGTGAGTAGGAGTTGTTCGACAAGTTGTAGAACTTGAACAACATCGGAAGATATAAAACCGGGGGGTTTTGTGTCTTTGGGTAGCTAGAAATTAGAGTTTATAATTTCTTAGCTAGGAATTAGAGTTTATAATTCCTTAGGTTACATCGCTTTGTAATCTTTTGTTGAGACTTGAAAGTTAATAAAGTGGAGGTAAATCCTACAGAGGTGTAGGTCGTGGTTTTTACCCTTGTGAATTGGGGTTTTCCGCGATAAAATATTGTGTCATTATTTTATTTACTTCACAAAACGTAACTGCTGTAATTTCTCAAAGGAACATATAGAATAAACCTGTTCCTAAGGCGAATTTGGGGGTCAGAATTCCAACAATTGGTATCAGAGCAGGTTATCTTTGAAGAGTCTAACAACTCAAGATAAGATCATAATGAATTCTGCACCTCCTCTTGGGCATGGTCAAGGGCAACACATCAATAGACCACCATTATTTAATGGTGAATACTACTCTTGGTGGAAGACAAGAATGGAAGATTTCATTCAAGCTGTAGATTACGAACTATGGGTTAGAATTACTAATGGACCATTAATTCCTACTATTACTGATAGTGAAGGGAATAAGGTACCTAAACCAATAGAAAAGTATGGAGAAGTCGATTACAAGATGTTAGGAAAGAATGCAAAAGCTAAGTGCATTCTGGTATGTGGATTAGGACCTGATGAGTTTAACCGCATCTCTAGTTGTACCTCTGCAAAACAAATATGGGACACTTTAAAAAACGCTCACGAAGGTACAACTCAAGTTCGTAAATTCAGAATTGCAAGACTTTGTTCTGAATATGAAGCCTTCAAGATGAAACCCGGAGAATCACTTCAAGATATGATCACCAGATTTACCACTGTTGTAAATGAGTTAATATCCTTGGGCAAAGTATACACCACTGAGGAACAGGTAGACAAAGTACTAAGGACTCTGCCTAGATCATGGGAAATAAAAGTTACTGCCATCAGAGAAGCCAAAGATCTAACCAATATGACTTTGGATGAATTAGTAGGAAATCTCAAAACTTATGAGATGAATGTTGACAAAAGAGGTGAAGGAAAAAAAGAGAAAAATCTTGGATTTAAAGCAACTGAAAGTGATGAATCTGACATAGATGATGATGATCTTACTCTGATAAGTAAGAACTTCAAGAAACTCTTAAAAAGGGGATTAAACGATAGCAAGAAATCACCACCCCAAAAGGAAAGAAATCTTGAGAGACTACAGAGCGGAGGCTGCTTCAAGTGTGGTGAGACAGATCATCAGATCAAGGATTTCCCAATGTGGGAATTAGAATGGAAAAAGGAAAAAACTGAAAAAGAAAGGAAGGAACTCTTTAATAAAAAGAAAAACAAAGAAAAAGAACAAGCAATGTATGCAGCTTGGGGAACAGGTTCTTCAGACATGTATGAAGAAGATGATGAGGACATTGCTTTGATGGCGATAGAAGAATCAGATGCTCAACCTGAATCAGACTCTGAAGAAACTGAGGTAAATCTTCTTAACCTAAAAGATAAACTCGTAAAGTTCTCTAAGAAAAAACTTTCATTCTTATTACTTGCTTCCATAGACACAATTCAAGAACTTGTTAACACCAAGAGCCAACTACTTGCTTCCTTATCTAGCTTAAAGTTTGAGCACATTGATCTTAATAAGAACAAACATGACCTTCTAGGGAAAATCAAGCAACTTGAATCTCACAATCTGGAACTAAGAACTGAGAATCTAAAATTAAAAGTTCGTGGTAAAGAAAAAAGGAGTGAACTGCCTGACCAAACACTTGAGGTCGACAAACTCAAAAATATTTTAAAACTAGAAAAGGAAAACTCTAGAAGAATAAATCTTGAATTAACTAGGATGAGAAGTGATCTGGAAAGAGCAAATAAGTGGACAAAATCCTCCATGATAGTAACTCATCTAGGTAACAATAATAGGATCATTAAAACTGGAATAGGGTATGAACAATCCATAAATGGGAATCCTATGTTTTGTATTATTTGTGGTATCTCAGGTCACTCTAAACAATATTGTCCTAAATACAAAGCTAGTGCAGAAAATAATGCAAGAGGAACTTATAAAACTGTTCAAAGGAACAGGTATACTCAAAGGAAAAATAATCTGCCCAAGTGGGCTTATAGAGATCTTATTCATCCTTTTTGTCAATACAAAGGACCCAAGCTAGTCTGGGTTCCTAAATCTAACATTTGAATTTGCAGGAAAAGTGAGAGGAAGCAGACAACATTCACCAATTGAACATGTTGTTTCTGATGCATGATTGTAACTTAAAAAAAAAAAAAAAGGAAGAAGAATGGATGAATAACATTAACTGAAAAAAAAAAATGATTGAAAAAAATGGAGAAAGACTGAAGAAGCATGTTGAAGGAAACAGGTTCAACCTATGCAGTATCTAACAATTATGCACACTAAGATGATCAATCAATGAAAAATATGATCAGCCAAGGAAAACACTTTCAAGAGGAACAATTTGAAACTTGGGGATGATTAAGGTTACATAAGTATCCAAAAATGGCTAATGAACATTGCGCATATTGCCTTCTAATATTGAATTCTATGCTCAGTTTTGTACATTAAGTTGTATGTCTCTATACCACTTTTAAAGTCATGCTACTCATGCACTATAACATTGTATTTGCATCTAGCACAGAAGAGAAACTTGGTAAAATTGAAGCAAAATTCAGCATTATCCAGAGATCTAAGGTATGTGCACTACAATTATTCATGATTAAAGATAAAGTCAATGCACTTGAACCTATTTCTTCCACTTGTCCCAAAAGATATTCATGCCCTAAATACTACCAAAACAAATATCTTCTTAAAAAGCCTTATCCCAATGTGATGGTCTGTGGTTGAGATGAATTTGATGGAGGACACCTCTACTTGGGGCCTTATAAATACAGATTAAGAAAGTAGAGTGTGCTGGTTCTTAGGGGGAATATTTTGTATTGAGTAAAGTCTTGGAGGATTTACATTGTGAGGGGGAATATTTTGGAGATCCTATACTTAAACAAAGTTCACTTGTTAGGATCAACTTGGGTGCATCTAGTAAAAGGGAATAGATGAAAGATACATCTATCGTACCTAGTTCTTCTGTTGGGAACCATATAAACTGGGATTTCGAATTGAAATAAAATTTATAGTTGGTGCTGCAGTTGATAAACGTCCAGGGAACAGATTGAGAGAACATGTTCCTTTACAAGTGATATTCAAGAAAATTTGTTCCTCTTACTGACTCTATTGAAATTAAAGATGAGTGAACTATTGTTTCTGCAAAAAGAACATGATTGATTGAACAAGTTCCTTAAAAGTGATTAAAAAAAAGGGATTGAGCGTGCAAAGACCAAGGTTAACTTTGAAATTGAGAAGGCTGCTAATTTTGCTAATCCAAAAGATATTTTTGCTGCTGAAAAATGACTTTTATTTATCCTCTCATCTTTTGATATTACCTAACCACTCTAGCCTTTGACTTCCAATTTTTTCTCATCACAAGTGCTTGATTCTATGTTTAATTTTGATTACATTTGTGGTGTATATGCTTTTTGATTAATGCTAATGTTGGGTTTGAGTTTCAGGTTAATGTCTATCTCCTATGTTCATGCTAATGCTTTGTTTTAGCTCATTGGGTTCTTGATTTTTAAGTGTTTGTGTAAGTGATAGCCCAGTGACCATGATTATCGAATTTGCCTAATGTCAAAAGGGGGAAGCAGCTGCATATGAGTTATGTGTACCAATTCAATGCAAGCAGATAAAATTTGCCAAAGTCAAAAAGGGGGAATTTGTTAAAATATTGTTGTTTTGAAGTATGGCAAAGTTAAGGAGTTGTAGTAGTAACATGGCAAAAGAAGGAAGATGTGTGTCTTATTTGCTGAGTTCGAAATGTATAATTGTCATCATCAAAAAGGGGGAATTTGTTAGAATGATAAAGATTTTGATAATTGACAAATACAGAAACAGATGAAAGAAACAGGTTGTACAAGACGTGTTCCTTACAGAACGAATCCGACTTGGATAAGGAGAACTTCAACCACGTGAATTAGAAGTTATAAAGCTGTGGAATTATTATTTTTTCGACAAGCAACAAGTACAAAAAGTTTCCTTTTATAAAGGAGTTCAAAGCCAAGTGAAAGAAGGAAAAAGGAAATCTATTTAAGGAAATTGTGTTTTCTTATTTATTTAAGGAAATTCTGTAGAAAAGGAGTCCAAGTAGAAGTCAACAAGGATTTGTAGAAGGCAAATACAAGTTGAATTATACAAGGATTTGTTGAAGTTTTGATCTATAAATAGGGAGCTATTTGCATAAAAAAAAATTGTGCACTTACATAGAGAGAAGATCAAAACACGATCAAGAAGTTTGAAAGAGTTTTGAGATTTATTGGGAGTGTAGCAATTTGTGAGGAAAAATTGTAAGATTGTATTCAAGAGTCTTCTTTACAATCTGAGTGTTGTGAGTAGGAGTTGTTCGACAAGTTGTAGAACTTGAACAACATCGGAAGATATAAAACCGGGGGGTTTTGTGTCTTTGGGTAGCTAGAAATTAGAGTTTATAATTTCTTAGCTAGGAATTAGAGTTTATAATTCCTTAGGTTACATCGCTTTGTAATCTTTGTTGAGACTTGAAAGTTAATAAAGTGGAGGTAAATCCTACAGAGGTGTAGGTCGTGGTTTTTACCCTTGTGAATTGGGGTTTTCCGCGATAAAATATTGTGTCATTATTTTATTTACTTCACAAAACGTAACTGCTGTAATTTCTCAAAGGAACATATAGAATAAACCTGTTCCTAAGGCGAATTTGGGGGTCAGAATTCCAACATCGATGATAGCTAACTAAAAGCCGGTTATGCTGTGTGTGGAAATGGCCAATGAGTTGGCTATGGATATTCTATTGGTTGATACCAGCAGACTGTATGAGTTCTTCATAACGTCTTTAACATTTCTAAACGGTCTCATTTGTCTATGGAAGGTACTATTATAATTTACATCATAAGTCCATTGCAAGTTGGAGTGGGGGTTAGGCATACCAAACCTGTGTGAGGTAGTGTCGGTGGATATGAGTGGCACTATTATAGTGATGGCTCATGGTTCTTAGTTTATGGAAATTGTACATTGTTATCGCCACATCAATAGTACTGATGGGATTATTGGAGTTCATGATTATTGCTCCTCTCCATTTTTCCCAAAGACGAGAGGCATGAGGCATAGATTAAGGGTGTGTTTGTTATGAAAGAAAAGAAATCATTTTCATTGAAAATATTTTTTTAAAAAAAGTAAATTTTTTACTTATTTTTTCATGTTTGGTTTGTGAGTAGAAAATATTATTTTAGTGGTTGATTTATAAATGAAAAAAAAAAGTTTGAACAAAAGGAAGCCTAGTGTATTTCCGATTAGGCTAAGTAGGTCGTATACGGAGGAAGATGACTGACTAGTTGAAACGTAAAGATTGTCTTTACCTATACGATTTAATTGGATAAGTAGCTGTCAAAATTAAAACTTTTCACTAGCAAGTGTCAATTAAGCTTTTTCTGAATAATGTATGGACTGGAGTTGTCCCTTGAGCAACCAAATGAATCAGTCCAAGCCCATTGAAACTTTATAAGGCCCATTTGGTTAATGTACCATATAGTTCAGAATATCTAATACTTTATTTGGTTACTAAATTACGTTCCACCATCATAATACATGTATAAGTTATGCAGGGATCTATATATTATTCAAATGTGAAATATATTGTGTACAAGTCAAAAGTGTGCATGTCCATTGCAACGACGAAAACGTAAAGTTGCGAGTAGATCAATGTGCAAGCTTGAGTAATTAAGAAGAGCAACTTTCCTAGTGCCAACTAAATGTTGCAAAATTGTGCTAATCTTGAACATGATCCAATGGTGTTGTCGGGCAGTTTAGTCTGTTATCTTCCATTAACCAATAATTGTATGGGTAACTTACAAAAATTTTCTATTTAGTTTAGGAGCTAATTACTTAGATATATACAAGTTTACCAGATTTTTATGAGTTTAGCTTCGTTTAGAAACATGTATCTCGATATGCATGGGTCACAATTATGTGCAATTTGTTATAGATACTCTGCATTTAAGTCAATTCAAATTTATCTATGATACATTAACAAATCCGCTCGCGCTTTCCTCCCATCTCGCTCATGTATCTGGTATCCTAGATACATGTATCTAGTATGATTCACATGTATCTGAAAACATACACAAATCGCAATCGTCTACCTCATGATCTCATTCGGCTCTCTCCCTATTTCGATCTATCTAGTAGCAAATGTGTATCTACGTGTATCTAACTTGAAATTTGATGTGAAATTATCAATTAGTTAGATTAAATGTTGTTATTATTTTTAACTAAAACTAGAATTAGTAAATATGATAGATATATTTGTCTAATTAGATGGTTTCTCCTAATTTCGTACTATCTAACTTTAGCGACTCACTATCATCGCCATGTCAATTCAAGGGGTGAAGCTAGTTCGGCCGAAATTAAAAAAATTTCATAGAAATTTTAAATCCAATAACTTAAAAGGACTAATTAGAACTCTGAATTCATAAATTTTAAATTCTGACTCCGTCTTGAATCAATCTTCATAACTTCTCAAGGTTCTCTTTCTTCTTTCCTTGAAAATAATTTTGAAATTGGGAATCTCATGTCAATTTAGAGTGTTCCCTTGAGGGAGGTAGCTTTATGGGAATGGGAATAGTAAATCAAATTAGAGTACCCCCCATGTTAAACTATTGACTATTGATATACATTGTCTCCCTCTTCCCATCCACACACAAGTTATCATGTTAATATTACAACCAAAAGATCCCTAGCTCCCCATCCCCCAACAACATCAAGAGTAATAATACATGTTGAATTATTGTCACCTTTTTTTTAGGTACATTATTGTTATATATACCCTAGTTAGGTGCAAAAGAGATCCGAACAATCTTCAAATTGTACTCTTGTTCAATCATTAGTCATATCGGTATGCTTTATTTGATCACTATATAAACATTGCCAAAAAATAATAATCTAACTATTATTATATGTTAAGCCGTTAGTTTTCGTTTTATCATTAGGGTATGGTTGGTCAAAATTTTGAAAAAACAAATTCCTTATCTTAAAATTGAGAAAAAAGAAAACAGTAAAATAAGTTGCACAAGTGACATTTTACATTAATTAATGTTGAAACTGATGTTACAACTAAGTACTCATGTATATTTGTTTAAAAATTATTGTTGAAACTAATTGTATTATTAAGAAACTGATGAGTTCTAATTAAAATTAGGGTTGAGCAACAACTTTATTATTTATATTTATAAAATAGAAATTATAAGATACAAAATATCTCAGGAGAATAAGAACAAAGAAAGTTGAGAGTTTTGTCTGGGTAGAGTATTTTGAGAATTATTAATAAATTAATAAAATGTTTCGAAAAACTTTTACAAAATTATTACTATTACTCTCTCCGTTTCAAAAAAAAAAGATCTAGTTTGACTTGAAATGAAGTTTAAGATTAAAAAGAATACTTTTAATCTATCAAAATGCTCTTTAATTTTATGGTCTTAAACATGTTACGTGAAAAGTTAAAATTAGAGTATTGTCAAAAATAAAAGGAATCATTCTTTTCTAAACAAACTAAAAACAAAATAGAAATACTTTTTTTTTAAGGAGAGAGTATTTTATATCATCATCTAATGTGTTATATTGAAGAATCAGGTTTTTCAGTCCGCTAAAATAAAAAATAAAGTGTCTTTTTGTAATTAACACACAAAAAATTACCGTAAAAAACTCTTTATTTTAGTCTAGTGACTACAAACCATGATCTACTTGACTACTTCATAGGATTCTCCTCATATCTTTTATTAAAAGTTAAATAATTTTAAATTACAATTTTTTTATAATTGGTTTTCATATTTATTTCAACTTCCACACATGACTTCTCCTAATTTTACAGCCGTTTTTTTTTTCATGCAATTATGCTAATGTTTCAATGTTAATTGAGTTCTTATTTCTTAATCCCCACGTGTTTATGTCAGAGTTAAATTAATCTTTTAAAGAAATTCTTTTCGCATTTTGGAATCTAATTTCTTAATCCAGTGTATTACGTAGGACTTGATTCCTTCATATTTAACATTGGCTTATATAATTTATATTGAGTAGTTAAATTTTACTCCTCTTGCCCCAATTTACAAGTTTCAAAATAAGGAATACATAAAATTATTTTTAATTTATATGATAAATTAAAATTTATATAATTATAAACTACATAAAAATATTATAAGTTTCAAAATGTATCACTTGCCCTATTTGTCTTATTAGGGGAAATAGGGACAGCTCATCCTACTCAACAACTGTCCCCGCCCATTAATTGTACCTCTCCATTTTCATCTTTTCTTTTTTGTTTTTTCATATTCAAGCTTTGATATTTGTTTCATTGTTTGCATGAGCTTTATTAGACCTTCTATTATTTATTTATTTATTTGTACTTGCAAATTCGGAAATTGTAAATTATTAAATTTTATAGTTATAGTTTATTTTTATTTGTAATTTTTTATAAACATCTTTTTTTATATTTGATTTGGTATAAAATGTATTAAATATATTTGTGTTTCATATAAATGAGAGAAAAATGTATTTACAAATATAAATACATATATTTTAATCTTATACACTTATAATTATATAAATATAGATTTATTATTAATTACAATATATAAATGTTAAATGGACATGCACAAAAAAAAAATTGAATAATTTGTATAAAATTATATATAACTAATAAATTATACAAATTAAAAACTTCATATCAAATATAAAATTTATTACTAAATATAATTATATAAACTATAGTCACAAAGTACAAACAAAATTTTTATATTGGCTATATCTGAAGTTTGCTCAATAAATTACAATTCAAATTTAACACTTCTTATTTTAAAAGAAAAGGCAACGTTATTCGTTGCATTACATATTTGACGGTGCACCATTTTCCTCCTTTATTTATTGGTAGGTCTATTTTATTTTAATATTTATTTTATTTTAATTTATGTGATATTTTTTAATTTTTGAGAAGTAAATAATTTAAATTTTTTAAAAATTTATATAAAAGTTTTAAATTTTTATAAACGAAATTTATATATTTATAAATTATGTAAAAAATGTTATAAGTGTTTTATCATAAATCTATTTGGTTTATTGAAAAAGAGTGTTATATATATATATATATATTCTACATTTTAATATTCCAATGTGACAATATTAAGTTATAAGAAGATTAAAAAATTTCACATATTTTAAATTTTAAATTTTAAATTTAAATATTTTATTTATTTTTAGAATGTTGTGTTAATTCAAACTATAAAACATTTAAATTGAGAATAGAAAAGGTATATCTCAATTCTAAAGCTAAGGTCAAAAGTAGCTTTCTAATGGAAAATTAGGATCCATTTGGACATATGCTAAGAAATCATTATTTAAAATCATACTAATTTGAAGTTAAAGTTAATAAACAAAATGTTATATTATAGGACTTAGGGGATAATGCACAAGTATCTCTCGATCTATGCTCGAAATCTTATAGATACACTTATATTATACAAAGGTCCTATTATTTACATGAACTTATACTATACTGAAAAAGTCAATCAGCGTTGCGCCTACAAGATAGTGCCACGTATATCAAAAAAGGGTAGAAAATTACTTATAAAATAAATTCAAAAAGGTAATAGAACCTTAATATAGTATAAATACGCCTATGAAATTTCAGAAATAAATTGAGGAATACTTGTATATTTTTCCGAAATTAAAAATAAAAAGATGGATAGTACATGATCATCATTACTTTATACTAATTGATAAGGAAAAGAATGTATAAATTTAACTGACTGCACCAACCATTACCAGTGAGCAGCATAAATCCGATAACTATTCAGCCATAATTTGAAAATAATAGAAACATAAAAGTGACATGAAAAAAAATAATCAAATATTTTAATCAAATCGTGAACATCCGCTTATAAGTAATTTAAGGGTCGGTACACAAGACAAGATAAATACAAATATATCATTGATTCAAAAAATCTTACAAGATTATTTTATTATTTTTATATGAGATAATAATTTTATTGTATTAATACAAATAATATAATAAAATAATTTGAAATTGACTAATATTTAAAAATCAAACATAAAATAATATTAATTTTAAATTCTATCCTAAAATTAATACTTTTGTCCCATGCATTAAAGAATCCATAATTAAAACGGAGTAGTTATGTAGAGGTGGGGAGTATTATTTATAATTTTATTCTTGCGTTATCCACCATAACAATTCTCAAGGACAAGGCCATTGTCACATCTCTTTTAATTCTACTCCAATACAAACCACACTCTCTCCTTAAGCGAATCGAGATTTTTTATTAGGAAAAATTATATATAATGATAAATTAATAAATTAAATTAATTATTATAATTATATTTTGATTTAATTATGTCTCGTAATAAATTTTTTGTCAGACACCTTTCTCTCTTAAACTTTCGCTCGCCACTCTCCTCTCTCGCTTCATCTCTCGCTCGTTTCCTCTCACTTTTATACAAGCACAAGTGAATAAAATATGTTCAATTTGTATAAAACAGAGAAATTGTATAAATACATATATTTTTGTTCCTCTCTCCCTAATCTCGCTCGCCACCCTCGTCTCCCTCACTTATACAAACAAAAGCGAAATGTATAAATTTTGTTTCTGTTTATATAAAGCGAGAGAAAAAATTGTATATACACATGCAAATACATATATTTTTGTCCTATACACTTATAATTATACAATAAAAATACTCCCCCGCCCAGTTTCTTGTGTCTTTCTCTCTTTCTCGTTTATACAAATTTAAATTGTATATAATTTATCCCTGCCTAATTCTCTTTTGCTTTTTCTCTTTCCCATTTTATAAATATTCAAATTGTATATAATCATTCTATACACTTATAATTATACAATCGTGTTATAAACTTCGTTTTTACACAATTTTCTGCCCAAGTCTCTTTCTTTTTCTCGTTTTATATAATTCGCTTCTATTGTATATATATAGCGAAGTATATATTTATATGTTTGTTATGGAGTGCAATTACACAAATATGAATTTTATGTTTGCTATATGTGAAAATTGCCCTTTATATTATCAGCTAGTACTTAAACATACAAGTTTAGGAAATTTTCATAATATTTTAATCATTCGATTAATTTTTTAATTTGTTTCGAGAGGTAAAGAATATATTCGACGTATCCTACATCAGGTGGGTCCGCCAGTACACTCTCTTTTTCAGCACTTGAGTTACATTGCATCGGCTCAAAGTCGATTTTTTCATATTAATATTCGTATTAAAATTTGATTATTAATTTTTAAAATAAATTTATTTTTAAAAAATATTTTAATCTTGAGACTTATAAGAAAAGATAAAAAGATCCGAATAAAAAAAAGAATAGCAAGGGAAGTAAATCAAATAATATTGCATGATCAATAGTTTTTGTAAAGGGGAGCAAATCAATGTTATTGCGACATATTTTATCTGGTTGATGTTAAAACACGACAACGACTTTGTGCATGAAAGTGAGAGTTTTTATTTGTCGATGTTATAATTATGATATATTTTAATTGAATATTTTATACATATTTTAAAGAATTGTTATTAGGTATTTTTAGTTGTTTATCTACTTTAATTATATAAATTATTAAAAAACAATGTAGCCTTTTTAACTTATTGAGACTAATATATATTATTAACAAAATAACATAATTTAATGTAATAATCGTATAAAATAACAAATTAATAATATAAAATAATTATAGTAGCTATTATATGATTTATCTGTGTTCCATAGTAAATTGTTTGGCAGTCTCTCTCTACCTCATATTCTCGCTCGCTTATTCCTGTTGCTTGCCTCTCTCGCTTTATGCAATAGAATTATATAAATTGTGTTTTTAATTGAATAAGTGAGAGAAAATTGTATAAACGCATGTAAATACGTATATCTTCGTCCTATACACTTATAATTATATAATACAAATATTCCACTGCCCAAGTTGTTTTTTGTCTTTCTCTTTTTATACAAATTCAAATTGTATATATAATTTATCTCTTTTTTGTTTTATGCAATTCTATTCAATTGTATATTTCCTACACAAGTGTCTTTTTGCCGTTCTCTCTTTCTCGTTTTATGCAAATTCAAGTTGTGTATAATTTCTCTTTTTCTCGTTTTATGCAATTCAATTTTGCCTTTCTCGCTTTCTCGTTTTATACAATTCAAATTGTGTATAATTTCTCTCTTTCTCGTTAATACAATTCGCTTCAATTGTATATGTATAACGAAGTATATATATATATATATATAAGTATGTTATGAAACACAATTAAACAAATTTTGTTAAAGCATACCAATATGAATTTTATGTTACCTATACGTGAAAGTTGTCCTATTTATTAACTTATTTAGATAATATTTTTCAAACATATCTGTCAGATCGAATAAAAAACTTGGAAGGTGATGTTTGGATACAAATTTTTGCAAATATATTTATCAAGATTCCCAGGTTTCCAGATGAAAAATAATTTTTAGGCCAAGTTACAGTATTTGAAAATTTCCAAAAATTTAAAAATTACCTTAACTTTATAGTTTATAATACTCATAATATTTTAATTTGAGTAACAAAATTAAGAAAAAAACAATAATTTGTTTGAGCGACAAAATTGAGAAAAAAAGAACAATTTATTTTTAACGGTTATAATTATAACTGGATTGATAATAAATTTGAATATGTGATTAATGTATTTGTCTTACATATACTGTTATTTTTTTATTGTTGATTGTTATCAATTATATATGTTATAAAGTTATTTTTTAACGAATTATAGTCATTATAAATAAATAGTACAAACTTATGGATATTTTTGAAAACATATGAATATAATCACACCTTTTGAAGTAACTAAATATTCTTGAGAAAACTTACATCATGTAATTTCATCAAAAACATTACATAAATATTATTTGGCAAGAATATTAAAAAACTTGAGTAGCTAACTAAATTTCAGCTCAAAGTTACTCCACAGGACTAAATTCAGCTCCAAGTTACTCCATAAGACTAAATTCAATTCCAAGTTCTATAGCGATATTTATTTTGACACACTTTTTTTTTTTTTTTTATCAAAAGAGATACTCTATATATTTAACTTGACATGGAATTAAAAAAAAATATTTTTGTGCTATAATTTTAAATTAAATTTATGTCAAATATATCAAAATGCTTATTAATTTTATGATGTTCAAAATAAATTAAATAGAAAATTAAAATTAAAATATTTTATCAAAATAAAAAATAAATCACGCTTTTTATAACAAACTAGAAGAAAAGATTAATATTTTTGAAGTAGGGAGAACACTGCTTAATTTAAAGTTAGAAAAAGTATATCTTCAATTTTATATTCAAATTTCATTGATGATGCATGAATTAGAGGACCTTTATAGTATAATATATATTTTCAAAAACTATATTAAGTAATCCCTTTTTTTGAAAAAATATTTTTTATAATATATTTAAAATATAATTAAATCTTTTTTAATAATATTTTAATTTTAATTTTTTTATATGACTATTTAAAATTATAATATTAAATAATTATACATTAATTTTAAGTTAGAATTATAATATTTTAAAAAAATTAAATTACATATTACATTAATTAAATTAAACTATTTTTTAAAATAAAAATAATAATATCTTAATTCGTAAAATATGTGAAATAAATTGAAGAAAATAGCCAAATAAAATAATGGGAAGAGGTGTAGTACTGTGGTGAAACTTTATCCCCCAGAAAACGATAGATAGTGCAATTATGAAGGAGAGAGAGTGAGAACAAGTGTTTGTTACTTGTATTTTTCTGTCTATAAACACAACGGTGCGAATGTTGGAAGAATGGAAGCAAACCAAAGGCCAAGAATGGCGGCAAAAACAAAGAAACTTTAAAAAAATAATTTCTCATCTTCCTCATTACACGAAAAAAATTGTAGAGAATATTTAACCCCCATTTGTCTGCATGATAATAGTAACAAGTTTTTTTTTTTTTGAAATCAAAGATGGTGAGTTAGTTTGAGGTTAAAGTGAAGAGTTTCCTAAGAGGGTTTGGTCTTGCATCTCTTTTTCTATTTTGCCTTTTTGCTAGTCATTGACAAGGAAAGCCAGTGACTATCAAAGGGGTTTTTTTCTTTTTCCATTTTTAGGGGTGTGTGTAGAGGAGGAGGGTGCTATTAATGGCTTTAGCCTTTTGGACAAGGCAACAATATCAACCCTAGATGATGGAAAACTCAAAAATTTGCTATACTATTTGTTACAGTTACCAACTGTAGAATACTGAATCATTCTCTTCTAAGTTTAT
Source organism: Solanum peruvianum (assembly GCA_027705065.1). Lineage (NCBI taxonomy): Eukaryota > Viridiplantae > Streptophyta > Magnoliopsida > Solanales > Solanaceae > Solanum > Solanum peruvianum. Next base: position 51,990,540 of record JAKWJD010001757.1, read on the forward strand.
GATGGGTCATCATCAAGATCTTCACTGTTCTGATGGTGGGGCTAACAAAATGCTTTGTTCTACTGATGAAGCTAGTCTTCTTCCTCCACCTCCTTCAGCAGCTGTTGTAAGGAGTTTGCAGCCTTTTGATGTTGCTACCAACTCCCAAGGTAAAAAGGCTTTTCTCTTTCTTTTTTTTTCCCTTTGTCCCTAAAGTAGTACTTTCTTTAGTTCTTGATGTTTCCTTTTCAACCCTTTGTTGAAAAAGAAAGATCTGAATTTAATACTACTTGCTGCTGCCTAAAAAGAACTTTTGGTGTATGTTTTCTGTGTTGTTGTTATACTTTACAGGAGGAATGGCTACTGCACTGGGGTATCCTTTTACATGGGCACAGTGGAAGGAACTGGAGAGGCAAGCTATGATTTATAAGTACATGGTCTCAGCTATGTCTGTTCCTCCAGATCTTCTCTTATCAATTTCCTCTGGAGCTTCACATGCTACACGTAATAGCCGATTATTTCCTAATGTTTTTGTTTTTTTTCATTTATCTACCTGTGATTGATGGAGTTTTTGGGTGCAGCGGCTACTGGATCAGTACAAGGCCAGCGATACACAACAAATATAAGGGATCTAGAGCCAGGAAGATGCAAAAGAACGGACGGCAAAAAATGGAGATGCTCGAGAGATGTAGCTCCTCATCAGAAGTACTGTGAGCGCCATATGCATAGAGGTCGTCCCCGTTCAAGAAAGCATGTGGAAGTTCATGCCGGTGTTAGCAACGCCAGTGACAATAAGAAGACTCGCCTTCAAGTTGAATCTATTCCCACCACAACTGCTAGTCAAATCAACAACCGTTCAACAAAGCAGCCTCTTAGATCTACCTTTCAACAAATTCAGCATCCCCTGTCTTTCCATGATGATAAGATTGGGGGAAATGGAATTATCTCCACTGATTCCTCTTTTAATGAACTACACAGGTTCTCTTTTAGCTGTTTATTTATTCTTAGTTTGAGCTTAAAGTCCCAATTTATGTATGTTTGTGTGTTTTGTATGGTTATAGAAGTTCGGGCTGGATGATGGAAGGTGAGTTGGTAGCAAAGGCTGATTCTGGACTACAATGGCAACATTTGATGGACTCAAACGCAGGTTACTCAGCGCATGGCTACAGGGAAGAGGCATTGAATTTTTTGGTTAGTAGAGATATGGAAAGAACTGAGCACACCGGTGAGTTCAATTTCATGACAAATCCTGAATTTGTAAAAGATACCTCTAGGGACTTGATTAACGGATGGTCCAATGATAATGTCTACAACAATAGTAACAATGAGAATTTGGAGGCTTCGTTGTGGCCATCGTTAGGGGATATCTCGTCATCATCGCTTACTTTGTCTATTGCTATGGCTGCTGGTGATGTCCTTGATGAGGATATGGGATTGGATAGTAGATTCATGAATACTAATCAGCACAAATTCTGGGAGAACAGTTTCCCTTTTGCATCTGGAGGACCATTGGCTGAAGTTTTACATCCTAGCTCATCTTTTAGTCTTGGTGACAACCCAACCTCTTCATACACAAGCAATGGCGATTCGATCAGCCCTGCAGCAACGACCGTCTCATCACCATCTGGGGTTCTTCAAAAGACTATGTTTTCGCACTCTGATGGCAGTGTTTGCAACAGCCCAATTCTCGCAGCTCCAAGTAATAATATTACACCTGAGACTGTTCAATTCCAGTGGTTAAGATAGAATGCATGCCAGAAAGAAAGGCCCCTCCTTTTGTTTTTGTTTTTTGTGTTGTTTTTACTTTTTCTTGCTTTCTATCAACTAAAGCCAGAAAGTTTACAAAGTGACTGTCTTAAGGTTCCATTTCAGGCAATTCTCAGTTCCCAAACAAAAGATGAAAGAACTTTTAAGCTATTACTATCCTACAAGTATGTACACTTGTTTGTATGGCCCTCCTGAGTGTACAGTTTTCTGCTTTGCTTATGTTCTTGATTCTTGAAGTGTTGTGTGTGCGTCTGGACACATCAAAAATGAATTAGAATGATTTGATTTCATCTCGGGTTTATCATGTAAATGAACTATGTAATTACGCACATTTGGGGTTCTTTAGTACTCTTTATCACCGTATCAGTACAGTTCAGAACACAACATTGATGAAAAACATAACTCCTCACGTTAGATAACATATACATTAAAGATGTAGCATAATTGCCCTACGATTGTTTGTTCTGTTTTGAGCTAGCTAGTCTTTAGGACTCTGGCCTAATGGCTGAAAAATATCTCATTTGACTTGATAGACACAAAACTATACCTCGCAATAGCTACTACTTTTATTGAAAAAGAATAAAAACTTCTACCCCATTCTATATAACCCTCCTCTTCTAATTTTTATTTTACCCGAGGGGTGGGGGTGAGAGGAAGTGACGGAGTAGTATCAAAATAATATTTCACGTTTTATTTTATAAAAGAAATATTATTATTTCGAATAATTATTTTATAACTTTTAATTTTAACTAGTACTCTAATAAAATAAAGTTTATACATATCATGATGAGAGTGATATAAAAGAGAGAAATCTGTTTCTCAAACTAAAAAGTAATACTTTAAGCATGAAACTCACCCTCTCAATAGTTTAGATATGAACGAAACTTTAAAAAAAAATGTATAGTCTAAGTGTTTTTAATACTTATCTGTTTGAAAAAATTGAAACGATTTCCCTCCGTTATACTAATGTCACTCCGTCAGGGAAAAAAACATTGACGAAATCATGTACTCCTTGAGATATTGGAACCAGTTACTTATAATATTCGATCAAATCGGATTATAGACGACGATAAATTGACGCATGTAGCATACAACAATTAAAGAAATTGAATATTTCATTAAGCATGCAAGCAACCAAACACTTTTAAAAGCGTTTTGTGTGAATAGAGGGTATACTTGGAGACGATATAATAAATATATTTTCTTTCTAAAAAAAGATATTATATTGAATTTAAATTTAAATAATATTTGAATTCAAATAATAAATTTTTGTAAATAAAAAATTAGAGGAAAAAAGTTATTGAATTTTTTTTAAAAACAAAATGATATATATATATATATATATATATATATATATATATATATATATATATATATATATATATAAGAGGATCACATGCAAACTGTGTCCATAATATAAAATAGTTAAGTATAAGTCGCTGCCCCAGCAGCGACTTATATTAAAAAAAAAAAAAAAGCAGCGACTTATATAAAAATTTTTTTTTTTTTTATAAATCGCTGCTAGGGCAGCGATTTATATAATTTTTTTTTTATATCGCTGCACTGGCAGCGATTTAAAAAAAATAGAAAATTTTTGAAATCGCTGCCTAAAAAAAAATGAATTTCGCAAAATCGCTGCCTCAGCAGCGATTTTACTTTGTAAATCGCTGCAGGGGCAGCGATTTTACCGTTTTGGTTAATATAAAATTTTATATACCGTTTTGGAATTTTTGTAAAATTTTTATACCCATTCAGTTTCGGACTCTTATTTTTCCAATGTAAGCTAATCTATTACTAAATATGTTGAAGATGCGGGTAACATTTTACATTAATTACGAAACACAGTAAGAAACCTATCTTGAAAAAAAGAGGGCGTGTTTTGTAGTAATAACAAGACTATACAATAATGTTTAACATATGTTGAGATGGCCGAGTTGGTCTAAGGCGCCAGATTAAGGTTCTGGTCCGAAAGGGCGTGGGTTCAAATCCCACTCTCAACAAAATAATTTTTTTTTCCAATATGATCGATCACTTTTGCCAACTTTTTAACTAATTATATAAGTACTACATGATAATATTAAGCTTTGGAAATGGACGTGACGGAGAAAAATGGTTGATTAGTTCCCTTTGGTTCATCAGTCGAAGTTGATACCTTCCTTTTATTTGGATGAAGAAATGCAGTAGTGATTTAACAAATATTCTTTCAATTTTTGCTTTATTTAAATAAAAGTTTTACATAACAAATATTCTTTAGCTATAATTTTTTTCAACATACTTAGGATGGATAAATTAATAAAAATAAATTTTATTTTAAAGAAAATTTATTAAGAAATATGTCCAAAACTCTAAATATTGCTTTAAAATGGAAGAGTATTCGATAAAGTCGGGGTAAGAGAAACATAATTTCGAAGTTGACCATTAACATATCTTAGAAATGGTTAGTTGGTGAAGTCCTAGAATATATTCACATTTTTTTATTTTTTAAAAATATATAAATGCCCTTTTATTTGGTTTCAGTTAACATTTATGCTCTCTAATTTTTTTTATACTATATAAGTAGTTACTCAAAATTTGTATAAAATAAAATCAGTAGTTTATGTGCTGCGAGAAAAAGAAATCTTGCTTTGGTTTTTAAATTCTAAAATATAAAACACCTAAACAAAAATGAAATAATGCACAAGTACTCCTCAATCTTTGTCCGAAATCTCAGAGAGATACTTATACTTAAAGTTCTATTGCCCACTTGAACTTATTTTATTAATAATTTTCTACTCCTTTTCGACGTACGTGACATTATCTTGTGGATCCAACGCTGATTGATTTTTTTTAAAGTTAGTGTCACGTAAATAAAAAAGGGTAGAAAATTATTTATAAAATAAGTTTAGAAGATAATAGAACCTTAATATAGTATAAGTGTTTCTCTGGTATTTCGAACATTGGTTGAGAGGGCTATTGTGTTTTTTTAAACTCTACTGAGAAAATAAGGGGTGAAAACATAAAAATGGTGAAATAGAGACCCCATTTTTCTAAAATTATAGAAATATACGATCTTTCGAGAAAGCAGAAGAAAGCTGGGGAGATTGATGGAGTTTAGCCTTAGCAATCACTTCACAGTTTTATCTAAAACTTTCACGATTCCTCCACACTATTCTCATTTTTTCTTATAAATACCTCCTTCTATAAGCAACTAAAATCATTCACAAACAAGAAGATTTCTACTTTCTGTGATTAAAAATCTAAATAACTATAATGGCTTACACAATTCTTACATCTTCTCCATTAGTGTCAAATGTTAGCGTTGGTGGAACCTCTAAGATTAATAACAACAAGGTATCTGCACCTTGCTCTGTTTTCATTCCGTCGATGAGAAGGCCGACGACTAGGCTGGTAGCTCAGGCTACCGGAGATAACAAAGATACCTCAGTCGACGTACACCACAGCAGCGCTCAAGGAGGAAACAACCAAGGCACTGCCGTCGAACGCCGTCCTACGAGGATGGCGCTTGATGTTTCCCCTTTTGGTAAGTCCTTCCTCTGTTTTGGTACTAGATGTTGCAGCATTTAATAAATTTGTTACAATTCGTTTAGTAACGATAATTGTTTCATGTGATGAACAGGAGTGTTAGATCCAATGTCACCGATGAGAACAATGCGGCAGATGATAGACACTATGGACAGATTATTCGAAGATACAATGACATTTCCAGGAAGAAACAGAGCATCAGGAACAGGGGAAATACGCACTCCATGGGACATTCATGATGATGAAAACGAAATCAAGATGCGTTTCGACATGCCGGGACTGTCCAAAGAAGATGTAAAAGTATCAGTAGAAAATGACATGCTTGTCATTAAAGGGGAACACAAAAAGGAAGAAGGCGGAAAAGATGAACACTCATGGGGTAGGAATTATAGCTCTTACGATACTCGTTTAAGTCTCCCAGATAATGTTGTGAAGGATAAAATCAAAGCGGAATTGAAAAATGGAGTTCTTTTCATCTCGATTCCAAAGACTAAAGTTGAGAAAAAGGTATTTGATGTCCAAATCAACTAACATTAAGAATCGCCATGCTTTTGTTCTAGGTTCATTTGTAACCTTGTGTAAAATGTATGTTCGCATATAAATATAAAACAAGTAGTGCATCTTTAACAAGAGGCTGCTGTGAGACTCGTTTTCTGGAAAATTACAAATTACAACCATCAAGACAAGTAAGAAATTAAATAGGCTGAATAATAAACAGCCATATAGAACAAAGGAAGAGAATACACTCCTTTTTAAGTTTGAAGTTGGAACTTGCTCAGAAGTCACCGTTAGCAGTATTGGTACTCGAGGCATTGCCTATAGAGACATAAATAGCTAGCAATACCATACCAAACTTAAATTACATCAACATAAGCAAACTCACAAACCAGCCAACAGTACAAGAGTATCAAGAAGGTGAGAGATGCCGAGTTGAGTAACGCTAATAAACCAAAAGACAAACGCCATGAGGTACACGATGGTATCTGTATCTACGTATATATTAAATATAAGATCAGATGGTGAATGCAAAGTGATATATTACTGCACCACCGAGCGGGGAGTACGCGGCCGGACAGGAGTCTTCGATGGGCTTACTCTGCAGAATAGAAGAAGTCTCAAGATTAATGGAAATGTCAGTAAAATAGAGAAAAAAGTATCACCGGAATCAGAGAGCAACCTTATAGGGAGTGATCCCAGGATTGCACCACTGCAGTTCAGTGCAGCAATGGCACTCTCGGCCTGCAACAATCGGAAAATTCATCATGAAACTACACTAAGAAAAAGGGAACAAACATAATAAGCGATACAATGGAGTGATTCAAAATTTTCTACTTAGAAACACATCTGTCGTCCAGGTTTTAGGTATCAATTATTGACATCATAAAATGCCAGACCAATGCAAACTAATCTCGTGTAAGAAGCAGATTGAGATAAATTTCACATCATGTCTGTTCCCTTAATGTAAGCAAAGGACCTAGAAATAGATCTTCCCAAGACAACAAGGAACAAGCAAGAATGAGGTACTTAACACCAAGAATGTTTGTCATGGCTAACCTAGAAACAAATTGCACCTAAGCTAATCACAAGGAGAAAGTGAACTGAAGTGTGGGATTCTCCTATCCAAAAATAGGGAGTGTGACACCAGAGAAATCTCCTACTCCATCCGTTCCAACTTATGTACCATAGTTGAATCGACACGATTTAAGAAACAAATTGTCTTAAATATGTTATAGCCTTTGTGTGGCTGTAAAACTTTGAAACTTAGGGATCTATACATACTGTAACATTTGTGGTAATCAAAGCTTCTCATGAAGTGTAAAATAGAAAATGTGAAGTTAATAATTTTCAAATTTTGGAGTGTCATCATTTTCAAAACCAACTAAAAAGGGAAGTGAGTCACATCACTGGAATGAGGGAGAGGGGGGACGTATTTGACTTAAGAGACTGGCACAAATATGAATTCCATGTGCGTTAAAGCAACTAAAAACAGCTTTGCAACGCAACAACGAGAACTGGATGCAGATTACACCAGCAACCTAGATATTGTGGTAAAGAAGTTCAAAGCGAGAACCTCCACCAAAGAAACTAATAGAACCTCTTTTATAGTCCCCTATATCCACTCTCAACGAATGCCGCGAATGACGAAATAGCATTGCTAAATGAAAACAACTGAGGAACAGAAAAATTATCAGATATGTCTATTGAAGATCTTTGTCAAGGAAAGCAAACTTCACGACATCTCAGGTTCTAAAGTAATACTCTACTCCCTCCCAGTCCCAATTTATATGGCACCTTTCAGATTTCGGAAGTTAATTGAGTTTTTCTTTTATCAGGAATATTTTCATATGCATACAAATATTTTGAATTGTCTATTTCAGTTAAAGATTATTCTAAAGATTTCATGACTAAATTCAGGGTCAAAATTTGATTGTTTTTGACTCTCAAAATCCAACGGTGCCTCATAATTTCGGACAGAGGGAGTAATACTTTTCTCCAGTGTGAAGATCGCTTGGATGGCAAAGCTGATCTACTTATTAGAATAGTATCTCTCAGAGGAGTACCAAGCGTAAAGCACTTCCCTTCCAACTTAAGTGATCAAAAATACAGAATACACATGGTAAAGGTTGCAATGGCTCCCATCAGAGCAACAGTTCTAAATGTGTATTATACCCATGATCCCCACGCAAAGCAACAGCTCAGAAGCTCGTCATTTAGAGATGCAAGACTTCCCAAGATGGGCAGCAACAAGAACACCAACATTTCAATTTTATTTACCCCACATTACTGTGAATTCCGAATAATCTACTGGCATGTACTCATTAGCTAGCAAATATAACACAGCCTATCGAACTAATTAAAACAACAATACAGGCCACTTATTTTTCCTGCTGTCGAGGAAAAATTATATAAGTGATTAATATTGTTTAGTGTCGTTGGATTTCTTCTATGAGTAGTCCAGTTTCAATTTTTAGAACAAGTATCCAGTTTATCCAAATTTGGTTATTCTGAAACCTTATATATGTTTCCCTTGATAACAAAAATATAGAAAGACATAAAGACCCCATACTGATCCTTGTTACGGAAATAAGGGGTGCTTTGCTCACAGATTAGCTGTGCAGAATTAATCTGGGGTGAATATGGGGTCTTCTTGTCGTTGAGTGTTTTTGTCCCAGCAAAGACAAAAAAAACAGATGGGAAGAAATCACCTAGTTTTTTTGTCTCTGCTGGGATATGAACCTTTGAGACCTCATAGTTCTAACCCACTTCCTTGACCACTATGCCACATCCATGGGTGCTATACTTTGTAACTAATAGCTATGCAGATTTTTATATTAGGACTGGTTTTTGTGCGACTGACATGAGGAACCCTCTCCTTCCACCAATAACTCAATTTACAGCTAAATACCTCCAACTTAATACTAAACAACAATTGGGTACCATATCCTATAGTTGTCGTCCACTCTACTACTCTAACAATGAAGCAAGCATCCAATAGGCAATAACAGGCAAAAACATTAGCTACACTGAGAAATAAACAAAAGTACATAATATTGACAACTAGAACGGATCTGCAAATGACAGACCTTTCTCACAATTAAGGTTTATTACCCGACAAAAAGTAACGATCACGGCTCATGTTATCTAGTTAAAAAAAATTGGATTAGTTTTTGGTGACAAAGATATCAACGTAAGCTTAGAAGTTAGATAGGCACACCAGTAAATAAAAATTTTGAACCGAAATTCAGTGTATGTCAGTAATATCTCAAATTCACATGAGCGGGAAACTATTACCAAGAACTTACGTCACCTACATAAAATACAAAAAGGGATAAAACAGATCTCTTTATACTTTGAATTTGTAGAAGACCCAAACAAGTAAACATCATAATGATGTTAAATAACAAGCATGGATGGAGAAATAACGCACTTTGATTGGAGGTTCTAGTAGTTCTTAAGAGTAGAAAGAAACCAAAGTCCACAGCAGTATGATAAATCAGACAACAAAACCAAGAAAAGCTCATGGAAGTTACCATAACAAACTCAACAAAACCTATGCGAGTAGAATGATGATAGTCACCAAGCAACCTCAAGCGCTTAACCTGGATGAAAGAATAAAACCGCATAGAGTAAGGAAGCTAAAGTAGGACAAGCACTTTCAGACAAGTCAGGTGAAAAAAAGCTACAAACCTCTCCGCAGAAGTACTCAAAAAAGAGCTTGACATCTGCTTGAGTAACCTATTTCATACAAATGAACAACTCATAAAGCATTATCTCCATAGATACTTCTCATTTCTCAACCAAGTGAAACAGGAATTACAAACCCGAAATTACCTTTTTATCAATGTTTGTACAGTATATAGTTCTTGCACACATCTCCCTTTCATCTTCAGACTACATATCAGCACCAAAGATAAAGATTTCAGAATTAGCAACAGAGAGGTATCTATTCATCATCCTCAACAGCGGAAAGTACAGAAAGTATACACAATTTCTCACCCTTGGAAGAAAAGTTGGATTAACTGGTGCAATAGCAGTTTTGGAGGGAAGCACTTTCACAGGGTAGTATCCTAGCATAGTTCCTGCAAGACTCAGAGCACTCCTTGCGCCTTCTGCAAACCATACATGGGACAATGTCAGTGTTAGACAACAACTACTTAAACCCAAAAATAAAAAATTGTCAAACAAAAGATATTGGTTCAACATACCTTCATCAGTAAACTCAATAAATGCAAAACGGAGTACAGAATTGGGATCTCCACAGATGCGACAGTCAACCACCTTCATCACATTAAGGTTAGTCAGATTATGGCAACAAAACATTTCACGAGCATATTAGAAAGTGCTATAAATTATGGTTGAATGCAGCGAAATAACTGAACGAGAACCATATTCACCTGCCCGCAGGTAAGAAAGAGTGTAGCAAGTTGCTCTTCAGTCACCTACACAAAATAAGAACAATAATTCCCATGGTAAAAGATGAAAGTGACATAACCCAATAAATAATGAACAAGTACCCGGTGCCTGAGTACCCTCTTTTTAGTACCTGATGATCAATGTCAGACACATAAACTGTCCTCCTAATAACCTCTTCACGTTGGGCCATGCTTGTCCGGACATTCATCCTTCTCCTACCAAGACCATAGCCATTTCTCTTCTGCCAGTGCATTCAACCGAATTGTTAGCCAGGACGCCATGACAATGATTCATTACAAACCAGGTTACAGAAAGTGTCGGACAATAAATAAACTTGTCCTTTTAAAACAACAGGGACAGAGAGAAACATTGAACATCCATCTTTTTTTAACAATGACGTAAGTAGTATTACAAATGGCATCAAGAAGATGCATATGGCAAAATACTTACTAAAGAGTGAGAACGTTAGCTCTGTTACAATATATGTTCTTGAATGATACCAACTATGAAATTTCATACTCTTAGTAATCTTTTGGATTTATCATACATAAGGCAACCAAAAGAGGAACAAACATCAAACTAGAGAACCTAACATTTGCAAAGCACAGTTATCCAGTAGCCACTAAATGAAAAACATGATAAATTAGGAAAGAGAAAAGTGCTGAGATAGATACCCTTCTGTTGAAAGTTCCATCGCCTTGTCCAGTTTGCATTGCATAACTGAAAGGATCAAACCCAAATTGTTCTCCACCAGGAGAGATTGGCACTACTGCGTAGTTGGTGGAGAGTGAGGGAGGCACAAACTCTTCAGCCATGGGGTTCAATTTGGAAAGCATATCCTCCAAATCCTTCATCTCTCTGTTAAACCCTTCCCCACCATGAACCTCATCACCCACACCTCCATTTCTACTCAAATCAACACCGTTCATTATCTGATGCTGATGTTGAAAATTATGGTGACCCATCACTCCATTACCGTTGATGCTTTGCTTCTGCTGTTGAAAAACACCCATTTGCGCCTTATGCTGCACACTCGTTTTCTGGGGTTGCTGCTGTTGTAGATGATTAACAGACATCATCATCTGAATATTCTGATCATTAGGTATCGTTGACCGTGTCTCACCGTTCTGATTCGACTGATGATCAACGGCACCGGAATCATGCTTTACAACACTATCATCCGTCCGATTCAACGAACCATTCTCATCCACGGCCATGATTGTTCCTTCAGCAACAACTATGTCTCACAGTACCAAGACTGCTCCTTTTTCTCCTTCTTCTTTAACCCTTTTTCCCAATTTCGGGTTCTGTCAAAAAGCAAACCAAAACAAACAAAAAAAAGATCGGTTCTGTCATTTCCCAATTTATCAATCTGTAGTTTTAATGTCACAGTTTCCACAATAAGCCAAAAAAAAAAAAGGAAACCGATAATTGTACCTGCTGGTCTAAGCGGTGGACTCCATTAATCAAAGAAGAAAATCCAAACTCAAAGATGGTGAGCTGCGAAAATGGAAATAGAACAAAATTTTCTTTATCTTTGTAGTGATGACGCGAGAGAGATGAATTTAGCTCATAGAGAAAACAGACGAGCTTCTTCGGATGGTCCGTTTCGCCACGCCTGTTTTTTTTTTTTTTTTTTTTTGACTTTATCACAGTAGATAAGGACAAACATAATACTTCATCTTCTTTTTTATCTTAATGTTGTAATTCCTAAAAAAAAATAGATCTTTGTGTTTTAATAATGTTAAAAAAATTACAACTTAGTATAAATTTTTATGTTAGATATTACATTAATATATTTAATTTAGTTTTTAAGTTTAATCAAATTAAATTTTAAAAAGCGTGATGTAATAATTAAAAAAGAATGTATATTGAAAATAAGATGTTACTCATATTAAATAAAAGAACACATGAATTAAAATAGAAAAAGTATGAACGAACCAACCTCGTTCACACTATCATAAATCATATTCTATTCATCTCAATTTATACTTTTATTGACTTAATACCAAAAAAAGAAATACACTATTAAAATTATTGATCTAAAAAATATATTACATATTTTTGTAACTGTAGATTATTGTTAACATCGAAGGAGAATTTAAATTTATAAAAAGGTGACATCTAAGTAATTAGATCCTTTTTCAGGGTTACAAATGATATATTATTTGTCATCATTTTTTAAAGTCGTATTCAATGATAAATATAAAATATACATACTTTTAACAAAAAAAAAAGATAAAATATGTATATGTAATTTGCAGGTTTTTCCATACATACACAAACGAGGTATAACACATTCGTTATTAATTTATTCTTACGCAACAACGTGAGTTTTCCATTTACATCTAAAAAGCAATTGGAACAAAAATTCTAAAATATCGATAGCATAAATTTACTATTATAATTTTTTTATGGTAATGTCACAATTGCTAAAATAATTTGAAAGAGAGAATATTTTTCACATTAATTCCCTTTAACTTTAGAGATTGAGATATATATAGCTTTTTCTGGAATAAGTTTTCCATTTAACTAATTATACAGTTTAGGAAAATTTACTATCCTAAAAATAGTTTTCTGAAAACATATTGCCTACTAGTTTTAGATTTTGGCATTTCCATATGAATGTTTGTGTATTTGCATATTTAACTACTAGATACAAAATTTGTTTTAGTTTATGTTAATGGATAGAATTACTAGAGTCAACTAAATTTTTAAATATTCTTTGTTATTAATAATTTTTCTAATATTTTTAAAATACTTTGCAAAAAAATATCTTAAGCACATATGATATTTTCGAGAGTTAATTAAAGTTTTAATATATTTCAAGTGGTTAATTATTGTGATTCACAGTATCTTTAACCTCATTTTCAAATAATATATGTTATTTCTTCAGTCTCAATTTTACTATATAAAGGAGGCATTCGTGAAATTTTGAGAGATAATCAAAAAAGATATTATGTGTTTCTAGATATTTTAAGTTGTTGATTATTGTGATTTACAATATTACTTTTTCATAATTTTTAAATGCATAATATACTAAAATGAAAAATAAACGAAGAAATATTAAATATTATAATATATAGTAGTACTATTTTTACCTTTTTGTAATTTTTAAACACATAATATATTAAAAGAAAAACAGAAAAAAAAATATAATACAAAATTGAGGAAATTTGTGGAGAAAGGCAAATAGGTCAAATGACTAAGTTCTTCAACATTCCCTCTTCTAATATAAAGTAAATAAAAGTTCCTCTCTTCGTAAATTTCGAAACTTAATCCTATGCTCCTCTTTTAGTCCCTCTTCTAATATTTCCCTCTTCTCTTAATATAAGTAATAGAAATTCTTCTCTTGGTAAATTTTGAAACTTGGCCTAAGCTCCCTTCTAATGTAGCAGAAATTTTGGCATTTCCATATAAATGTTTGTGTATTTGCATATATAAATAGGCTATACTATGCATTATCTCTGTAATTTACTAAAGTGAGTATTTTCGATATAAATTTTGTTAACTTTATTGGGGACGATCGATGATACTCTTAGACTATTCCACGCGATGAGCTGCTTGGACTAGTTCGCAACACATTGGAGTCCCTTTCCGACAGTATTAGAGTATTTGATTATTTTCACATTGTTTTAGATTCTCAGTTTAATGTTATGGTATTTATCTGTTGTTAGATTTATTAATATTGATTTTCGCAATGAATGGGTTCTAGGAGATTAAAATGCAGCAGGCTAGAATTTATGAAATCGAAAATAATTTTTCTACTAGTAAAAGGCTTGTATTCCTTTCCGGATAATATTTCTCTTAGGCTAAAGTCTACACCCAAACTATCAAGGAACTATTTAAGGGTCGACAAAGAAGTTACTAGGCTGAAAATCATCTTGTTATGTGGAACGATGTACTAAACAGTAGACAAGGAAGAGGAGATGAACAGTGTAAACTCAGACACCAGGCCACCAAAACGCGAACTTTTAATGTACAGCAAAACACAAACCAATGTGATAGCCGAATATTAAGGAACTCATTGGATCAATGTAACAGTTAGAACATCAGTCAGTAATGGTGTACTCGAGGCATTGACTAGAGGAGCATAAATATACCAAAGTTAAACTACATCAACATAACAACTCATAAACCAGCCAACAGTGCAAGCTTAAGAACAAGTATCCTGTGGCTTGAGTAATGCAAATAAACTAAAAGACAAATGCCACGAGGTACTCGATGGTATCTGTATCTACGTATATATTTAGATTTAAGATCAGATGACGAATGCAAAGTGATATATCACTGCACAGGAGAGCGAGAAGGAGCACGTGGTCGAACAGGAGTCTTTGATGGGCTCACCCTGCAGTATGGAAATAAATAGTTGAAGATTAAAGGAAATGTACGTAAAATAGAAGAAGCATCAACATGAAGTCTACTGGAATCAGAGAGAAACCTTATAGGAAGAGATCCCAGGATTGCACCACTGCAGTTCAGTGCAGCAATGGCACTCTCAGCCTGCAACAATCAGAAAATTCATCATGAAACTATACTAAACAAGCAATAGCTTTTCAATGCCACGTGCTAAATTTCCTCTGAGGGAAAGGGTAAACAAACAAAATAAGCAGTACAATGGAGGAATTTAAATTTTTGTACTTCAAATTTCATCAAATACATGACATTACATCATGAATCACAGATTTAGGTATCAATTATTGACATCATAACATGCCAGACAAATGCAAACTAATCTCGAGCAAGAAGCAGATTGAGATAAATTCACATCATTTCTGTTCCCTTAATGTAGGCAAAGGGCCTAGGAATAGATCTTCCCAAGACAACAAGGAACAAGCAAGAATGAGGTTATTAACACCGAGAAAGTTTGTGATGGCGACAGAAAGAAGTAACCTAGAAACAAATTGCACCTAAGCTAATCACAAGGAGAAAGTGAACTGAAGTGTGGGATTCTCCTATGCAAAAATAGGAAGTGTGACACCAGAGAAATCTCCTACTCCCTCCGTTCCAACTTATGTACCATAGTTGAATCGACACGATTTAAGAAACAAATTGTCTTAAATATGTTATAGCCTTTGTGTGGCTGTAAAACTTTGAAACTTAGGGATCTATACATACTGTAACATTTGTGGTAATCAAAGCTTCTCATGAAGTTAAAACGAAAATGTGGAGTTAATAATTTTTCAAATTTGGTGTCAATCATTTTCAAAACCAACTAAAAGGGAAGTGAGTCACATCACTGAATGAGGGAGAGGGGGACTTATTGACTTAAAAGACTGGCACAAATATGAATTCCATGTGCGTTAAGCAACTAAAAACAGCTTTGCAACGCAACAACGAGAACTGGATGCAGATTACAACCAGCAACTAGATATTGTGGTAAAGAAGTTCAAATCGAGAACCTCCACCAAAGAAACTAATAGAACCACTCTTTTATAGTCCCATATATCCACTCTCAACGAATGCCGCGAATGACAATAGCATTGCTAAATGAAAAAACTGAGGAACAGAAAAATTATCAGATATGTCTATTGAAGATCTTTGTCAAGGAAAGCAAACTTCACGACATCTCAGGTTCTAAAGTAATACTCTACTCCCTCCCAGTCCCAATTTATATGGCACCTTTCAGATTTCAAAAGTTAATTGAGTTTTTCTTTTATCAGGAATATTTTCATATGCATTACAAATATTTTGAATTGTCTATTTCAGTTAAAGATTATTCTAAAGATTTCATGACTAAATGCAGGGTCAAAATTTGAAAGTTTTGACTCTCGAAATCCAAACGGTACCTCATAATTTCGGACATCGCTTGGATGGTAAAGCTGATCTACTTATTACAATAGTATCTCTCAGAGGAGTACCAAGCGTAAAGCACTTCCCTTCCAACTTAAGTGATCAAAAATACAGAATATACATGGTAAAGGTTGCAATGGCTCCCATCAGAGCAACAGTTCTAAATGTGTATTATATCCATGGTCCCCAAGCAAAGCAACAGCTCAGAAACTCATCATTTAGAGATGCAAAACTTCCCAAGATGGGCAGCAACAAGGACACCAACATTGCAATTTTATTTATCCTGCATTACTGTGAATTCCGAATAATCTACTGGCATGTACTTATTAGCTACCAAATATAACACAAGCCTACCGAACTAATTAAAAGAACAATACAGGCCACTTATTTTTCCTGCTGCCGAGGAAACATTATATAAGTGATTAATATTGTTTAGTGTCATTGGATTCTTCTATAAGTAGTCCAGTTTCAATTTTTAGAACAAGTATCCAGTTTATCCATATTTGATTATTATGAAACCTTCTATATGTTTCCCTTGATAACAAATAAATAGAAAGACATAAAGACCCCATACTGATCCTTGTTACGGAAATAAGGAGTGCTTTTCTCACAGATTAGCTGTGCAGAATTAATCTGGGATGTATATGGGGTCTTCTTGTCGGTGAGTGTTCTTTGTCCTAGCAAAAACAAAAAACACAGATGGGAAGAAATCACCTAGTTTTTTTGCTGGGATATGAACCTTCGAGACCTCATAGTTCTAAATCCACTTCCTTGACCACTATGCCACATCCATGGATGCTATATTTTGTAACTAATAGCTATGCGGATTTTTATATTGGGACTGGTTTTTGTGCGACTAACATGAGGAACCCTCTCCTTCCAGCAATAACTCAATCTACACAGCAGAATACCTCCAACTTAATACTAAACAACAATTGGGTACCATATCCTATAGTTGTCATCCACTCTACTACTCTTAACAACGAAACAAGCATCCAATAGGCAATAACAGGCACGAACATTAGCTACACTGAGCAACAAACACAATACATAATATCGACATCCAGAACGGATCTGCAAATGAGAGACCTTTCTCACAAGTAATACTACCCGACAAAAGTAACGATCACATGGCTCATGTTATCTAGTTAAAAAAATTTGGATTACATTCTGGCGACAACGATATCAACGTAAGCTTAGAAGTTAGACAGGCACACCAGTAAACAAGGGAGAAAAAATTTGAACCGAAATTCAGTGTATGTCACCAATATCTCAAATTCACATGAGTGGGAAACAATTACCAAGAACTTATTTCACCTACATAAAATACAAAAAGGGATAAAACAGATCTCTTTATACTTTGAATTTGTAGAAGACCCAAACAAGTAAGAACATCATAATGATGTTAAATAACAAGCATGGATGGTGAAATAACGCACTATAATTGGAGGTTCTAGTAGTTCTTAAGAGTAGAAAGTAACCAAAGTCCACAGCAGTATGATAAATCAGACAACAAAACCAAGAAAAGTTCATGGAAGTTACCATAACAAACTCAACAAAACCTATGCGAGTAGAATGATGATAGTCACCAAGCAACCTCAAGCGCTTAACCTGGATTAAAGAATAAAACCGTATAGAGTTAGGAAGCTAAAGTAGGACAAGCACTTTCAGACAAGTCAGGTGAAAAAAAGCTACAAACCTCTCCACAGAAGTACTCAAAAAAGAGCTTGACATCTGCTTGAGTAACCTATTTCATACAAATGAACAACTCATAAAGCATTATCTCCATAGATACTTCTCATTTCTCAACCAAGTGAAACAGGAATTACAAACCCGAAATTACCTTTTTATCAATGTTTGTACAGTATATAGTCCTTGCACACATCTCCCTTTCATCTTCAGACTACATATCAGCGCCAAAGGTAAAGATTTCAGAATTAGCAACAGAGAGGCATCTATTCATCATCCTCAACAGCGATTTTGTGAAAGGAAAGTACAGAAAGTATACACAATTTCTCACCCTTGGAAGAAAAGTTGGATTAACTGGTGCAATTGCAGTTTTAGAGGGAAGCACTTTCACAGGGTAGTATCCTAGCATAGTTCCTGCAAGACTCAGAGCACTCCTTGCACCTTCTGCAAACCATACAAGGGACAATGTTAGTGTTAGACAACAAAAACTTTAACCCAAAACGAAAATTGTCAAACAAAAGATTTTGGTTCAACTTACCTTCATCAGTAAACTCAATAAATGCAAAACGGAGTACAGAATTGGGATCTCCACAGATGCGACAGTCAACCACCTTCATCACATTAAGGTTAGTCAGATTATGGCCACAAATTGTTTCACGAACATATTAAAAAGTGTATGGTTGAATGCAGAGAAATGACTGAACGGGAAACATATTCACCTGCCCACAAGTAAGAAAGAGTGTAGCAAGTTGCTCTTCAGTCACCTACACAAAATAAGAACAATAAGTCCCAAAAAAAGATGAAGGTGAAATAATGAGCAAGTACCCACTGCCCTGAATATCCCTCTTTTTAGTACCTGTTGATCAATTTCAGACACATAAACTGTCCTCCTTATAACATCTTCACGTTGGGCCATGCTTGTCCGGACATTCGTCCGTCTCCTACCAAGACCATAGCCATTTCTCTTCTGCTAGTTCATTTCAACCAGAATTGTTAGCCAGGACTCCATGACAGTGATCACAAACAAGGTTATAAAAGGTGAGAGACAATAAATTTGTCTTTTATTTTAGACAACAGAAGGAAACATCAATATTCCCTAGTTTAGACCTCAATAACTGTGTCCTCCTCAATATATGTTCTTGCATGATATAGAACCAATATTGAAATTTCCTAACTTAAGTTATGGATAACATTTAACATACATAAGGCAACTGAACTGTCTTCCAGTAGCTACTAAATTAAGAAAGTGAAAAAGAGCTGAGATAGATACCCTTCTGTGGAAATTTCCATCGTTGAGTCCAGCTTGCATTACAAAATTGAAAGCATCAATTCCAAATTGTTCTCCACCAGGAGAAATTGGCACAACTCCGTGGTTGGTGGAGAGTGAGGGAGGCACAAACTCTTCAGCCATGGGGTTCAATTTGGAAAGCATTTCCTCCAAATCCCTCATCTCCTTCTTAAACCCTTCCCCATCTTCATCCTCATCAACAACCCCTTCATTTCTTCTCAAATCAACACCGTTCATTTTCTGATGCTGAGTCTGAAAATCATGCTGACCCATCACTCCATTGCCGTTGATGCTTTGTTTCTGCTGCTGAAAAACACCCATTTGAGGCTTATGCTGCACACTCGTTTTCTGGGGTTGATGATCAACAGACATCTTTTGAATATTCTGATCACTGGGTATCGTTGACCGTGGCGTACCGTTCTGATCGACGGCAGCGGAATCATTCTTTACAGCACTATCGTCCGTCCGATTCAAGGAGCCATTCTCATCCACGGCCATGATTGTTCCTTCAGCAACAACTATGTATCAGACACAGTACCCAAGACTGCTCCTTCTTCTTTAACCCTTTTTCCCAAATTTGGGTTCTGTGAAAAAGCAAAACAGAAAAAAGATCAGTCCTGTCATTCCCAATATATCCACAATATAAGCCAATAGAATTTTTTCAGGAAAATAAATTGGAAATCAACAATTGTACCTGATACTCTAAATGGTATCCATTAATCAAAGAACAAAACCCAAACTCAAAGATTGTGAGCTGGGAGCAAAAACAGGGCAAGACTTTTCCTTTTCTTTGGAGTGATTTTACTGAGTCTACAGAAAAAAGATAATACTGTGTGACAAGAGAGAGAGAAATGAAAATAGTAAGAGTATTTCGATATCGACTATGGATTAATAAGTTGTGTTTGGTTTATGTCTCTGGAAAAAGTGAATATTTTAGATTATCGAGTTATAAAGATATTAATAACGTAATATTATCGTAAAATTTATTTATTGATTTATGTAATTTCAATAGTAATTGTACTTTGTACATTAAAAACATTCTAACTTAGATACGTATTGATTATGTGAATTAGTACTAAATTGTCAATTGAATATTATACTAATTTGGACAAAAAAAATATTTGTTTATTAAACATCGTATAAGTCATATAATGTAAATTACTTAATTTTTATTTAGCTTCCTTAAGAGATCCTTTGATAATCTCTCTGTGCCAAAATAAATATAACAACAAAAATTAACATTTATTTAATAAGAATAATTTAATAAATTTACATATTATACTTATTAATTTCTTTAATGGACATGATTTGTGCTAGGAAATGAATGGGCGTATAATATGAAGTAAAGGAAGTATATGAGATAAATATAATAATTTTATGATAAAATCTTCATCAACTTTATTCCATATTTAATTCAAAATAGTGAAAGTAATTACTTAACATAAAAAAATGTCCTATCTTATTTCATAAAATATAGCGGAATATTTCATTATTGCACTAAAAAGCCCCAAATATAGAGAACAACAAAAATAAATAAGAAATACTAATCTATTTTATTTTTATATTTTTTTCTATTTTTCTTTTGAGCATATTCGCTTTTATTTTTCTTGATGAAATAGTATTTTATAAACTTAGAACATTTATAAGTTTTTATAGATACCTATCTGTATTTGATGATATGTTATTTCAAATTGAGAGTAAAGAATTGTACAGAAATGGTCAGTTGGGATGCCAGCGGGCATAGGCAGTTATAACCAACTTTAGGATCAGTTAGTTTGTTAATTAACGATAATTAGGAATAGTTAATTGAGTTAAATATTTTTACTTCTTAAGTCGGCTAGATAAGTATAAATAGATAGAAGCATTGTGTTGTACTTAGTTTTGATAAATAAATACTCTCGCATTTTACTATCGATTTTCCTTTTCTTTTCTTCCAGTTAAGCTTTGTCTTCCATTCATAATTATTGTTATAACATGGTATCAGAGCCAATAATGGCGATCATACATTCATTGATTGTTGAATTCTTCTTGTTCTGTAATTTCTTGTTGATTCTGTATACTCTTCATTACCGGTGGTTGGGGTGAATCATCGAATGGTTTCACTGAATCGTGATCAAAAAATGCCTGAATTTCAAGGCCAATCTTCGATTCTTTTGATCCTTTATTTTTACAGAGTTCTACTTTTTCTTGTGTGAACGTAACCCATTATATTCTCACTGGAGTAGAGAATTATACTCTCTGGAGTAAATGAATGAGAATTGCGTTGTTAGGGAAGAATAAAATTGGTTTCGTGGATGACACCTGCAAGAATGATATGCATGAAGGTTAGATGGACCATCAATGAAAGTGTGTAAATGTAATTTTTCTTTCATGGATCATGTGCATTGCATCAAATGATCAGATTGATGGCATTGTGTACTCATCAAATGCTCACAAAGTATGGGCAGATCTCAACGAGCGATTTGATAAGGTGAATACCACCAAGATCTATCATATTTCCAGAGGAATTGCGACACTCGTTCAACATACTTCTAGATCCTAAAGTTGGTTATAACTACCCTTATCATCTGTCATCCCAACTAACCATTTCTGTACAATTTTTACTCTCAACACCCCACAAGTTAAAGGTTGAAAAACATCTATTAACCTTTACTTATCCAATATGTAGTGATGTTGTTGGCCTCCTAGAACTTTAGTCAAAATGTCAGCATTGCCTTGATTAATTCATTTTGTATCTTTTCCCTCACGAAGTGGCAAGTCTATCTCTATGTGTTTTATCCTTTCATGTAATATACAATTTTCAACAATCTTATATAATAGCTTTATCACAAAACAGTTTCACAAGTATATTTACCTTCATATTCATTTTTTTCAAAATACCTGCAAGCCAAATTAAATGAATTTCAGCAGTAGGATTCTATACTTTGTTCTGATGTACTTCTTGACACAATATCATATTTCTTTGATCTCCAAGAGTTTTCTAACTTCACACTGTAGCCAGTCACAAATTTCCTTGTTACTACACAAGATGTCCAAGTAGAATTACAGAAGGTTGTTAGTGTGTCATCAAATTTCCTTTAAGATATCTTACTACATGATGTGCTCCTTCTAGATGAGGCTGATTTGAATCATGCAGAAATTAACTCATTGCTAGATAGAGTAACCTCCCTACTCATCTTTGAAAAGTACTTTTATCCATCAATCATGGATCATCATTAACTTCTATCTGCAAGTACTTATCATAATCAATGGTGATGTATTTCAAATGTTGCTCTGTCAACAATAGGCTTAGCTCCTGTGAATTCTCATTCTGAAATTAACTCCACTATATATTTTTTTTGTATCATGAGTATTCCTATACTAGACCTTAAAAACTCTATTTTTATGAAGTACCTCAATTCTCTCAAATCCTTAATTTTGAAGTTCTGCTTCAACGTTTTTTTTCTATGATTCCTTAATAAGGTGTATATAATTTTCAGTGATTAATAAGTCATCTACATATATAAGTATCATTAAAATTTTCTGACCAACTTTCTTAGCGAATAATGAATAATCATATTTACTCTCTTGGAAGCCGAAGTTGATTAATGCAGTGATAAGTTTTATGTATTGGAGTTGGTTAATGTTACTGTTAGACTTTTAGTTAGTTAATTAAACTTTAGCTAATTAGTTACTAATAGTTGATTTGTAAATTAGTTAGTTAGTTAGAAGGTTGTTAGCAAGTAGTTAGTTAGAAGGTTGTTAGCAAGTAGTTAGTATTGCAGCTGTATATAAATACTAGTGTAATGGCTTAATTCACTCAATGAGAATTTCTCTAATTCTTTCACGTTTATGGTGTGAGTTTGAATATGGTATCAGAGCAGTGAATCGAGAGTCGATTCAAATCAGATTTCCGCCATTGTTAATCCTTTGTGGAAGCAGAGGAGAAGTTTTGTTCCGCCATTGTTGATCCTTTGTGGAAGCAGAGGAGAAGTTCAGCCATTGTTGTGGAAACAGAAGATTTATGCCATTGTGATTCTTGTGGAAGCAGAGAAAGAAGTTCTTTTGTGGAGGAAGAAGAAAGGAAATGACTACTGGAGAATCGGGATCGATTGGAGAAGCATCTGCAACAGATAATGTTGAGACTTTAGAATCGATTGAGAAGAAGAGGAATCATCCTCTTTATCTACATCCATCTGATACTCCTGGATGTGTGTTAACTACAGTACAACTCACAGGCATGGAGAATTATTCATTATGGAGTCGATCTATGATAATCAATCTTCGAGCAAAGAGCAAAGTTGGTTTCGTGTTGGGAACATGTAAGAAGAGTGACTACAAAATGGAATTGGAAGAACAGTGGGAGAAATGTAATTGTTTTGTGTTAGCATGGATAATGAATACAGTGTCTAAGGAATTATTAAGTGGCATTGTATATGATAATGATGCAGCTACAGTATGGAATGATCTCAAGGAGAGATTTGACAAAGTTGATGGATCAAGGATATACCAGCTACATAGAGAGATTTGTACAATACATCAAGGTAACTTGACTGTTTCTGGTTATTTCACAAAATTGAGACTACTATGGGATGAATTTGATGCCTTTGTACCTCCACCTTCATGTAATTGTGATAAGTCAAGGATTTATGTGGATCAACAAGCCTATCTGAGGCTGTTTGCATTTTTGATGGGGTTAAATGATGTGTTTAGTCAAGCTCGTAGTCAGATCTTGATGATGAACCCATTGCCAAACGTTAGTAAGGCTTATGCTATAATAGTGGCAGATGAAGGTCAAAGGATAACTGCAGGTACACAATCAAGGAGGGAAATAATGGAGCCTACTGCACTTTATGCAGGGAGAGGAAATTTCCAAAGAAGTAATGACACAGGAAGAGGAAACATGCAGAGAAACAATATGAGATCATCACAGTTGAAGAAAAAGAATTGGGATCAAATCTGTGATTATTGTAAGCTACAGGGTCATATTAAACTCGATTGTTACAAGTTGAATGGCTATCCACCTGACTAGAAGTTTAAGAAGAAACCTGAAAATGTTAATTCAGGATATGATCAAAATGGAATAGGACAGACACAAGGCATGAAAGCAAATCAAGTGAGTGTTGATCAAGGAATTATACAGGATGATTTTGCACCAATATGCAGAAAAGAAGAAGGTCAAAGAATGAGATCACAAGAGGTTTCAGCACTGGCAGCTCAACCTACTTTCACTCAAGAACAATACCAGAAAATTCTGCATATGCTTGATAAAGAAGAAGTGGGATCTTCAGGATCAAATATAGCAGCAAATATGGCAGGTATAACAGGAAAAATTGATACAGCATTATCTATAAATTCTACTATGAAAGAGGGATGGATAATTGATTCAGGAGCAACATGTCATACGACTCATAATATGCATAGATTGCATTCTGTTTTCAATCTTCCTGAGCATTTAAATAGAAGTGTTCACTTACCAAATGGAGAAACTGTGTCTGTTACACATTCAGGAAGTTATAAAACATTAGGAGGAGATTTGTTGAAGAATGTTTTGGTGGTTCCTACATTCAAGTTTGATTTGCTCTCAGTATCACAATTAACAAAACAACTACATTGCTCAGTTAATTTCTTTCCTGAGTTTGTTGTTTTTCAGGACCTCTCCAATGGAAAGGTGAAGGGTGTTGGTAAGGAAGTGGATGGACTATACTATCTCTCTAATCAAAAACTACATGAAGAAGAGAAGAATAATGAGATGATCATGATGACACACAACAGTGAGAATTTGAATAATGCCTTGTTATGGCACAACAGGTTGGGGCATCCATCAGCCAAGGTGTTACAACAGCTGACTTTGACTTCTTCAAATTCAAATAATATCTGTAAGAAATGTTCTATATGTCCACTTGCAAAGCAGACTCGACTATCTTTTCCTTTAAGTGTTTCAAGAACTAGTAGTATCTTTGAATTGATTCATTTAGATGTTTGGGGACCTTATCATGTGGCAACACATAATGGTTACAGATTTTTCTTGACTATTGTTGATGATAAATCCAGAATGACATGGGTATATTTGATGAAGTTGAAAAGTGATGTGTTTCATATTTTACAGTCCTTTTGTGTTCTTGTTAAGAATCAATTTAACAAGCACATTAAGAGAATAAGGTCTGATAATGGAGGAGAGTTCTTTAGCAAAGAATGCAATGATTTTCTGATTACTCATGGGATTATTCATGAAAGCAGCTGTCCACACACTCCACAACAAAATGGAGTTGCTGAAAGAATACACAGACATATACTTGAAGTATCTAGAGCACTCAAGTTTAATGGTCATATACCTATAAGATTTTGGGGTGAATGTATTCTTACAGCTGTCTACTTAATCAATAGACTACCCACAATGACATTGGAAGGGAAGACACCTTATGAGGTGTTTCACAATGCCAAGGCAGAGCTTGATCATTTGAGAGTTTTTGGATGTTTAGGATATGCTACCAGATTGCCTAAAGGAGACAAATTTTCACCAAGAGCTGATGCTTGTGTATTCCTTGGTTATCCTGCTACTCAAAAAGGTTATCTTATGTACAACTTGATCAACAAGAGATTTATAGTAAGCAGGGATGTGGTTTTTAAAGAAGATATATTTCCATTTCAAAAAATGGTTACTAGGCAACTGCCTTTATTTCCTAATTCTTCATTGGATACATATCAGGATGATGATCATAAGGAGTTGAATGAAAAGACAAATGGCATGTAAACAATTATCCCTCAGGAACAAACATTTCCTGATATTAACATGCATAATGACAGTGCATGGAATGAAGGCAATGAAGATATTGAAAATACAGATGTGATAAATGAAGGTGCAGAGAACAATATTGATATTTCAGTACCTGATGTTATTACTGAAAAACCAAGACAATCTCTTAGGAATTCAAAACCTCCCATATGGATGAAAGATTACATTACACAAGTGTCAGACACTGATCAACCTTATTCACTAAGGAGATACTTGTCTTATAAAGACATTTCTCCTAGTTATACAGCATATCTATCCAAGTTTTCTGTTGAAAGTGAGCCTAGAAGTTATGAAGAGACTATTAAAGATAAAAGGTGGGTTGATGCAATGAAGCTAGAGATACAAGCTTTAGAAGAAAATGGTACTTGGAAAGTAGTTAAACTGCCAGCAGGAAAGTCTACAATTGGATGTAAGTGGGTTTTTAAGATCAAATATCAAGCTGATGGGAAGATTGAAAGATTCAAGGCTAGGTTGGTGGCAAAGGGATACAATCAAACTGAAGGTATTGATTATCAAGAGACATTTTCACCAGTGGTAAAAATGGTGACTGTTAGAGCTATAGTAGCTTTGGCTGCTGCTAAGCATTGGATCATTCATCAAATGGATGTATTTAATGCTTTCTTACAAGGAGATTTGTTTGATGAAGTATACATGGAATTACCTAAAGGATTCGAGATGAAGGAAGAAAACATGGCCTGCAAGTTAGTTAAATCTCTTTATGGTCTTAAACAAGCATCTAGGCAATGGAATGCAAAATTGACTAATGCTTTGTGCAGTTCAGGGTATATACAAAGTCACTTGGATTATTCTTTATTCACCAAGAGAAGAGATGATGGAATTGTCATTGTTTTGGTTTATGTAGATGACATTTTGGTAACAGGAAATGATGCCAATTTGATAGAAGAAACCAAACATGTGTTGCATAGTTACTTCAAGATTAAAGACTTAGGAGAATTGAAATATTTTTTGGGAATTGAATTCTTGAGATCCAACAAAGGAATAGTTATGAATCAGAGGAAATATGCTCTAGAAATGATTTCTGAAGTTGGGTTAGCTGCTGCAAAACCAGTAATGACACCAATGGAATACAACATGAAGTTAACTAGTGTGGAATTTGATGAAGGCAGATGTCACTACTGATGACTTATTTCCAGATGTTAACAAATACCAAAGGCTTGTTTGAAGCTTTGTACTTAACTAATACAAGGCCAGATATATCATTTGCAGTACAATCTTTGAGTCAGTTTATGCAGAAGCCAAAAAGGTCACATTGGGAGGCAGCATTGAGGGTGATTAGATACATCAAAGTTGAACCAGAAAAAGGGTTGCTGATGAGTGCAGATACAGAACCTCAACTTACAGGATTTTGTGATGCAGATTGGGCTGCATGTCCAAATACTAGAAGGTTTGTGACTGGTTTTTTATTGAAGTTTGGTGATTCCTTAATATCTTGGAAGTCAAAAAAGCAAAACACAGTGTCTAGAAGTTCTGCTGAAGCAGAATATAGAAGTTTGGCTACCTTAACTGCTGAGATTGTTTGGATAAACAATTTGTTTCATGAATTGGAAGTAAAACTAACAGGACCAGCTACCATTTTTTGTGATAGCAAGGCAGCCATACAGATTGCTGCTAATCCTGTATTTCACGAACGGACTAAACACATTGAGATAGATTGCCACTTCATCAGAGAAAAGGTGCAGCAAGGATTAATCAGACCTACATACATACATACAAAATATCAACAAGCAGATGTACTGACCAAGGCTTTAGGCAGGATTCAACATGAGATTTTAATAAGCAAGCTAGGATTCCTGAACTTGTTCAATACATCCAGCTTGAGGAGGAGTATTGGAGTTGGTTAATGTTACTGTTAGACTTTTAGTTAGTTAATTAAACTTTAGCTAATTAGTTACTAATAGTTGATTTGTAAATTAGTTAGTTAGTTAGAAGGTTGTTAGCAAGTAGTTAGTTAGAAGGTTGTTAGCAAGTAGTTAGTATTGCAGCTGTATATAAATACTAGTGTAATGGCTTAATTCACTCAATGAGAATTTCTCTAATTCTTTCACGTTTATGGTGTGAGTTTGAATATTATGTTCCACTAATTTTTCCATAGTCTATATGTTTTAAAAAAAAAACTATCTAATTTTAGAAAATTACAATTCAATCACAAAAAAATAAAAAAAAAAAATAAAATGAAGAAAATAGTAACTACGTCAAAATCATTCTCATGCAAAAACTTGTTTTTTTTTGTACTTTCATTTTCTAAAATATCTATTTGTTTAGCCTAAAGTCACTCTAATTTTTAAATTTTTATTTTTACATATCAAATCACCATAGCCACAAAATTATCAATAAGGCCCACGTGAGAATATCGAAGATAAATGAAATCATTTACATGTGATTATATTAATTAATTATTAAGGCAAACAATAAACGTGACTCTATATAAGTTTGCTCTTGTTTTATGAATTTGTGTGTTCCCATTTGAAGCAACTTGTGAAATCCTAATTAATATAAACAATATCTAACTCATGAATGCTCGTTTAGAGTACTAATGAAATATGATACTCAGTTTCATATTAGATGTGTATATTTTATTTTATGCAATTATTAAAAAATCTTATTTAATTAATTAGTCTACTGAGTAAAAATATTTTGTTCAAACTTTAAAATTCATATTAACTGTAATGGTAAAATAAAAATAAAAAATTAATTTAATAAATGATCAAATAATATAGGATAAATAAATCCACATTTAAACGCTAAAGCAGGTTACAAACTTCTTTTTTTCTTAATTGGAGGTATTGACCAAACCAAGTCATTATATAAATTAATTCATCAAAATAATATGATTTTTTAAAATTTTATAAAATCAGTATAAATATATTTCACAGTAATGTTTTAGGGTATATTTTATTTTTTAAAAGCTAACAACGTTAGATTGATATACGTTACTCATAGTAACGTTTTACTCCTAAAACATTATTCACAATAACATTTTACTCGTAAAACGTTATCATGAATAACATTTTACTCGTAAAACGTTATCATGAATAATATTTTAGGAGTAAAACGTTACTCAAAATAACGTTTTAGGAGTAAATTAATAACTATAGAGAGTAAAGTATATTAACCTTACGCTATTAGTTTTTAAAAAATGAATATACCATAAATCGTAACTGTAGAATACTTTTATACTAGTTTGTAAAAAAAATTAAAATATATTATTTTAATAAATTGCTTAATTTGGTCAAAAATTCTCTTAATTATCAATATTCTTCAATGGAGTTCATTTATTTATTTATTTTAAAAAAGATTGATTTCTTTTTATCATATAAGTTCCGTTAACGATGAATCAACAGAACAAGTGATCATAATATATTTAAAAATGTAATTCACAATTTCTTATCTCCTGATATTTATTTAGTGAAACTTTGTTAAATACTTTACTATTTTGAAATTATATATTTTTTTAAAAAATAGCTTGATAAACAAATTATTAATTATATAAATAATTGCTACATATCGCTTAAAGATGCTCGTAATAAAATTTATACGTAAATTTACATATCTTAAACATTTTATTTTTTTGTCAATTTGTCAGAGATTTTGGAATGACATTGCAAAATTGCAGCATGAATCGTGTGCTTGAGAATCATATCACAAAAATTAGATATTATGTGGGACTAAATATTTCCATCGTTTTCATTGGTTTCATTACTTCCTTCTAACTTCTAAGCAAAATAATGTCATATTTATGTTGAGCATTGTAAGTTCGCAACGCTTAATATCAAAAAGATTTCAGAATATTTTGATATACTATAAATATTATTTAATATTTATAAATTTTTATTTAGTATATTGTTATCATTAATAATTATATATTTTTAATATAATAAAAAAAATAAAATTTTTAATATAGTAGCAATAACAATACAAATAAAGCGAAATAGATACGGAATAAAGCTAAGTTTTATTTTTTATGGGACCTCTAACTTTATGCAGTGCGATTGAAATTTAGTCCCTCTCAAAATATATCTTGTGTGTTTTCTATTATTAGTTCAATAAATGTACAAAAATATAATTTTATATTATATATATAATTTTAATTCATATCGATATGATGTATTATTTTAATTTTCATATCATTCTAAAAATGTTCTTCATAGCCAAACAAAACATTAATTTATGGATCGGATCCGCTGAGGTCTAGCCCGAATTTTATTGTCTGTTTCTTTAATTTCTCTTTAATATTACTAATAATAAATAAGTTTTTGGTCCATTTTCTGAACCTATTTTCCGAAGAATATTTTAGGTATTTAAGATTTATTTACATAAAAAACAATTTTATATAACTTACACTCGCAATATATTTTTTTCTATGTAAGGTTCAGTGGGCCATCATTGATTTATTTATTATAATTCCACCCTTCTCATAGTTGTTTCATAAATTAAATAGCGTAAGTAGAGCCAAACTAATTTTGATGGTTTATAAAGGGTGTGGTAGGTTAAGTGAGACTTAATGCAAAGCTTATAATTAAATTAACAGGGTCATTAATTTAATTTAATTCTTTTCATTTCAAAGAATGATCTTCTTTCTTTTTTAATCTGTTTCAAAAAAAATGATCGTTTTTTTTTGCAACATTTCAAAATCAGTTTTTCACGTGACATCTTTAAGGCCACAAGATAAATAGACAATTTTAATATTTAACCCAACTTTAATTTAGAATCACAAGATAAAAAAATTTTCTTCATATTCTTAAATTTCGTATTAAATCAAATCAAAATATTTTTTTTGTAAAACGAAGAAAGTAACCTAATCGGAAAAAGATGCAAAGAATCAGAATAATAATAAGAGTAGTTTTCTCATCCCAATTATAATTTTGTCTGTAGTTTGGCGTGCACTAAAGCACGATTATTGCATGCACCAATACTCTTTATTATGAAGGATCCACCAAACCCTCCAATAATCAGTCATATATCCTAGCATTAATATTATTATAATATTATTTTAATTTTTAGTGATTTGACCTATCGAATATTTTTCTTAATTAAAAGTATATTTTATTAAATTAATTTCATTAATACTGTATTTGAAGCTTCAATATTAAAAGTAGTATCGAAAGAAAATAATTCTCGATTAGCGAATATAAATAAGTACTACCTAAATTACAGTTGGCTTGTGTACAAAAAATGATTTAGAGGTATATTTTTTTTACAAAACTTTATTAATACTTATTTTTGGGACTATAAATATTTAGAAATACATTCTTTTACACAAAAAATAATTCTCTTAATTTGCTAAATTAAATTTGTAAGATCGAAATATTTAATTTTGATATAGAAGCTAGGAAAATGGAACAAAGCAAGTAAAAAATATATATAATATTGATATCTAAATCATTTCATAAGTCCTTTGTAAACTACTCATCATTTTAAAGATAGGATAGCGAGGCATGGAAGCTTTCTGCTATGCTTATGCTATTATAGGATAGGAGAGTGACTGTAAACACACAACTTCCACCCTCTTGGCTGTACTTTGAGAGCTTGTATATGTGAGAAATTTACAAGAAAAAAACGAGATTTCAAAAAGAATTCAAATCAACAATTTTTCTGCACAAAACAGGAAAAGAGAATGAACTAGAACAAAGCGGATTTTTTTCATTAATAGCATTATGATTAAATATGTATACTTTTATTATTGTTTTTTATAAGAGTATAATATCTATTATGAACAATTAAAAATGAGTGAAGATAGTTATATAAATAACTGTATCTTCATTTTAATGCAATACTGAAAGATTTAAAATTAGTGCTAGATAAATTTATTGTTAAACAATAAAATACATAGTTAATTTAAGCATATTAATTGACATAGCTATACGTAAAAAATAAAATTCTCAACTACTTTTAATTAATTTTTTGAGTGATTTGTTAATGTTCATAATAATTTAACGAGCCAAAAATGGCTTTATTGGGGATTACGCAGCAACATGAGAGGGAAATCATCAAAATATTGCATCAAACACGGAAGAACTCATGCAAATAAATATAGCGATATCTGATATTTGGTACATAATTCTAATAATTCGTTAAGAAAAACACTCCTTATTTGAAGGAACTTTTAGTTTAAGACTCAAATATATACAGTATCGACAATTAATAGTGGAGAGACGTCATACTTTTTTAATTTTAGGGGGTCATTTGGTCGTAAATAAGAGTATTTAAAAAGATACTTCGAAATATAAAATTGTTAATAAAATAGTAACATATCGTCAAAATATTATTTTTAAAGACAAGCATATTTTTATTACTTAATCCATGTATATAAAATATATTTCATATTATATTGTAGTACTCACTATTTTATTTTATTTTAAAGTCAACATCACCAACAAGAATAAATAGCAGACAATTTGTCAACGCATTTTATGCCTCCAATGATAAGAAACCTTATTGATTTTGTGTGTGAGAGACAACTTTTCATATGCATCTATGAACACCATAAATAAACTCACCAGTGCTCATATTAAACACACTTAAATATAGTTAGAATTTTCTTTTAAAGAACTTTTATTTCTTGTCTCTTCACAATTTTTGTCTATTTTCTTACTTGTAAATATAATTATTATAATATATTCTTTTTTTGCTTAGTTTTATAATATGATCCAATTTTTGTATACATCGAATTTCCTCCACTCTACATGTATAAGAAGGAAGGCCCAAACAAGTAGGATTGTTTGATGGACCATGGATTTACTTGGAAGTTTATTGGGCTTGTATTATTTCCATAATATTTCCAAGGAAATTCTTTTGTTTTTATACAACAGAGTAGTTTAAATTGCACTAAATGTAATCAAGTTTTTATTTATACAATAAATAGTCTAAAATTAGTGATACACACAAAAAAATTATTTTTGACCACATGGTCAATGTATATGTAGTATATTGATACGATATATAATGTATCAATATTGTTTAAATAATGTATACTCGTGTATAAATTATGCATAACTATATGTCATATATGTAATACATCTATATACATTGTTGATACAATAAATTATATATTGAAAGTTAACCTTTTTTTTTCAGTCGCAACTAACTCAAATCTCTTCTACACAGTCACAAATTAGATACATTCTCCTCTCGATATTTCAATTTTTTAAAAATATATTATTCAATCAAAAGATTCACGTTTGTGACAAATCTACCTCATGATATACTTATTAATTATGCATGTTGTGAACACTATAAAATCGTGAATCTATATTTTTTTATAAAAATAATTTCATGATAATCAGCTCACGTACATTTCATTAAAAGATAACCATTACGTCAACAAGTTAGTTATCACTAAATAAAGCAAAAATTATCATTATTGTACTGCACCGCTAGAGATGAGTTCCATGGAATATTTATTTGCAAACTCTTTAGTGCCATCTAGATAATCTAAAAATATCTTTTACGGAATATAAAAAAGATAACATTTTTGAAAAAGTTAAATGAATCACATGAAATATGGGCTAACGGTACAGACAAAAATACAAAAAACAAATAAGACTACATGAATAATGAACTAATAATTGGGCTAAGTTTGATTAGTATAGTGAGCATTGAGTAGTAAACTAATAATTTAACTAATTTTGGTTAGTAAGATGATCTAATTATCATTCTTTTTTTGTTTTTGTTTAATCAATTCTGAATAGAGATGTGTGTACAAGATTTTGGTTAGTAAGTGTTTAATAGTACACCAATTTGCTTCTGAGGTGTTTTAGCTTGTATTAGTAATGATGGTTTTAATTGTGCTGCTATCAATTACGTTGAAATCATTCTTATACATAATTATTCAATATAGTTATGTTTATAAAAACATACTTACATAAGTTCATTCGCAAATATAGTGAATATATGTTGAAAAAGTGTTTTAAAAGACAATTGTGTGTTTAATAATATTTATGCATGAATTGAAAATTCATGTATGGTTAAAGGGCAAAACCCATAAATTTTATTAGTTTAAGACCTATGTATGTATATTTTCGTGAGTTTTTAAAATTATTATTTGTACTAAATTTCAATATTCAAATCATGTATCTGGCGCATTTAAATACACGTATTTTGGATAATGAGATCAACTTTTTATGTAATTTATTTTAGATACATTCTATCCAACTAGACATACATATACCTAAGATATATTAATTCTCTCATTCTTCCTTTTCTATCTCGCTTGACTCTCTCCCTTCTTACTCGTCACTCTTCCCATGACTTTAGAAAAAACTTATTAATTATGATAGGAATGTTTGTATATTTCTTTTTATTCAATCTTTAATCCCATTATCTGTCACGTAGTTGTAAAAGACATACTAAAATAAATGAATTATTTGCTAGTGTATATAAGAATAAAGTTGAATAAAGTGCATTAGTAGTAGTGATATATATTACTAATGTTGATATTAGTTATGACTAGACCATTTACTAATATATTGTTTGTTTTGATGTATTAAAAATAATATGAAAAGTAAATATTTGGTTACACATATACCGTCCATAATACAACGAAAAGAATGTGTAAAAGATTTTGAGAGACAATTATATATTTAACCATGCTTGTACATTCATCATAAACTCTTGCGTAATTGACACAATTCATTATGTACCCTGTCTGTTCAACGATAGTCGTACACTATTGACTTGACACACCTCTGAAGAAACTATAAATAGAAAGACAATTTTTTCTATACCATCATTTGAATATACTAACTTGAAAAAATGTTATAGGAAAATAATTATAATTGATGATAAGAATAAATTAGAAACTGTATGTAAAATGATTCAAGGATTATATAAAGTGGAAAAGTATAGCGACATCTATTTTTAGTACAGTGAACAAGGTTGAAGGGAGAAATTATTAATTATGCATAACATATTACTAAATAAAGTACACAAAAAGTGAAAATTATACCCAAACAAAATATTTAATATACACAAAGCTAATTCATGCATTATTTTTATAATACATCCTACCAAACAACGTGTGTATTGGTCGATTCAATTCGATTTTATGTATTATCAATTTGATTTTATCGATTTTAGATATGGTAAAACCAATTTCGATTTACAATTTATCACTTTTGATCCTTAACGGCTGAGTATTCAATTTAACCAATAAAAATGCTTGTAAAACAAATATGACTTCTTTAACAATTTGATTCGACAAGAAAATAATGTAACTTTGCAAATGCTCATAAAATAAAAATAACAACTAACAAGAAAATATTATACAAGTGTAATACAAAGAGAAAATAAGAGGAAAGAAATTTACTTTAGATTTTGACGTTTCGTATAATGTAAAGTTGTCCATTCAAAATCACTCTAAAGAGTAAATTGAAGGCTAAATGACAAAGATAGTAACTATTCCCTTGTCCTAATTATTTGTCCACTTTTTATTTTATAGTTATCCCTAATTACTTATTCATTTTGACAAATCAAAAGAATCAACAATTTTTTTTATCTATCCCTCAATGAATGACTAATTAATTTGAAAAATGTAATTTTTTTATCCACTTTATAATTAAAAGAGATAAAATGATAAATTCATTACGTCATTAATTATTTTCTTAATATATGTGTCATTTCTAAACTGAACAACTAAATAGTAAAGGAGAGAGTACTAACTAGTCATGCATTGATATTAATATTTAATATTTTATGTACGATAAAGTAATAAATTACTGTAATTTTATGAGTTATTAATTTATCAAATAATTCAATATTCAAAAATCAATATTTTTTTTTTATGAAACCATTAGAAAACTGTTAATCTAATAACACAACAATAATCGATCAATAATATATTTTTTTAGTTTTGATTTATCGATCAATTTAATCTTTGTACTATCATGTAAAACAATCGGAGGAAACTGAGATTCCAAAAGGGAATTTGTGTAAATAAATCAAAGCTGAAGGGTTAAAAAAAAGCTAAAATAAAAATCAAGGGGAACAGATCCTACTCTGTTGGGTTTTATAACCAAAAAAAAGCCCTAAAATTAAGAACTCTCTGGAAGAAGTGCAGCACAGCACCAGGAGAGAGAACCCGACAAGAACCGGAGAAGAAGTTGAACACCAATTTCATCTGAATTTCGCGAGCCCTAATTGAAATTCCAGGTAATATTTAGAAGATTGTTTTCTCACAGCTCTGTTCTAAGATAAGGGCACATTTGTTAATTTCTGAGAAGGGTCGAGGGTGGAAGAAACCCTAGTTACGCATCTGTAAAAATCTTACCGAATTTAGCTATTTATGTATTTTCTGGATGTTCTGTGTTGCGAATTGATCGTTTTCTGTTTGTGGCAGAAAGGGTTCATTTCGTAATCCCAGGGTTTGTTTTAGCCTGGGTGTTGCTTCTCATTGTTCGTTGGCTTTTGCTAGAAAAGATCGAACTTTTATGGGTCATATTTGTGATGTTTCTTGTGTTACATAACAGTGTGATAGTTTTTTTTTATCAGTGAAATTCTTACTTCAATAGCGTTTTTCCCTTCAGAGAGCTGCAACCATCATATCTGGAAGAAAATACTAGCAATAGTGGAATAAAAAGATGAATTTCTAATCCTGTAATAAGAAAATTCGGTATGCTTGGTATGACAGAGAATACTTTATGGAATAGATTTTTTACTCATTGAATCGTTCTCCAATGTTTATTTCCTCAATGGTTGAAAATTCACCACCAAAAGGGTGAAAACAACTTGCGTCATTTTCCATTACGAATATTCTGAATCTCACTCTGTATCACTTGATTCATCCAACACATAAGGTTCGTTGTCAACTTTAATATACAAATATCTCAGCAAAATACCATGCTCCATCTTTTATGATTGCCGGGGTGGAGCCACATTACAGTTGACGGGTTTGGTAGGTTTGGCCCACATCATGTACTTTATATTCAAATTTTCTTTTAATATGTATGCATTATTTATCTAGCCTTGGTGGACAGAGTTACCGGTACCTGTTACTTGTTGCTGGTGGGGGTGGCAGGTATCCGTGGAATTAGTCGAGGTGCGAGAAAGCTGGCCAGGACACCATGTTCATCAAAAAGAAAATAAATTTATCCCGATTCCATTCTCTTCATTCTCAAAATAAATAAATAATTTATCTAGAACCCTTTTAGAAGATGCGGATGCCTTTTCTAAAATTCAGAATCTATAAATTCAATCCTAGCGCGTTTAATGGTCGCCATATGATCCTGTTTTTAATCCAACCATATATTGAAAAACTATTTGGACAATGATCTGCCAAAGTAAATTCTTTTTTGCTGAAAATATGCTGCTTCATATCCAATTCGCATCTTTGTAGTCTCCACAGTTCAAAGTTCAAACAATGTTTTACTGACCATTGGTGACCTAAAAATCTTTTTCTTTTTGAGAATTGGTGACTTAGAGATCTTATCGAATCTTAGGTTAAGGCAAATAACATCAGTTGCACTAAACTGGTTTTATGTTAACTTAAACAGGAAAGGTATATATTGCATGCCTTGTAAAATAATTTCTCAGTGATCTTTAAAATAATTAAGAAAAGGGAAAATGCATTAGTATGTCGCGATCTCACCTCATTCTTATGACATAAATGCTTTCTTTATGATAGATTTCAAGCGCTTGGAACAAAAATGAGCTTTGGAATCATACATAGGGATGTATTTGGGGGAGTGGGACAATTCAGGGTGGAGTATTTGGGTTTTATGTATAGTTGGAGGTTCTTCCTCACTCTCAGAAGAGCTATCATCTGCAAAAATTTTGAGTGGATGAGGAGATCAAATATTAGTTCAAATAATTTTTTCTTGTGGAGCATCTTGGAGCATATGAGCAATGGAGCTTGTGGAGCATTAGCTTAACTTGGGATATTTCTCTTGGTTTCATAATTTTTCTGTTTGAATCTATAATTTTGGAGCATCATGGAGCATTTGAGCAATGGAGCTTGTGGAGTACAGCTCAATTGAAGGATTGCTCTCTTGGTTTGCTTCAGAATTTTTCTGCTCGATTCTGTTATCATCAAGTCAAATACAGAATGATATAAATTTATCCATAATTGTTTAATTATTTCTCTTCAGTGTTTAGTGGAATCATGAAAATTGTTTATAAGTTACATCTGCTTGCAGTTTTCTGTGAATCCTCCCTTCATTGCTGAGAATGAGTGGCCGCTTTTCACGCTCAATCTACGTTGGCAACCTACCAGCAGATATAAAGGAACTGGAAGTTGAAGATCTATTCTACAAGGTCTGTCACATTCACTTATTTAAACACTTAGCTGCAAAGGCTTATTTTCTTGTGGAGAAGTTAGTTATTATCAATTGTAATTAGCTCCTAGGGCTCTGGATTCAACCTTCGATGCATAAGTTATACTTGTAAACAACAAAAAAACAACAGCCTCGCATCATTATCAAAAAAACAAACAAACAGCCTCACCCGAGATTATATTGCAGATGAATGCATTCCTAGATATGCTTGTTCCTGAGTTTCATTACAATGCCATCTGTATAATGGATTTTTTTGATTTGCCTCTTATATGTGAAATTTTAGATCAAGAAAGCCTAAGTGTAGTTTCATAAGAGAATCTGTTGCAGTACTAGTATCAATATTAGGTTGTGGTTGAAAACAAAGTTTGATGGTGAGGGAGGCTTCTTCTCTGGTATCGTGCACTGCATGCTCCTTGCCTCTTATTTTTCCTATTTTAGATTCAGTCTTTCTTCCATACTTGCTACTCTGCTCAATACCACTAGTATTCTGTTTACCCGATTTAGGAGAGTAAACAGTTGGGAGGCATCGATTTGGAAGCATTCAGCCTTGAAATGTAGAGTTGGTTTAGCATACATTCTTGCAAACACTATATTCTGAGATTCCTTTTAAAAGAAACACTGTATCCTAAGATTTG
Organism: Solanum peruvianum; assembly: GCA_027705065.1. NCBI lineage: Eukaryota > Viridiplantae > Streptophyta > Magnoliopsida > Solanales > Solanaceae > Solanum > Solanum peruvianum. Next base: position 52,029,189 of record JAKWJD010001757.1, read on the forward strand.
TTGTAAAAGAAACACTGTATCCTAAGCTTAAAAAGTGCTTACTGTTTATAAATTCTCTCCTGTATTGCAGTATGGTCGTATATTGGACATTGAGTTGAAGATTCCACCTCGCCCTCCTTGCTACTGTTTTGTGGAGGTATATTTATTTAGCATATTTACATGTATAGTTTTCTGTAGTTTGAAGTTTGACCTTCTGCTGTTGGTTACTTTTTTTTTGCCTTTCTATTGTCAATTGCTGCTTCTGTGTGCTGATTATCTCTAATTTCCCTTCTCCGTATTCTTTAGTTTGAAAGTTCTCGAGATGCTGAAGATGCCATCAGGGGTAGGGATGGCTACAACTTTGATGGCTGTAGGCTGAGGGTAAGAACAATTTCCATCTTGATTCTCTCATATTCATAGATACACAGATCTATGTAGGACATATGAGCTTCCATGTGGTTGACATTTTAGATGCATGATATAGGTTGAGCTTGCTCATGGAGGAAGAGGGCCATCATCTTCAAGTGATCGCAGAGGCAGTTATGGCAGCGGTGGCGGTGGAGGTGGAGGGCGCCATGGCATTTCTCGGCATTCTGATTACCGAGGTTCCACTATAACTTATTTGAATGTCTTGTGAAGTTCCTTGTCTTGATTGCTGTAGATGTAATTGTCCCTGATCATATAGATGTCTCTTGACTTTTTCTTGTCATCTCTATACAGTTATTATTCGAGGTCTTCCATCTTCTGCTTCTTGGCAAGATTTGAAGGTAAGTGGGCAGGATATCTCCCTATCTTGGTTTGTATCTGTAGCAATTGCAGTAACCTGGTGGAAAATATGTCAGGATCATATGCGGAAAGCTGGTGATGTGTGCTTTGCTGAGGTTTCTCGTGACAGTGAAGGTATGACCTAGTCTTACATCTTGAAGACATATCTAATAGGATCCTTTTACTTGTGAATTTTAAACAATACTCTAGAATACTGGAATCGTGGTGAAAAAACTGCATGTATGTTAAGATCAGAAAATTTCCCAAGAATTTAAGTGCAACTAAAGTGTGGTGTTTTCCTCAAGGAGGGATGGAGGACAACTAATTATACTTGCAATTTAAGAAAACAAAGTGCTACAGAGAGACCAGAATTGATTATGTGAATAGAAGAATTGGAAAATATAAATTAGTGCTCAGAGTAAGAATTTCACCATTTGAAGAGCATAGTAAATTTCTAATTCAAATGCATATTAGCTCTAATTTCTTCAGATTTAGTGTGGAGTTCTCTTAATGTTAAATTTTGATTTCTTATTCCTAATTACTATGTTATTCATTCATAAAATGGTTCTTTAATGATTAATATATCACTTTGCCAACTCTAGTAGTCTTTCCCTCTGTGGGACAGTGCACGGCTGTAATGAGGTGTACATCTTAGCACATTGGCGCTTCTTAGCAAAGCTCTGAGACGGCTAGGTTGAGACCATTTTTCAATTCGCTTGTCTTTTGGCCTTTATTGTGCCTTGAGCAAACATTTGAGAAAAGCTGGAGTTCTGTTCTTGTGCTAACTCTGTGATTATGTCTGTAGTTCTAAATTTTCTTGTCCATATCAGGAACCTTTGGCTTGGTGGACTACACAAATTATGAAGACATGAAATATGCTGTAAGTTTCTTATCTGCCTCATCATCTAATGGGTTTTAAACTCAATATTGCTATCTTCTTTTCATTGAGGAGTTCGACCCTATATCATGATGGAGTTTACTGAATTTTTGAGTTCCTTGGTTCATTAACCATTGGAAGGATGGTTATTTGTCGTTATTTTTATTAATATCCTCTGCAAGTAATTCTTGTGTTTTGCTAGTTCCATTATTCATGAACGTTTAATCTGCAACTCCCTTGATGGTGGTTGTTTTTTATTTCATTTATCCCTTTGGAGAAGGACCAAGCTTGTGGTTAACATGCTTTCTTTTCGTTCAGATAAGAAAACTTGATGATACTGAGTTCAGGAATCCTTGGACAAGAACCTACATCCGGGTATTGCTTATTTTTTTTATTTACACTAGATTTTTTTTGTTTCTTCCTTCAATCCGAATTCTCGGAAAGACTTTAATTTTATGTCGATGCTTAATCTCTCAGCATATTCATGGGGTATGGTGGTGATTTCCTGATTTGGTGGTTTATAATACTCTCTTAGTTCAACTTGTCTGTCTTACTATCATTTTAGTCTGTTCAAAAAAGAATGTCTCTTTTCTAATTTTTAACTCTTTGATTTAAACATCCAACGTGGCTTGTTGAAGGCCACAGATTAAAGGTCATTTTGGGACATCATACATATATTTTGTTTAAGGGCGCGTGATTCAGAAGACTTCTGTACTTCCTTAAACTTCATGCCAAATCTAATTAAGTTAAACAAATTGAAACAGAGAGAGTATCGGGTATCTAGAATTTTTACGATACAATTATTCAGTGAGCGTGTGTACTCGAGTTAGTAGTAGTAGGAATTTTCGTACTTACAATGTATTTTTACGTTGATGCTCTTTTCAATTTTCTGTTCTCTTCATATATAGGTAAGAGAATACAAGGGCAGCCCTTCAAGAAGTCGTAGCCGCAGCAGAAGCAGGAGCAGGAGCAGGAGCAGGAGCAGGAGCAGGAGCAAGACTCCAAGGAAGAGTAGGAGGTAGATCAAGTTGCAGATAATAAATGAACTCGTTTATGTACATTCCTTTGTCTCTTGATGTTTTACTACTGGGTGTTTGTTCAGATCACCTGCCCGTTCAATTTCAAGATCACCACCGCCAAAGTCTAGATCTGCATCTCCTGTAAAGTCGACCAGGTATATGACATTGCATATTACTTGAAATTTGTATTTTTTTGGTAGGTACTAATATAGCCTTTTGTTTTCTATTTTTAATTTATCTTCAAGGTTTTTTTAACACTTGAACTCATAATCCGCATCCAGGTCCAGGTCCAGGTCCAGGTCATTGTCCAGATCAATGTCAAGGTCGAGGTCGAGGTCGAGATCTAGATCTAGATCGAAATCTAGGTCACCGTCAAGGTCCAGATCGGCATCACCACAGCAGGTTAAGGCTACTTTTTTTTGTATTTAATTAATGTTTGATTTGCCTCTGGATGATCACTTCTGTTTTAGTTAGTCTTGTTGCAAATGGTCCTGATCAGAATTTTGGATGCTTCATTTTTGAACTTCTCTAATGTTTGCATATTATGTTCTTTTTTCAGGCACGATCAAACAGTGGCTAATGCTGCCGCGAAATTTGTTCCGTGGTATTCTCCTCCTCTTGAAAGGAGAATCTGAAACTCTTATGTTCTTAGTTTGATAGGAGTCTGCTATGGACTAGAGCTGTATTAAAGACTGGAACCTTTGGAGGTCTGTCCTAGTAATGTGTTGTTTTATCTGTGAGAGCTCGGCTGTCATTAGTTATTGGCCAATCAAACTTTTGCACAGTGGTTTTTAACTTAGTTCCGACTGACTATATTAAAATATAGCGTGTTGAGACAGTTGCTTTCATTTGTTGTCGATGTGATGCTGTGTCTGATCGTCTCTTCTTGCACTTGGTATTTGTTTAAGCTTTTGATATTCCCAGTCAAAATACCTCGTAAATATATTCTCTTCTGATCGGTCTTAACTACAAAAAAATGTAATAACTTGGTGCACAAAATACTCTGCGTTATGTAGATTGTAGGCATTAATCTGATCTCTCAACTGTTAATGAAATTTATCGTGAAAAGTTGATTCGTTAGGGTTAAGTGGTAGTTAGTTAGTATAATTGAGGTCTTTCAATGAAATGAGATAACTATTGGAGTTGTTTAGTTTGAATATGTTGGGATATGTTATGCAACCTGTATTAGTCAACCTGTATTATTTATTACTGATTGTTTGGTTTGTTGTACTAAAAAGGCTATTCATTGCATACTTTCTAAATATAAATTATTTATTTATAAAAATATTGATTGCGTTAGGGTTTGTTCAAAGTACCTTTCATGTTTCAAATTTTATGAACCGTAATCAGCTTAAGAGGCAATTTCGTAAAAAATCTTTGGAACTTGAATTCATCCAAAGCTAGTATTTTCGACTGAATTAAGCTAATATTTAATTCAGTTCATCGAAATAGTGAATAAATCATTACTAGGAATAACGTTTTTATACGTTAATTCTACTAACTGATTGCATTTTGTGAATGGCATTTGCTTTACTACTACGTGGAAAATAGTTACATCGTCGCATTTGCTTGATCTAAAGTTTACAAATGATCAATACTTGATATTCTCAACTAAGGATACAAATATAATCTAACTAAATTTGACAAAACAAATAAAATAAATATGGAAGATAGTAAAAAAAAAAAGGTAACACTATGTTTAAAATGTAGCTATTCGTGTGTAAATCCGTTAGACCCGTAGCACCTGAAATCCGTAACGTACTCCTCCACCCTAATATTTCGTATCTATTAGTTTTACGGTCCTCTAAATACTTAACTTATTTTTTATAATCAAAATTGATTTTTGTTCTAATCTCTTTTTTTATTATTCTTAATTAATAACTTCATCAATTGTGCAAAAATGTCAGTTGGGGAACTTGGTTGTACCTACGCTGCTTTACTTCTCTTCGATGATGGAATTCCCATTACTGTAAATGTCATCTTTCGTTACCCGCTAATCCATTTTAATTTTATAATAATGTTTTAATTAACATAATGTTTAATTGTAATTTCAGGCAGAGAAGATTGCTACGGTGGTGAAAGCAGCTAATATTTCAGTGGAGTCTTATTGGCCTAGTCTTTTCGCCAAGCTATTTGAGAAGAGGGATATTGAAGATCTTATTTTGACCGTTGGGACGGGTGGCGGTCCAGCAGTGGCTGTTGCTGCTGCCCCCGTTGGTGGAGGTGGTGGTGGTGGTGCTGCTCCCGCAGCTGAGGAGAAAAAGGTAATGAATTTATCATAAATGTTATATTACGTATTAAATAGTTTTTATTATTCTCTCTGTCTCAATTTATGACGTATTTACTTGATTGTGTGGTTGCAGGAAGAGATGAAGGAGGACAGTGACGAGGATTTGGGATTGAGCTTGTTTGATTAGGAGTTTCTATTTTAATATGCAACATATTAGAAGGTCTGGATTGTTTGCTAATTTCTCATTATTGTGTTGCTATAATTCTTATCAATATTCATGATGGAATGTGTTAATTAGAATCTAAATTTGATCTCTAAATATTACTCTGTGCTATGTAGTGTTTGAGTTTGTTACACAAAGACTAACTTAATGTCACATTTCCATGAAAACAAACTATGGAAGGTCAACATTGAAATCTCAGAAACTACAAAATGCTAGGTGATTTTCTCTTTGTTACATATGCCAGTGAGATGAAGCAAATTAACGAATATTTACAATTAAGGTGCGTCGATACTGCTATTCATCGTAGGATTTATTGCTAGTATGTAAAACACCATATGAGAGCTATATACCATTTGGAATAATATTATAACTACCCTTAGCTCATCTAAATATATATATATATATATATATATATATATATATCACTTTTGTAAATTCACTTTCATGATTGCTTGCCTTATATGCACTCTTGGGTATTACAAATTACCCGTACGTTACATTATATCCTGGTTTGAAAGTAACACATACATTTTTTCCTGTCAAACACGTGTGTACTTTTAAAAAAATGAAAGTAATACATACTACTTGTTATTTTTAATACATAAAATTAAATTATGTATAAAAATTAATTTAAACATAATTAATTTCAATATTATTATTACTATTCCTTTTTCAATAATACAATTTTTATACGCCTTGTCAAAAATTCCTACGTCTAGATATTGAATTATCACGGTCGAAGAAGATTCCTTCAATCACAACTTGCTAACACACAGCAACGTTAAGATATTGACTAAAAACTCCTTTTAAGTCAATCATGGCTGTTTCAATTCAATAACTTTGACTACAAGAACCCATAAAAGTCCATATATCATTTTAAGGGATGATATTATTTAAATAAATATCTCTTAAAAATTGAATATTATATTTTAGAAACATATTACTTTTAAAATCATATTATTTTTAAAATAGTTTTTTTCAAGTTAAACAAGTTCCAAACTCAACTTCATTGATCACGTCACTCCCAAACTCCCACCAATATAGAAATGGTCCTTGAGCTTATCCACAACTCTTCATTTCATTTCGAAGTTAAATTTTTTTTAAAGGGTGTTCACAAATAGTAACTTGTTATATTAAAAGTGTTTAAAAATAAAATATTTAATCACTTTATATATTATTTTATTTATATATATGCTAATTTTTTCTAACGAAGGGTGTCTAATTGAACGCCCTCGTATGTGGCTAAAATTTTTTCTCTGTTTATCACCTAAAATTTGAGATTCAAAACTTCTAAATCATCATGTGAATTCGAATAATATTAAGTATTTTAAAATTATGTAAAATTTAATTTTAATTAATTTATAAAATTGTGATTGTTATTGGAATTAGGTAAGTTCCAGTTAAATCCAGAAGATATATATTAGGTCGTTTGAAAATAAAAAATATAAATGTAGACCCAATTGACACGCGTTAAGTTGATTCGCTGACCCAGTTCAACGAATTAGAGAAACAGTGTTCGAAATTTCGTTTTACTTTCCAGATCTTTCATTAATTCACTTCCCCTATATATACTCTGCTTCTGCAACTTCTCTTCTTACAACTCAAGTTTTAATTTGATTCAACATAAACACACTTCTCATATCCAACAAAGCAATACTTTCTTAAAATTTTCTTGTTATTTGTTAGTAATTTGCAAGTTAGAAGAAACGATGATGATGTCAATTTTCAGTTCCTTTGATGCGCTTTCTGCTGAACTTTTTGGGCAGAAATTGAGTTTTTCTAAGTCTTCTTCAGAACAACAAGGGGTTGGAACTCTTGTATCAGATCAAAAGACCGCCGCTACTTCTTCAACTGGTGTTCTGAAGAAGGCCGGAGAGGCATCACCGCCGCCGTCTTCGCGGCAGCAGCAGCAGCAGAAGAGGCAGAGGTTCGCGCTGGAATTCGACGGCGTTCACTGTTTTGAAACTATTATTCCCTGTTAATTTTTGATTTTACTGAATTTCCGAGATTGAAAATTTCATTTATTCTTCGTCTAGCCATGATTATTGTCATGTATGATGTAAATTTTGGTGATTGATATATATAATTTATGGATTTTGATATAATCTCTCTTTTTTCTTTCATAGCTCTGTTTTACATCAGAGTTTGATGCACACCTAGAATATCTTGATGTCATCATCTGCATACGTATAGAATTAAGTTTTGTTCTTACTAAACTTTGATATATTTATATTTATCCATAATATTCTCAAAAAAATCAAGTTTTTATCATGTTACAAATTTTTTAAAATTAAATAGTTTAGACCAGAAGCTTGCTTCAATCAATTGAAAAATTGATGGCCTCCATTTAAGTCTTGTTGTTTCACCGACATGGGTGTGAGATACGTTGGTGGGAGTGTTTCTTTGTTAATCAGATGTCTCGATTTGAATCGTGCATCATCGATTTGAGCCGTACTATGTGATGAACTGGTGAAAGATGTCTCCATTCGAGCTGTGTTGTGTGATGCACTGGTGAAAGTGTTTCATTTTTAATCAAAGGTTTTGATTCGAGCTTTAAGTATAAAAAATTTATATTAAAAACGTCATTCAAATGAACTCTGCAGAGCGAACTCAAATTTAATTAGAGATTCAATATAGGTTCGAACACGAGGAAATAGGTTTCAAACTTAGTTTGATTCTCCTATTTAGCGAGTTAATATCTCAGATGGTCACTCAATTTTGACTAGTCTACTTAGAAAGTCACTCAACTTTGAGTATTTTACTTAAAAAGTCACTCAACTTTGTTTTACCACTTAAAAGTTCAATTATTAATATTCTACTTAGAAAATCACTCAACTAATCATATTTTACTTAAAAAGTCATCTAATTAATTTAAAGGGAAAAAGGTCAAATATGCCTCTAAATTATTTGAAAAGGTCTACTAGATATACCCTCCGTTTAAAGTTTGGTTCATTCATGTCCTCGCCATCCAACTTTTGGTCCAAATATGTCCTTATGGGCGTTACTTGCCATGTTGGACATATCCAACTCATTTTTCATTTCTGCAAATGTCATATGAAATTGTCATGTCATTTTGACCTTATCACATGATATTTATATGAAAATGCAAAGATATTCAGACTCATAAACACCTAATCCGACCCATGAATGAACTCCTTTTAAATCACCACCCGCCCATTTTTAACAATTTTGTTTAATTTTTATTTTTTTTGGTAAATCCCGAAAAAGTAATTGATTAATAAAAAATATGAAAAAAATATAAAATTAACGCCAAAATTTCACATATAATATAATAACCTTAAATTTAACATTTCAATATTTTTTAAAATTTTTTATTTTTTTTTAAAAAATGAGTAATTGATTAATAAAAAATATAAAAAGTATGAAAAAAATATAACTTAACGCCAAACTTTCTCAAATTAATATAGTAACATTTCATTCTACATTTTATTTTTAAATTTATATTTTTTTTGGCAAATCTCGAAAATGAGTAATTTATTAATAAAAAGAGAAAAATATGAAAACAAAATAAAAAGTTTACGTCAAAATTCACAAATAAATATAATAATCTTTAATTCAATAATTTCAACAATTTTTTTGCTTTATATTTGTTTGCGTATTTATTTAAAATATATTTTTTTCATATTTTTTGTTAATAAACTCATTTTTGGGATTTGCCGAAAAAATTAAAAATTAAAAAAATGTTGAAATTGTTGAATTTAAAGTTACTGTATTTATTTTTTAATTTTTGAGATTAATTTTATATTTTTTTTCATATTTTTTATTTATCAGTTTTACTCATTTCGGGATTTATCGAAAAAATATTTTTTTTTAAAAAAGTTTTTAAATTGAATTTAAGGTTGATATAATTATTTGTCAATTACTTAGTTTCGGAATTTATATATAAAAAAATTAAACAAAATTGTTAAATATTGATCGGATAATTTATTTAAAAGGTGGTTGATTTATGAGTCGGAGTAGGTGTTTATGAGTCGAATATCTTTTCATTTTCATATAAATGTCATGTGGTAAGGACAAAATGACATGTCAATTCCATGTGGCATTTACAGAAATGAAAAATGAGTTGAATATGTCCAAAATGACAACTAACCCATAAGGACATATTTGGACCAAAAGTTGAATGGCGAGGGCATGAATAAACCAAACTTTAAACGGAGGGTATATCTAGACCTTTTCGAATAGTTTCGGAGCATACACTTTTCCCTGATTTAAATAATTTCTTTATTAAGTTTTGCTGAAATGTAATTTCATTTTAAACTAATATAAAAAAAAAGATGTGCAATTTAACTATTTATTAAATTTTAATTATTGAAATATATATTTTTTAAAAAATAATAAAAGATTGATACTGTGCATAGTGCAATTGACAAATTAAAAATTAAAATTTATAGAAGCATTGCTTACAATTTAATAAGAAATAATAAATGATTGTTACTTTTAATGTACAGTAGTAGCAATTAAGAGAAAAAAATGCTTTTTTATTCTCGCAATTATTTTACTAGAAATTAGAAATTTAACGTGTTAAAAAAAACATTACTGTTCGTTTTTTCTTAAAAAAATTGTAATTTAATAATTAAAGAAGGTCAATAAATAAGAAAATAAAAATAAATATCTTATAAATTCTTAGAAAATAATTTTAAATAAACGTTAAATTTTAACTAAATAAATTATTGAAATTTGTTCTAAGTGAAATTGAGTGACTTTCTAAGTAAAACACTAATAGCTGAGTGACTTTAGAGTTATAAATAAAATTGAGTGACTTTTTAAGTAAAGTATACAAAGTTAAATGACCATACCAGATATTATCTCCCCATTTAGCGATCTTTCAAAAAGTCTAAAACTTTGCAAACCAATTCAACGAATGGGAGAATAATTTTAGGAATTTCAGTTCTCTCTATTTTCAATTCACAGAAGTTTCCAGTTTTACTTGTGCAGTTTCTTTTCTTTCATACTCAAAGTCACTTTTTATCTAAAAAAGGGGAATTTTTTTTATCCGTATTCAATATTTAAGTTAATGCAATTTTTATTAATATGTAATTTAATAAAGTAAAATGAATAATAAATTTAAACATATGACATATAAGTATAGACTTAATGTAAATATTCGATACAGATAAATTTATTTTCTTTGCTTGTTAATTATTTACTAGCAAATTGCAAGCTAGAAGCAACAATACACACGAATTAAGCATATAAGTATATCGAATTATTGATAGATTAAAACCGCAGCGAAAATAAACCTTCCACAAGCTTATCCGCTTAACACTGGCTTCCATAAAAAAGGTAAAAGGATACGCATCATGCACAAATCAAACGGAACATGACATGTTCAACAATATGTCCAATGTGTATTTCTCTCGAAGAATGATTATATTATAGGGAAAAATTGACTTGGTCTTATAGATAGAATTTCTAATATTTTTTAAATAGCCATTTATTATATTTATAATGCGTTTTTTTGAATGTCTAATATGTAAATGGCATGCCTCGTTAACACCCTACGAAAAGAATTTTAAAAAAGTAAAAACTCTAGTAAAGGAAAATAGGAAATGTATCTAATAATACGCATTTATGCTGCCTTATTAATTAAAAAGCTTAGAAAGGAAGTTCAGTAGGATAAACTTCGTAGGAAAAAAAGAGTAAAACATGTATTAACTTTCCTTAATGAGAATATCAATTAATCCAGATACTTGAATCTTCACATTCCAAATTTGTGCACCATATACTCAGAAGTTTCAGTTGGTAGAGACTTGAGAACATATCAACCACATGTCACTCGAACAAGTTTATTAACATTGATATCACCATTCTTTTGGAGCACATGTGTGTAGAAAAGGTTTGGAATGTGTTTCGAAATATCTCCTTCTAGGAATCATTTATTCAGGATCAAAGAATTCTGCAAGTTCCCCACTTCAATTTCTTTAAGCAAATAATTTTTTGTCTTTTAAAATTTTTGAAGAGTTTAATTCGAGTTATCAACTTGCATAACAACATGAAAAATTCTTGCTTGTGATCTATATGAGGATTATAAATAAGTATTTAAAAATTTCGAATGCGTTACACTTTGAATTCTTCAAATATTTTTATATCAATTTTGTCGAAGTAACGACATTCACCTTAAATGTATGAAAGCTTCTTGTGTCTAGACTGAAAGTCAGATAAGGTTTACCCTTATCAACGTTCACACGATTTTAAAATGCATGAGACTCAATATCAACTTTTGTTTGTGACGTTCTCACAATTAGCTTGCCTTGCTAATATTTTACCATTTTACAAAATCTTAAGATTCTTTAATTGATGTCTATTATAGAGTCAAAATATCTGAAAATTAAAATATTAGAATCAGTTAACTTCTGATTAACTATAGGATGTGCCTCAATTACACTTTCTTGTTCAATACAAATCAAAAGATAAAGTAAGGAATTTTTCCATAAGACATGTCTGTTTAGAGATATTCTTGGTTATACTAGTATACTACATCCATGACAAGGATCACAATCATTTTCACATCCAGTGTGGTTGGTATCACCTCATTCACTTCAATCATTTGGGTATATAATAATTAGTACTTCGAGTTCCACATTCATATGCATTATTCAATAACTTTTCTTCTTTCAAACGCATTATGTACTGTCATCAAGTCACTTTAGGGAATAAAGCGAGTATAATAAAACATGTTTCATGACTAATTTTCATCAAAAACACATCAGTTTGTCATAGTCGTCATTATAACATTAATATGGTGTATTGAGACTCAAACTGGATATTCTATCCATGTAAATAGACTTAGGGCCCATTTGGATGAGCTTAATAAAAACAGCTTTAAAAAAGTACTTTTGAAAGTGCTGAAACTTATTTTTGAAATAAGCAGTTATGCGTTTGGATAAAAGTGCTGAAGTTAAAAAAAAACTTGTTGATGTGTTTGGCAAATAAGAGATGATAAACAGCTTCTTAAATCAAAATGTCTGAAATACCCTTAAAAGTTGTTAACGTAATAAAAGTTAATTAATTTATATTTTACAGTCATAAATAATTATATTTTGCTATCATTCACATATTTCTTTCTCATCACAAATTATTTTTAAGAGGAATATAAACTTATTATAGATTTTAAAGATATATAATTTGAATAGATCAAAGAACGATTTAAGATTTTATTTTAGTTTCATCCATAGGTAATAATAATTGTCTATCATTCACATATTTCTTTATTATCACAAATTATTTATAAGAGAAATATAAATTTTTATTTAAGTTATATGTGCAACTTATTTTACATTTTAATAATATATAATTTGAATAGATCACTTGAAAGATTTAAGATTTATTTTATTTTCATTCATTAGTAATAGTAATTGTCTATCATCCACACGTGAAAAGGGAAAAATGGAAGAAAGAGATGTTAGGGTTATATGGGTAATTTGGAGATTGTATAAAAATATTAAGGGCAAAAAGGTAAAAATGTGGTCAACTTAAAACAACTTATAAGCTAAAAAAAAAGCACCCCTACCCCAGCTTTTAACTTTTGGCTTAAAATAAGTTTTTTTTAAACTTAAAATAAGTTATTTTGAGTATTGCCAAACAGCTAAATAAGTTAAAAACCAACTTTTAAGTCAGTTTGACCAGCTTTTAAGCTGAGCCAAACAGACTCTTAAATCCAACATCTTTCATCATAGTGCACTAATGCAGAAACATGATATCTTATCATTTGGTGCGATTGAACATGAATCTAATCGTCTGATCCTCTTAATGCGACAGGACATAACTCATTATCTTATTTTTTTTGATGAGATTAAATTTGAATTTATCGTCTTACCCTTAACCAATAATATAATAAGAAAAGTGCTTGGTACTCACCTTAGAGACCGGAACAATATTATCATTTATGGTGGCAATAATTTTTGTAAGCAAACAATTTGCAAAAATCATACGTACAAAAAGAGAAATCAATTACATCAGAGTTCAAATTAAATAGCAGCAATAATACTAATGCAAGTAAGTATATGGTGGCCCCGTAGTTGTGCACACGGACAAGTTGTATACATAAAATTTGTTTCAGACCAGCCACGTGAATTCAATTTATAATACATATATAATATAAACTTTACATGTATACTTCTTGGATCCAAAAAAACTACGATAACACCCGTCCATAAAAATAAAAAAATATCTATCGTTAATTTTTGATGGAGCATGAGTAATTTATATTACTAACATATTATGAATTTATATAAAATCATAAGATGAGAAGAAAGTAGAGAAAAAAGAAAATGTCTATAGTTATGATTTTAGAATGAGAAAATACACGATAGACATTCACTATTTTTATTTATAATATATTTGAAACTTTAATCGTAACTTTTTAGTTTTAACAAACGAAACGCTTTAACAGGAGATTGTGAATTATAGGAAAATTGGTTTCTCCCATCTCCACTTCCACATCTTACCGATCCTAATTGGGAAAGGAATTCCCAATTGTTTCCTTTCCCAATTCCTCACCTATATTTATTCCTACTTTTGCAATTTTATTTTTTCTTATTATTGCATAAACCAATTGACGAATCAATGCTTTGTTTCAAATATTTGTTTAGATCCAAAAGAACACGATGATGTCAATTTTCAGTTCTTTTGATGCTCTCTCCGCTGAAATTTTGGGCCAAAAAGTGAACCACTCTTGGGCACCGCCCACTTCTGACAACAAACAACCACGAGGCCCTATCGTATCCGATCGCAACATCGCCGTTTCTGTTTCTCCACCGTCTACTTCCGTAACCAGTAAACTGAGCAAGACGGAAGAGGCGGCGCCGCCGTCATCATCTTCAAAATCTCCGTCGCGCCCACGGAGGCCAAAGTTTGCACCGGAATTGGATGGAGTCTACTGTTTCGAAACAATTCCTCCGTATTGATTTTTTTTTTACATAAACTCCAAAAAGATTGAAATTCTTTATTCTCGTCAATTGTCATGACATTATTGATTATATAATTTGCTTAACTGAAAAACCTTCAATTCGTGATTTCTCTCTCTGTTTTTTTTTTTGGTCATATCTCCTTTTACGGTGATCCATATCAAATACTCCCTAGTTACTTAAAACAATGAAATTTGAATGAATTAAAAACTTAAAATTTTTAAAAGTTCTTAAATTAATTAATTCAAGTGTATAATAGATTAATTTTTTTAATTTATTAAAATAAACAATTAATTACGAATAACTATATAAAAGAAAATGAACAAGTAATTAAAGTAACAAGTTTCACGACTGATTATTTTAGAAACTGATTTTTTAATATGAATAAGCATTTATTTCAAAGTATGCCTTTTAAATTAATGCCTTCAAAGATGTATTAAAGAAGCTAAATTTTTTCTTGGAAAAGTGGTACAGTAAATGAAAGGAAGTGCTAGCTGTTTCTTGGAAGTATGTTCCATGTGGCAAGATAATGTGATGAGCTTCTCCTAGGCCAAGAGTAACGGATGAACGTTAATTAATTTGTAGATTCATGTATTTTATTTAATTTTGAAAAATATTTATATTGTTAAAAATAATTTTTTAATACAATGTCTAACAAGACTCAAGAAAATGACTGGACCATTCATGGCACCCTATAAATAATCTGAAAAGAACATAATATAACTAGAAATAACATAAATGACACTAAAGCACATGGCTAGTGAGTGCACTGGTGCTCCCAAGTTCATACCTCAGCAAGCGTAGCTTTGTGTTTGTTTGATTTTGAGTAACTTTTGCCTGTGATAAACATAAATGTTGTTGAGGAGTTTCGAATCTCCAACCTCCATTTCTTAGTCAAAGGATAAAATAGACTAGTTGAACTAGAATTTAATTCGTCTAGAAATTCACTGGTTAATATTTATTATTACACTCTAAATAGTTTTTATTAATAAAATGTTATATTTTGTTTGATCAGAATACAAATTTTTCCATATGAGAAATGGAAAGGAAGGAAATCCAATTTGAAATATTTCAAAGTGTGGTGTGTCTAGTCAAAATTCAAGTTCCTATTCCTAAAAGAATTAAAATAGGACCTATGACTGTGGACAGTAAAATTGTTGTTCATCTTGTATTTCAAACATACTTAGAACAAAACTTTGAACATCTTTGTAAGACAACAAAGTTTAAGAATATTTTCACAAATAGAAAATTAAAACTAGTAGCGAAACTAGAAATAGAAACATATTTTTTTTAAAAATATACGAAATATTTTTCTTAAAAAGAAGAATTGTTGTTAACACCTAAAGAATCATCTAGGCGCACATCCCGAGGACCCCTTCCCCCTTCGAGTCATCGAGGTGCACGCCCCGAGGACCCCTCCTTCCCTTCGAGTCATCGAGGTGCACGCCCTGAGGACCCCTCCCTCCGTGAGTCATTTCCGAGTCATCGAGGTGCACGCCCCGAGGACCCCTCCCCCACTCCGAGTCATCCCCGAGTCCTCGACGCGTATGCGCCAAGGACCCTCCCTCCGAGTCCTCGAGGCGCACGCCCCGAGGACCCCTCCCCCTCCGAGTCCTCGAGGCGCACACCCGAGGACCCATCCTCCCCCTCTGAGTCCTCGAGGCGCACGCTTCGAGGACCCACCCCACCTTCGAGTCCCCGAGGTGCACGCCCCGAGGACCCCACCCCTCCCCTTTGAGTCATCGAGGCGCACGCCCCGAGGACCCCTCCTCCCCTTTTGAATCCTCGAGGCGCACGCCCCGAGGACCCCCCCCGTTTTGAGTCCTCGAGGCGCACGCCCTGAGGATCCCCCCTTCGAATAATCGAGGCGCACGCCCCTATGACCCTTCCCCCCCTCTGAGTCACCCCGAGTCATCAGGCCGAAAGCCCCGAGGACGCCTCCCCCATCCGAGTCATCCCCGAGTCATCGAGGCGCACGCCCCGAGGACCCCTTCCCCCCCTAGAAGTCATCTCCGATTCCTCGAGGCGCACGCCCCAAGGACCCCTCCTCCGAGTCATCCCCGAGTCCTCGAGGCGCACGCCCTAAAAACCCTCCCCCTCCTAATCATCCCCGAGTCCTCGAGGCGCACGCCTCGAGGACCCCTCCCCCCCTCAGAGTCATCCCCGAGTTCTCGAGGCGCACGCCCCGAGGACCTCTCCCTCCCGAGTCCTTGAGGCGCACGCCTTGAGGACCCCTCCCCCTTGAGTCCTTGAGGCGCACGCCTTAAGGACCCCTCCCCCTTGAGGCGCATGCCCCGAGGACCCCTCCTGGGCATCTCCAAAAGATGCTTGAGGAAAACTCTACGGCCACTTGAAGTTTCACGAAATGTGACTTTAAAGGGGTACTTTTGAAAATTTGATTTTCAACGGACATAAATGCGCATCAGATGTGAAATCGAGCCGATTTTTATACCATCATGATTATTTTTTTGATATCTACGCGAAAAAACACCAGGCCCTTCCATAGGACTTATAGTTTTACGTTTATCGATTTTTGACCATATATAGGATAAAATTATAAGGAACAAACGAAAGTCAAATCGGTCAAAGGTATTGGGTCTACCGCGTCGATCTCAAAAAAATAAGAAAGTTTAAAAAAAGAATCTCCCCCAAAAGATGCTCGAGGAAAACTCTACGACCATTTGAATTTTCACGAAATGAGACTTTGAAGGGATACTTGTGAAAATTTGAACTTCAAACGGACATAAAGCGCGAATCCGATGTCCGATCGAGCTGATTTTTTTTCAACCAATTATTTTTTCGATATCTACGTAAAAAAATACCACGCAGTGCCATAGAACTTATAGTTTTACGTTTATTGGTTTTTTTACCACATATAGGGCAAAATTATAAAGAAAAAATGAAAGTCAAATTGGTCAAAAGGGATTACATGAACCGCGTAGATATAAAAAAAATAAGCAAGTTTAAAAAAAGAATCGCCCCAAAAAGATACTCAAGGAAAAATCTACGTCCATTTGAAGTTTCACGAAATATGACTTAAAAGGGGTACTTATGAAAATTTGAACTTCAAACGGACATAAAACGCGAATCCGATGTCCGATCAAGCTGATTTTTTTTCCAACCTGATTATTTTTACGATATCTACGAGAAAAAATATCACGTACTACCATAGGAATTATAGTTTTACATTTATCGATTTTGACCATATATAGGGCAAAATTATAAGAAAAAACGAAAGTCAAATCCTTCAAAGGGATTGGGTATAATGCGTAGATCTCAAAAAAATAAGCAAGTTTAAAAAAAGTGTCGCCCCCAAAAGATGCTCGAGGAAAAATCTACAGCCATTTGAAGTTTCACGAAATTTGACTTTAAATGAGTACTTGTGAAAATTTGAACTTCAAACGGACATAAATAGCGCATTCGATGTCCGATCGAGCCAATTTTTTTCCATCCTTATTATTTTTTTGAAATATATGCAAAAAAACACACCGCACTGCCATAGGACTTATAGTTTTACGTTTATCGGTTTTTGACTATATATAGGGTAAAATTATAAGGAAAAAATAAAAGTAACATCGGTCAAAGTTATTGGGTCTACCGCGTAGGTCTCAAAAAAATAAGCAACATTAAAAAAAGAATCTCCCCCAAAAGCTGACTTTAAAGGAGTACTTATAAAAATTTGAACTTCAAACGGACATAAAACTCACATCCGATATACGATCGAGCCAATTTTTTTCCATCATGATAATTATTTTGATATCTACGCGAGAAAAACACCACGCACTGCAATAGGACTTATAATTTTACGTTTTCGATTTTTGACTATATATAGGGCAAAATTATAAGGAAAAATAAAAGTCAAATCGGTCAAAGAATTTTATTTACCGCGTAGTTTTCAAAAAAATAGAAAGTTTAAAAAAAGAATCTCCCCCAAAAGATGCTCGAGGGAAAATCTACGGTCATTGAAGTTTCACGAAATATTACTTTAAAGGGGTAATTATGAAAATTTAAACTTCAAACGGACATAAAACGCGAAGACGTTATCCGATCCAGAAAATTTATTTTTCCAACTTGATTATTTTTTCGATATCTACACGAAAAAATACCTCGCCCTACCATAGGACTTATAGTTTAACGTTTATCGATTTTTTTACCATATATGGGAAAAATTATAAGAAAAAAACGAAAGTAAAATCTGTCAAAGGGATTGAGTCTACCGCGTAGATCTCAAAAAAATAAGCAAGTTTAAACAAAGAATCGCCCCCAAAAGATTTTCGAGGAAAAATCTACGGCCATTTGAAGCTTTATGAAATGTGACTTTAAAAGGGTACTTGTGAAAATTTGAACTTCAAAAGGACATAAAACGCGCATCCGATGTCCAACCGAGCCGATTTTTTTTAAACCTGATTATTTTTTCGATACCTACGTGAAAAACACCAGGCACTTCCATAGGACTTATAGTTTTATGTTTATTGGTTTTTGACCATATATAGGGCAAAATTATAAGGAAAAATTGAAAGTCAAATTGGTCAAAAGGATTGGATATACCGTGTATATCTCAAAAAAATAAGCAAGTTTAAAAAAATAATCGCCCCCAAAAGATGGTCGAGGAAAAATCTACAGCCAATTGAAGTTTCACGAAATGTTACTATAAATGGTTACTTGTGAAAATTTGAACTTCAAACGGACATAAAACACGAATTCGATATCCGATCGAGCCAATTTTTTTCCAACCTGAATATTTTTTCAATATCTACGCAGAATAATACCATGCACTGCCATCGGACTTATATTTTTTCGTTAATCGATTTATGACCATATAGGGCAAAATTATAAGAAAAAATGAAAGTCAAATCGGTCAAAGGAATTGGATGTACCGCGTAGATCTTGAAAATATAAGCAAGTTTAAAAAATAGAATCGTCCCCAAAAGATGCTCGAGGAAAAATCTACGACCATTTGTAGTTTCACGAAATGTGACTTTAAAGAGATACTTGTGAAAATTGAACTTCAAACGGACATAAAACGCGAATCCGATGTTCGATGCAGCCGGTTATTTTTCCCACCTGATTAGTTTTTCGATATCTTCGCGAAAAACACCACGCACTGCCAAAGGACTTATAGTTTTACGTTTATCGATTTTTGACCATATATAGGGCAAAATTATAAGGAAAAATGACATTCAAATCGGTCAAAGGTATTAAGTCTAAAACGTAGATCTCACAAAAATAAGCAATTTTAAAAAAAAGAATCGCCCCCAAAAGATGCTCGAGGAAAAATCTATGGCAATTTGAACTTTCAAGAAATGTGACCTTAAACGGATACTTGTGAAAATTTGAACTTCAAACAGACATAAAATGCGCATCTGATGTCCGATCGAACCGATTTTTTTCCAACCTGATTATATTTTCGATTTCTACGCAAAAAAACATCACTTACTACCATAGGACTTATAGTTTTACATTTATCAGTTTTTGATAATATATAGGGCAAAATTATCAGGAAAAAAATGTCAAATAGGTCAAGAGATTGGGAGTACCGCATAGATCTAAAAAAAATAAGCAAGTTTAAAAAAAGAATCGCCCCCAAGTTTAAAGCGTGTATCTGATGTCCGATCGAGCCAATTTTTTTTTCCAACAAGATTATTTTTTTGATATCTACACGAAAAAACACCATGCACTGCCATAGGACTTATAGTTTAACGTTTATCGGTTTTTGACCACATATAGGGCAAAATTATATGGAAAAAATGAAAGTCAAATCGGTCAAAGGGATTGGATGTACCACGTAGATATCAAAAAAGTAATCCATTTTAAAAATAGAATCACCCCCAAAAGATTCTCGAGGAAAAATCTACGGCCATTTGAAGTTTCATGAAATGTGACTTTAAAGGGGTACTTGTGAAAATTTGAACTTGAAATAGACATTAAATGCACATCCGATGTCCGATCGAACGGATTTTTTCAAACCTGATTATTTTTTTTGATATATATACAAAAAACACCACGCCCTGCCATAGGACTTATAGTTTTACGTTTATCGATTTTTTGACCATATATAAGACAAAATTATGAGGAAAAAATAAAAGTCAAATCGGTCGAAGGGATTTACTATACCACTTAGATATAAAAAAGAAGAAGCAAGTTTAAAAAAAGAATCGCCACCAAAAGATGCTCGAGGAAAAATATACGTCCATTTGAAGTTTCACGAAATGTGACTTTGAAGAGGTACTTGTGAAAACTTAAACTACAAACGGACTTAAAAAGCGAAACCGATGTCCGATCGATCCGATATCTTTTTCCAACCAGATTATTTTTTTGATATCTACGCGAAAAAACACCACACACTACCATAGGACTTATAGTTTTACGTTTATCGATTTTTGACCATATATAGGGCAAAATTATATGGAAAAAAAAAGAAAGTCAAATCGGTCAAAGGTATTCAATATACCGCCATTTGAAGTTTCACAAAATATGACTTTAAACGGGTACTTGTGAAAATTTGAACTTTAATCGGACATAAAACGCGCATCCAAAATCAGATCCAGTTGATTTTTTCCCAACCTGATTAGTTTTTTGATATCCACGCGAAAAAATACCATGCACTGCCATAGGACTTATAGTTTTACGTTTATCGATTTTTGACCATTTATAGGGCTAAATTATAAGGAAATAACGAAAGTCAAATCGGCCAAAGGGATTGGATGTTTCACGTAGATATTAAAAAAATAAGCAAGTTTAAAGAAATAATCACCCCTAAAAGATGCTCGAGGAAAAAATCTACATTCATTTGAATTTTTTCGCGAAATGTTTATCGGTTTTTAACTATATATAGGGCAAAATTATATGGGAACAACGAAAGTTAAATCGGTCAAAGGAATTGGATGTAACGCGTAGATATAAAAAAAATAAGCAATTTTAAAAAAGAATCGCCCCAAAAGATGCTCAAGGAAAAATCTACGGCCATTTGAAGTTTCACAAAATGTGACTTTAAAGGGCTACTTGTGAAAATTTGAACTTCAAACGGACATAAAACGCGAATTCGATGTCCGATCCAACCGATTTTTTCCAACCTGATTACTTTTTCGATATTTATGCAAAAAAATACCACGCCCTGCCATAGGACTTATAGTTTTACGTTTATCGTTTTTTATTTACCATATATAGGGTAAAGTTATAAGGAAAAAATGAAAGTCAAATTGGTAAAAAGGATTGGATGTACCGTGTAGATCTCGAAAAATAAGCAAGTTCGAAAAAATAATCGCCCACAAAAGATGGTCGAGGAAAAACCTACGGCCAATTGAAGTTTCACGAAATGTTACTTTAAATGGTTACTTATGAAAATTTGAACTTCAAACGGACATAAAACGCGAATCCGATGTCCGATCTAGCTAATTTTTTTCCAACCTGTATATTTTTTTGATATCTACGCAAAATAATACCACGCACTGCCATAGGACATATAGTTTTTCGTTTATCGGTTTATGACCATAATAGGGCAAAATTATAAGGAAAAAACAAAAGTCAAATCAGTCAAAGGAATTGGATGTACCGCGTAGAACTTTAAAAAATATGCAACTTTACAAACAGAATCGTCCCTTTAAGATGCTCGAGGAAAAAGCTATGACCATTTGAAATTTCACGAAATGTGACTTTAAAGGGGTACTTGTGAAAATTTGAACTTCAAACAGACATAAAACGTGAATTTGATGTTCGATGAAGCCGATTATTTTTCCAACCTGATTAGTTTTTCGATATCTCCGCGAAAAAATACCACGCACTGCCATAGCACTTATAGTTTTACATTTATCGATTTTTGACCATATATAGGGCAAAATTATAACGAAAAATGAAATTTAAATCGGTCAAAGGTATTAGGTCTAACACATAGCTCTAAAAAAAATAAGCAATTTAAAAGAAAGAATCGCCCCCAAAAGATGCTCGAGGAAAAATCTACGGCCATTTGAACTTTCACGAAATGTGACCTTAAACGGATACTTGTGAAAATTTAAACTTCAAACGGACATAAAATGCGCATCTCCGATGTCCGATCGAATCGATTTTTTTCCCCAACCTGATTTTTTTTCGATATCTACGCGAAAAAACATCACTTACTGTCATAGGACTTATAGTTTAACATTTATCGGTTTTTGACCATATATAGGGCAAAATTATCAGGAAAAAATAAAAGTCAAATTGGTCAAAGAGATTGGGTATACCGTGTAGATCTAAAAAAAAGAAGCAAGTTTAAAAAAAGAAACACCCCCAAAAGATGCTCGAGGAAAAATCTACGGCCATTTAAAGTTTCACGAAATGTGACTTTAAAGGGGTACTTGTGAAAATTTGAATTACAAACGGACATAAAGCGCGTATCTGATATCCGATCGAGCCGATATTTTTTGCAACCAGATTATTTTTTTGATATCTACACGAAAAAATACCATACACTGCCATAAGACTTATAGTTTAACATTTATCGATTTTTGAACATATATAGCGCAAAATTATATGAAAAAATGAAAGTCTAATCGGTTAAAGGGATTGGATATACCACGTAGATATCGAAAAAGTAATACATTTTAAAAAAAAAAGAATTTTCCTAAAAAGATGCTCGAGGAAAAATCTACGGGCATTTGAAGTTTCACGAAATTTGACTTTAAAGAGGTACTTGTGAAAATTTGAACTTCAAACGGACATAAAAAGCGCATCCAATGTCCGATCGAACCAATTTTTTTTCAAACCTTATTATTTTTTTGATATCTAAGAGACTTATAGTTTTACATTTATCGATTTTTGACCATATATAGGGCAAAATTATATGAAAAAACTGAAAGTCAAATCGGTCAAAGAGATTGGATATACCGCATAGATATAAAAAAATTAATCCATTTTAAAAAAAGAATCACCCCCAAAAGATGCTCGAGGAAAAAATCTACGGTCATTTGAAGTTTCACGAAATTTGACTTACAAGAGTACTTGTAAAATTTGTACTTCAAACGGACATTAATCGCGCATCTGATGTCCGATCGAACTGATTTTTTTTCCAATGTGATTATTTTTTTGATTTGTACGCATAAAAACACCACGCCCTGCCATAGGACTTATAGTTTTACGTTTATTGGTTTTTGACCATATATAAGAATAAATTATAAGAAAAAAATGAAAGTCAAATCGGTCAAAGGGATTTAGTATACCACTTAGATATAAAAAGAATAAGCAAGTTTAAAAAAGGAATTACCCCAAAAGATGCTCGAGGAAAAATCTACGTCCATTCGAAGTTTCATGAAATGTGACTTTAAAGAGGTAGTTGTGAAAATTTAAACTACAAACGGACTTAAAACGCGAATCTGATGTCCGATTGAGCCGATTTCTTTTTCCAACCAGATTATTTTTTTGATATCTACGCGAAAAAAATACCACGCACTGCCATAGGACTTATAGTTTTACGTTTATCGATTTTTCACCATATATAGGGCAAAATTATATAGCAAAAAAGAAAGTCAAATCGGTCAAAGGTATTCAATTTACCGCGTAGATATAAAAAAAGCAAGTTTAATAAAAGAATCGCGCCCAAATGTTTCTCGAGGAAAAATCTACGGCCATTTGAAGTTTCACAAAATATGACTTTAAACGGGTACTTGTGAAAATTTGAACTTTAATCGGACATAAAACGCGCATCTGAAGTCCGATCCAGCTGATTTATTTGACAACCTGATTATTTTTTCGATGTCCACGCGAAAAAACATCACGCACTACCATAGGACTTATAATTTTAGATTTATCGGTTTTTGACCATTAATAGGGCTAAATTATAAGGAAACAACGAAAGTCAAATCGGTCAAAGGAATTGGATGTTCCGCATAGATATCAAAAAAATAAGCAAGTTTTAAAAAATAATCGCCCCTAAAAGATGCTCGAGCAAAAAATCTACAGCCATTTGAATTTTCACGAAATGTGACTTTAATGGTGGAGTTGTGAAAATTTGAAATTCAAACAGACATAAAACGCGAATTTGAAGTTCGATACAACCGATTTTTTTTCAAACCTGTTTATATTTCTATATCTACATAAAAAAAAAAAACACGCTCTGCCATAGAACTTATAGTTTTATGTTTATCGGTTTTCACTATATACAGGGCAAAATTATATGGAACAACGAAAGTCAAATTGATCAAAGAAATTGGATGTAACACGTAGATATAAAAAAAATAGCGATTTTAAAAAAAGAATCGCCCCCAAAAGATGCTCGAGGAAAAATCTACGGCCATTTGAAGTGTCACGAAATGTGATTTTAAAAGGCTACTTGTAAAAATTTGAACTTCAAACGGACATAAAACGCAAATCCGATGTCCGATCCAACCAATTTTTTTTCCATCCTTATTATTTTTTCAAAATATACGCGAAAAAACACCACGCACTGCCATGGGACTTATAGTTTTACGTTTATCGGTTTTTGACTATATATAGAGCAAAATTATAAAGAAAAAAAAAGTCAAATCGATAAAAGGGATTTGATGTACCGCGTAGATATCAAAAAAATAAGCAAGTTTAAAAAAATAATCGCCTCCAAAAGATGCTCGAGAAAAAATCTACGGCCATTTGAAGTTTCACGAAATATTACTTTAAACGGGTAATTATGAAAATTTAAACTTCAAACGGACATGAAACGCGAATACGATATCCGATCCTGACGATTTATTTTTTCAACCTGATTATTTTTTCGATATCTACGCGAAAAAATACCTCGCTCTGCCATAGGACTTATAGTTTTACGTTTATCTTTTTTTACCATATATAGGCAAAACTATAAGGAAAAAAACGAAAGTAAAATCCGTCCAAGGGATTGGGTCTACCGCATAAATCTCAAAAAAATAAGCAAGTTTAAACGAAGAATCGCCTCCAAAAGATGTTCGAGTAAAAATATACGTCCATTTGAAGCTTTACGAAATGTCTTTAAAAGGGTACTTGTGAAAATTTGAACTTCAAAAGAACATAAAACGCGCATCCGATGTCCGATCGAGTCGATTTTTTTCCAACATGATTATTTTTTTGATACCTACGCGAAAGAACACCAGGCACTTCCATATGATTTATAGTTTTACGTTATCGGTTTTTGATCATAATTGGGCAAAATTATAAGGAAAAAACAAAAGTCAAATCGGTCAAAGATATTGGATGTACCGCGTAGATCTTGAAAAAATAAGCAAGTTTAAAAACAGAATCGTCCCCAAAATATGCTCGAGGAAAAATCTACGGCGATTTGAACTTTCACGGAATGTGACATTAAACGGATACTTATGAAAATTTGAACTTCAAACAGACATAAAATGCGCATTCGATGTCCGATCCAATCGATTTTTTTTAACCTGATTATTTTTTCTATATCTACGCGAAAAAACACCACTTACTGCCATAGGACTTATAGTTTTACATTTATCGATTTTTAACCATATATAGGGCAAAATTATAGAGAAAAAACAAAAGTCAAACAGGTCAAAGAGATTGGGTGTACCGCGTAGATCTAAAAAAATAATCAAGTTTAAAAAAAGAATCGCTCCCAGAAGATGCTCGAGGAAAATCTACGGCCATTTGAAGTTTCCCGAAATGTGACTTTAAAGGGGAACTTGTGAAAATTTGAATTACAAACGGACATAAAGCGCGTATTTGATGTCCAATCGAGCCGATTTTTTCAAACCTGATTATTTTATCAATACCTACGCGAAAAAACACCACACCCTGCCATAGAACTTGTAGTTTTACGTTTATCGGTTTTTTGATCATATATAGGACAAAATTATAAGGAAAAAATAAAGTCAAATCAGTCAAAGAGATTCGATGTACAACATAGATCTCGAACAAAAAAACATGTTTAAAAAAAAGAATCAACCCCAAAAGATGCTCGAGGAAAAATCTACAGCCATTTGAAGTTTCAAGAAATGTGACTTTAAATGGGTACTTGTGAAAATTTGAACTTCAAACGGACATAAAACGCGCATTCGATGTCCGATCTAGCCGATTTTTTTCCTACCTGATTATCTTTTTGATATCAAAGCTAAAAAATACCATGCATTGACATACGACTTATAGTTTTACGTTTATCAGTTTTTGATCATATATAAAGCAAAATTATAAGGAAAAAAACAAAAGTCAAATCGGTCAAAATAATTGGGGCTAACTCATAGATGTCGAAAAGATAAGCAAGTTTAAAAAAAGAATCGCCTCCAAAAGATGCTCGAGGAAAAAAACTACGCCGTTTGAAGTATCACAAAATGTGACTTTAAAGGGGTACATGTGAAAATTTGAACTTCAAACGGACATAAAACGTGCTGCCATTTTTTTTCAACCTGATTATTTTTTCGATATCTACGCTAAAAAATACCACGCACTGTCATAGAACTTATTGTTTTATGTTTATCAGTTTTTGACCATATATAGGGCAAAATTATAAGAAAAAAATGAAAGTCAAATCGGTCAAAGTGATTGGGTCTACCGTAAGCAAGTTTAAAAAAAGAATCGCCACCAAAAGATGATTGAGTAAAAATCTACGGCCATTTGAAATATCACGAAATCTTACTTTAAAAGAGTATTTGTGAAATTTAAACTTAAAAGGACATAAAACACACATTCGATGTCCGATCGAACCAATTTTTTTCCAACCTGATTATTTTTTTCGATATCCACGCAAAAAAATACCATGCACTACGATAGGACTTATGGTTTTACGTTTATCGGTTTTTGACCATAATAGGGCAAAATTATAATGAAAAATGAAAGTAAAATCGGTCAAAGGGATTAGGTCTACCACGTAGATATCAAAAAAATAAGTAAGTTTAAAAAAAGAAGTGCCCCCAAAATATGTTTGAGGAAAAATCACGGGCATTTGAAGTTTCACGAAATGTGACTTTAAAGGGGTACTTGTGAAAATTTGAACTTCAAAAGGATATAAAACGCGCATCCGATGTCCGATCGAGTCGATTTTTTTCAAATCTGATTATTTATTTGATATCTAAGCGAAAAAATAACACGCACTACATAGGACTTATAGTTTTACGTTTATCGACTTTTACCATGTATAGGCAAAATTATAAGGAAAAAACAAAAGTAAAAATCCGTCAAAGGGATTGGGTGTAACACGTATATCTCAAAAAAATAAGCAAGTTTAAAAATAGAATCGCCCACAAAAGATGCTCGAGAAAAAATCTACGTCCATTTGAAGTTTTACGAAATGTGACTTTAAAGGGGTACTTGTGAAACTTTAAACTTCAAACTGACAGAAAACGTGATCCGATGTTCGATCGAGACGATTTTTTTCAACCTGATTTTTTTTTATATCTACTTAAAAAAATAGCATGCACTGTCATAGGACTTATAATTTTACGTTTATCGGTTTTTAACCATATTTAGGGTAAAATTATAAGGAAAAAATAAAAGTCAAATCGGTCAAAAGAATTGGGTATACCGCGTAGATCTCAAAAAAATAAGCAAGTTTAAAAAAAGAATCGCCCCAAAAGAAGCTCGAGGAAAAATCTACGGCAATTTGAAGTTTCGTGAAATGTGACTTTAAATGGTTAATTGTGAAAATTTAAACTTTAAACGGACATAAAACGCGAATCCGATGTCCGATCAAGTCAATTTTTTTTCCAACCTGATTATTTTTTTGATATCTACACGAAGAAACACCTCACCCAGTCATAGGACTTATAGTTTTACGTTTATCTGTTTATGGCCATATATAGGGTAAAATTATAAGGAAAAAACAAAAGTCAAAACGGTCAAAGGAATTGTGTCAACCGCTTATATTTTAAAAAAATAAGCAAGTTTAAAAAAAGAATCGCCCCTAAAAGATGCTCGAGGAATAATCTACGACAATTTGAAGTTTCATGAAATCTGACTTTAAAGGGGTACTTGTGAAAATTTGAACTTCAAACGGACATATAATGTACATCCGATGTCCGATCCATCCGATTTTTTTTCCAACCTAATAATTTTTTCATATCTACGCGAAAAGTACCACGCACTACCATAGGACTTATTGTTTTACGTTTATTAGTTTTTTTACCATATATAGGGCAAAATTATAAGGAAAAAATGAAAGTCAAATCGGTCAAAGTTATTGGGTCTACCTCATAGATCTTGAAAAATAAGCAAGTTTAAAAAGAGAATCGCCCCCAAAAGATGCTCGAGGAAAAATCTACGTCCATTTGAAGTTTCACGAAATCTTACTTTAAAGAGGTACTTGTGAAAATTTAAACTTAAAACGGACATAAAACACGAATATGATGTCCGATCCAGTCGATCTTTTTCCCAACCTGATTATTTTTTCGATATCTACGATAAAAAAATACCATGCACTGCCATAGGACTTATAGTTTTTTGTTTATCGGTTTTTTGACCATATTTAGGGCAAAATTATAAGGAAAAAAAGAAAGTCAAATCGATTAAAGGGATTGGATGTACTTCGTAGATCTCTTAAAAATAAACAATTTTAAAAAAAGAATCGCCCCCAAAAGATGCTCGAGGAAAAATCTACGGCCATTTGAAGTTTCACGAAATGTGACTATAAGGGGTACTTGTGAAAATTTGAACTTCAAACGGAAATAAAACGCCACTCCAATTTCTGATCGAGCCGATTTTTTCACAACCTGGTAATTTTTTAGATACCTACGCGAAAATACAGCACGCACTTTCATAGCACTTAGTTTTACATTTATCGGTTTTTGACCGTATATAGGGCAAAATGATAAGTAAAAATTATAGTCAAATCGGTCAAAGGGATTGGATATACCGCGTATATATCAAAACAATAAGCAAGTTTAAAAAATGAATCGCCCCTAAAACATGTTCGAGGTAAAATCTACGGCAATTTGAAGTTTCACGAAATCTGACTTTGTGAAAATTTAAACTGCAAATGGACAAAAACGCATATCCGATGTCCGATTGAGTCAATTTTTTTCCAGCCTGATTTATTTTTTGATATTTACGCGAAAAAACACCACGCCCTGCCATAGGACTTATAGTTCTACATTTCTCGATTTTTGACCATATATAGGGCAAAATTATAAGGATAAAATGAAAGTCAAATCGGTCAAATGTATTGGGTATACGCGTAGATCTCAATAAAATAAGAATTTTTTTAAAAAGAGTCGCCCCCAAAGGATGCTCGAGGAAAAATCTACGGCCGTTTGAAGTTTCACGAAATCTGACTTTAAAGGGTACTTGTGAAAATTTGAACTTCAAACTGACATAAAACGCGCATCCAATTTCCGATCGAGCCAATTTTTTTTCCAACTTGATAAATTTTTTGATATGTACGCGAAAAGCACCACGCACTACCATAGGACTTATAGTTTTACGTTTATAGCTTTTGACATATAGGGCAAAATTATAAGGAAAAAACGAATGTCAAATCGGTAAAAGTTATTGGATGTACCGCGTATATCTCAAAAGAATAAGTAAGTTTTAAAAAAGAGTCACCCCCAAAAGATGCTCGAGGAAAAATCAACGACCATTTGAAGTTTCACCAAAATTGACTTTAAAAGGGTACTTGCGAAAATTTGAACTTCAAACTGACATAAAACGCGCATACGATGTCCGATCCAGCCGATTTTTTTCCAACCTGATTATTTCTTTGATATCTACGCGAAAAATACCACGTACTGCCATAGGACTTATAGTTTTATGTTTATAGGTTTTTGACCATATATAGGGCAAAATTATAAGGATAAATGAAAGTCAAATCGGTCAAAAGGATTAGATGTACCGCGTAGATCTAAAAAATAAGCAAGTTAAAAAAACGAATCACCCCCAAAATCTGCTCGAGGAAAAATCTACGGTCATTTGAAGTTTCACGAAATGTGACTTTAGAGGGGTACTTGTGAAAAGTTGAACTTCAAACGTACATAAAATGCACATCCGATGTCCGATCGGGCCAATTTATTTTTCAACTTGATTATTTTTTTGATATATCTATGCGATAAAACACCACGTACTATCATAGACCTATAGTTTTACGTTTATCGGTTTTTGACCATATATAGGGAAAAATTACAAGGAAAAATGAAAGCCAAATCGCTCAAAAGGATTGGATGTACCGTGTAGATCTCAAAAAAATAAGCAAGTTAAAAAAAATAATCGCCCCAAAAGATACTCGAGGAAAAATCTACGGCCATTTGAAGTTTCATTAATTCTGACTTTAAATGGGTACTTTTGAAAACTTGAACTTCAAACAGACATAAAACGTGAATCCAATTTCTGATTGAGCCGATTTTTTTTACCTGACTATTTGTTTGATATCTACGCAAAAAAATATCACGCACTGCCATAGGACTTATAGTTTTACGTTTATCATTTTTTGAACATATGTAGGGCAAAACTATAAGAAAAAAATGAAAGTTAAATCGGTCAAAGGGATTGGATGTAAAACGTCGATGTCAAAAAATAAGCAAGTTTAAAAAAAGAGTATCCCCCAAAAGATGCTCAAGGAAAAATCTACGGCCATTTGAAGTTTCAAGAAATGTGACTTTCAAGTGGTTCCTGTGAAAATTTGAACTTCAAACAGACATAAAACGCGTATCCGATGTCGATCCATATGATTTTTTTCCAACCTTGTTATTTTTTTCACATCTTCGCGAAAAGCACCACGCACTGCCATAGGACCTATAGTTTTACGTTTATCGGTTTTG
This sequence comes from Solanum peruvianum, assembly GCA_027705065.1. Classification (NCBI taxonomy): domain Eukaryota; kingdom Viridiplantae; phylum Streptophyta; class Magnoliopsida; order Solanales; family Solanaceae; genus Solanum; species Solanum peruvianum. Next base: position 52,059,891 of record JAKWJD010001757.1, read on the forward strand.
GACCATATATATGGCAAAATCATAAGAAAAAATGAAGTCAAATCGGTCAAATGGATGGGATCTACCGCGTAGATATCAAAAAAATAAGCAAGTTTAAAAAAAGAATCGCCCCCAAAGATGCTCGACGAAAAATCTACGACCATTTGAAGATTCATGAAATCTAACATTAAAGGGGTACTTGTGAAAATTTGAACTTCAAACTGACATAAAACGCGTATCCGATATCTGATCAAGCCGATTTTTTTTTTCAACCTGATTATTTTTTCCATATCTACGCGAAAAAACACTACGGACTACCATAGGACTTATAGTTTTACGTTTATCGATTTTTGACCATATTTATAGCAAAATTATAGGAAAAATGAAAGTCAAATCGGTCAAAGAGATTAGATGTAACGAGTAGATCTCAAAAAAATAAGCAAGTTTAAAAAAAGAATCGCCCCCAAAAGATGCCTTAGGAAAAATCTACGGCCATTTGAAGTTTAATGAAATCTAACTTTAAAGGGGTATTTGTGAAAATTTGAACTTTAAACGGACATAAAACGCGAATTCAATGTCCGATCCAACAAATTTTTTTTCAACCTCATTGTTCTTTCGATATCTACAAAAAAACACTACATACCGTCATAGGACTTATAGTTTTTACGTTTATTGGTTTTTTACCATATATAGGGCAAAATTGTAAGGAAAAATGAATGTCAAATCAGTCAAAGGGATTTGATCTACAGCGTAGATCTCAAAAAAATAAGCAAGTGAAAAAAAAGAATCGCCCCAAAAGATACTCGAGGAAAAATCTACGGCCATTTAAAGTTTCACGAAATGTGACTTTCAAGGA